>VWZK01004167.1:0-56920 GCA_013396935.1 Baryphthengus martii
TGCTGAGATAAGCCGGAGAATGGGAGGTGATGTACACGGAATGTACTCCACATTCAGTGTTAACACAACACGGACCACGGAATTTCCATCCCGTCTCAGTGTCTGCTTTAAACACTAGATGCTTATCAAGAGGGATGAGTTTCGATGGCGTGTGTTTTCTGCTTTCAAATGTTTCTGTGCTTTCTGATTCCGACATATAGTATGATCACTAATTCATGTGATGAAGGCTGTGCTATCTCTGTCCTCCTATAGATCTCTGATTCCTGAGGGTGGGAAAGTCTGCTGCTTTTCTTTCCCAGCAGATTTCTATCTCACCTCAAGCATACTGGTTTTTGCTGCATGCTTTCTTCTCCCTTTGCGGTTTTGTAGTAGCCTGTGGGTGCCCAGGCATCCTTCTGCAGCCTCTGAGCTTTCCTGCAGTTTCATGCGTCCAGCTCCTGAGTAGCTTCATCACACAGACCTCGTGCCCATTTCTCAGGCTACAGCTCTTGGTTTTGTGAAAAATCGGAATAAAAATTCAGATAAAATTCCCATTTCAAAAAAAAAAGTTAGAAATGCCATGAACTGGCATGAGCTTTCTCAAGTTAGTATCCGTACTTAATCCATACTAGTATCCAGGCTGTATCCATACTGCTTGGCATAAGCAGGTCGGCTTTTTTCCCCATTGTGTCAGACTTGGTAACCCAAGGGGATCTTTTGGGTTCGTTGGTAATCTGGTGAGATATTTTGAGTCCATGGAGTGAGCATCTTGCTTCTTCCTTATCTCAACATTCAAAGTAGTAAATGCAAGTGTGCTACGCACAATATTGCACACAGTAATGTTTAGTCTTTGCTGTTTGTGTGGGTTGATTTTTATTTAAACCTTGCCTAACAGGAGCAACATTGATGTGGCTTGAAGGGCAGTTCATACGTAATGGATTGCAATGGCAACTGCTGACGTAGTTTTCCCAGCCAGTGTACAGTAAATAAACTAATGTGTTTGTAGAAACCAGAGTTTTAAATAGAGGAGAAAAGGGCACTACTCAGTAGCAGCTATTAATCATGAATAATGGAGTTCTTTCAGTAACCTTGAAATTTTTCTTTTGTCAAAGTCTTGGGTAGTTTATGGGAGTCTCCCTGACCTTGCCGGAGAACGGCACTGGTATGGCAAGTAAATCGTCCTGGGTTACAATGCCCAACTACAAATGTGGCTGAGTGTGGTTAGGTTTTCCTTTTTGAGTTAGAATATATTGTCTTCTCTGTGTAAAATGGTTTTGTTTCTTTGCTTTTTTAAAAATCTGCCTCATTATTGGATTGAAGCACAAAAGAAAGAGGATTCCATAGCATCAGTAAATGCTGCTTGGTGAGCAGTTACAGAGTTGTTGAAGTTCCAGAAATACTGCAAGATTTTATTAGGTGAATGTCACCGTAGAACATAAGATGGGTTTCCGGTTTTTCCCCTCTTTAAGAGAATGAAAGCTACAGGGGGAGAATGATTGTCGTTGCACAACGAACTCTATTGAGAAACAGAGAGAGAGATTGATACTTTGCAAGCTATAATGATTTAAAAACACAAGTAAAAGCTAAATATACGAAATGATGGTTTTCAGAGATAGTGACTGTAGGGTCTCACCCTATTTTCAGCAGTCACAAAAGCCAGAAGCTTTGGGAAAAAGAAGTTAAAATTTTGTATTAGAGAATATAACATCTAAGGCTGTATTTATCTGTTTGTCAGGATGTTCTCCCTAGGTCTGGCTCTTCAGCAGCCCTCAATCTTGCATCTCATTCAGTTTACTATGATTTCTATAGCTAAATTGCATCTAATTTTAGAAATTCTTCTTTCTTAAAAGAAATCCCTGCCGTACTGTTTTGCTGACGGTATTATGGAAGAGCATTTCTGAATTGGCGGTATATTTTAATCCTTTAGTATTTAGATTCCACATTTGAGTGGTATAAGAGAAATTAAATGGGATGATTTGAGAGGGGGCTCCTTTCAGCTATGTGTTCAATCACATGTTTGAGCAGCAGCTGATGACATTTTGGTTATTCTTTGACAACCAGCTTTTCACAACCCACCCAACCTTTTTCATACCTAGACCAGAGAGACCTGCTTCTAGAAAGGTGTACACATAAAGGTGCAGCACATATCTTACTTGTACTAAGGACACCAGGACCTACTCTTTCTTGCCTGTTTTCAGACAGGGCTTTCAAAAGAGGCTGCTGTAACTTCTGTAGGTATGTACCTGAACTCACTTCAGAATTGGTATTGTGACTACTGCTGGAAGGGTTTTTGTCTTGGTGTCGAAACACTTAGGAACGGGCATGTCCTCTTTCCTGGGAAGGGTGAATGTCAGTCACACTGTCTTCAAAATGCTGTTTTGAATTGAATACAAAAATGAATACAGGTCGCGTTCACACTGTTTTCCAGTTAGTCAGATCTTCCGAGCAGAATACCTAGGTGATGTTTTTAAGTGTGATTTTCTTCATGGAGCCCTTTGCAGTCCTTGTCTCTGTTAAGTAGCTATGCTGTTTTTTACAGAATATGAGCTATTCAACTTCTGTATCATTTTCTGGCAAGTGTGCTGTCATTGAGTCAAGTCTCAATTATTATCTACCATTGTTGTTGCTTTGAATAACTTTCAGTTCATAGCACCTCTTCATTTCCAAAAAGCCCTTTCCTTACAAGCTGATCACTCAGGCCAGGAAGCTCTGCAATTTTGTCTCCAGCGCACAGATTATACGATGCAGTACCTTTTGAGACGTACGTGTAGCCTTACAAAGCAAGAAGGCTGGAGAGGTAATCTTTACCTGGCAGGTCATCATCTAGAAGTAATAGTAGAAAAACTCCAAAATAAAAGTTTCACTGTTCCAGACTTGTTCTGTTTTCCTTAAGCATGCTGCAGAGTTTTCAGAAGAGCAAATGGTTGCTGCCGGAGTACATTGGAGGCTGATGTTCAACTGCTTTGATATGTTCCCTGATTACAAACAGCCCTGTTGGAGCATGTGATGTGGTCATTGCAAAGTTCAAAGGGAAACCTTTGGTTCTCACTAGAATTACATTAGAAATTCTGGTATTTGGTTTTAGTGTGCGTATATACATATATGTATGCATGTATACTTAGTACTAGTACCCTCTTTTACTTCCCTTCTTTGTGTGGGTGTAGGGACGGCTGATAGGAGAAGTATTTTAAAAAGAAACCTATCTTCTCAGCACAATCAGCTATTTGGATACATGAGAATCTGTTGATAGGGAAGAATTGTTGTAGTGTTCGGTCACAACAGGCTTTCTTTATGTCTTTTTGCTTCCATTTTACTCATTTGGTGTTACTGTAAACATCTTGGTTATTGCTATAAATTAGGGATAATTCAGCATCTATGAAATGAACATTTAAAGGTCAGGAGGCTGACAGGTTACAAGTAACAGGAGACGGTTTAGTGTACAGGGGATTAATGTCCTGCAGCTGACGTGTATGATTTAGCTGGAAAAAACGTGATGTATGTCTCGGAGCAAAAAGTTCAAGGCAGAAGAAAATCTCCGTTTAGCTTTTCTTTAAGTGTGGAAAAAATGGTTTTATCTTTGATTCCTTTTATTTTATTTTGAAAGGCAATCATCATGGCATGGCAGCATTGAGATTTTCTAGGCTTTCAAGTTGGGGTCCCTGCTGCCTCAGACAACTGTCTCACATACCTTTTTCTGGTTTTTGTTGTATGTATGTTAATGGCATATTCAAGAAGATAAAATGGTTCTGCCTTTTTACTGTATTTCTGTGGAAGGTGTTTCATAACTGTCAGTTTGAAACCAGGAAGGTTTGTGTCACATCAGTGTATGGAGGAGCTCTTTTCCTTCTCAGCTCCTCCAACTTTGAGTCTTGTGGCTCTGTCTGTGGGAGTGAATGTTACTGTCTTCAGCCACAAACAAGAGTTAGTTGGGTACTATCCAATGCTATGTTTAAACACACAAAACAAAACTCAAAACAAAACACCACCAAAAAACCCTGTGAAGTCCGTTCATTTCTGTGCAAAGTCAGAGTCAGTGACCGAATCAGCTTAAAGGCTCTTTTTTCTTTTTTTTTTGTAAAACTATAAATATTCATTACTCAAGAAACTGCAAAATATGCTGTATTATTACCTTGTATAGAGATTAAACTGCTCCCAGGTGCGTTTGAGCCTCACTTGATATAAAGTGGTGGGAAATACAGTATCACACACATCCATTTGGTTTGGATTTTGATTGGTCTGAATTTGATTCAGTGAAGCTGTGGAGCAGCGTCCTGCACGGCCTGGAAAGCTGCAGTTGACAGCCGGTAGCAACAGTATTATCCCCTACACTAGTTCTTTGGGAACTCCCACTCCTTCCAGTCCTACTCCTAACCACCAAACCCAATTGTTTTCTTACCACACTGGGAGCCTCCCTGTGGTTAACAACACCCAGGACTATCATTGACCTCTATTAAACCTGTGTGGTACCTGCTATAAAAAATACAATTTGCCTCTCACAGCTTTGTTGTTCCAAATGATTTTACTTATATTGTCCATGCAGCTTTCTGTCACACGATGCTGGCAGAAGTTCACGCTGCGTGGCTCTAGAAGAACCAGGCTGAGTAGGCGCAGTTTTTGTCTCTTAAGCCTCCAGCTTCCTATGAGTTACAGTTAGCACCATCAGTAAGAGATGATGACATGAGTTACTGATACCTGAGGAATGATAGAAATCTTCCTTTTTTTTTTTCATTTTTTTGAGGTGACTAAGGATTCTAAACAAAGAAGGTTCAAGACTTTGCATCACCTATTTACTAATAATTTCTCTGTTTGCTGTTCTGTAATATTCTATATATAAAACCACAAAAGCAGGATGTGGTCAAAGCCAGCCATTTCCAAGCTAGTGATACTTGTATTTGTTTGTTTGGCTCAGGAATGCTGCAGCCCAGAAGCTCCTGGAATGGTAGGGGTGGGATATGGGGTAACTGGTGCTGAGAGAGAATGGTTATAAGGAGTTCAGTTCACATGCACAAAACCATCTGTGAGCCAAGTAGACAACGGAGGAGGGGAGGGGGGACGGAGTGGGGGATGGAAAGGGCAGGGAGAACTTGAAGAAAGTAGTTGTCTTTGGAAAATTGAGTTTCTTGAAAAACAGAGATAGCAAGGCAGTACTTGTCTCCTGGCAAAGAATTTCATTGCCCTAGAACATAATAGATGATGACCTAATAGCCTCAAAATTTGACGTACACCTCAGGGGATGGCTTCTGCGTGTCACGGACACTGGGTAACATCCAGAAAAGTAACTAAAGTTCATCAGCCTAAGGTTAAGAATAATCAGAATCAATATTAAATTTCACTGTGAGCAAATGCCAGGTGAAAGAAGAGGAGATGTTAATTGATTTTATATTTAATGCGGTTGAAATGGAGCAGGTCATTTCAGTACCAATTATAATCTAGCAGTAGAAGAACTTGCCCAGCCGTATGTACGTGTGTGAGAGCACAGAGGAAGATAATGTTAAAGATTTGTAATATTTTCTGCTACAGATACATGAAGTTTAATGCAAGCGTGCGCTGAGAAACAGCTCAAGTGAACTTGGGGTTATTTAGAGTCGTGCAGTTGTGCCCTAGGTGTATGCGTATTGCTTCTTGGTAAGTTATTTGTAAGAGAAATGAGGTTCTGGGGATTGTTGCGTTTGCTAATGATCAGTTAGGGAGATGTAGTGCCTGAGTTCTGTTAGCTGCAGCTGAAAGCACTCAGTTGTATTAAAGAGAAACAGGAAAATATAAGTGCCTGATGCTTCACCATTCATCCACAAAATAGTTCTGTTAAGGAAAGAAAATATGTTTAATAGAAAATCATAAATGCAGTAAGCGCTGTGTGCAAAGGCGGTTTTCTCTCTGACTCTTGATCGTACTTGATATTCTTGCTTAAACTTTTTAAAAAAGCAGACAAACCCTGGGAAGAGAAAAGAACACAGTTGTTCCTGAATTGTTGCCAAAACCTCATAGTTTTCCTATGGTTCAGAAGTGTATGCCATGAGAGGTTACTCTCACCTTACCTAACCATGGGGTGTTTTCGGAGAGTGCTATGGATAGGAGGTAATGTTATGTCTTAAAAGAGAAGTACGTTCCTGCAGTTACTGGTTCCCAAACACACTTCTGTACAAGCCTTAACGTGAACAAATATCTTGCTTTCTTGGCTTAGGAAGGGAGCCGTGGATCTCCAGCGAGGACAGGGCTCTCCTATGAGAACACTCATTTGCTCTGATGGACAAAGAGTGTTTTCTCTGCGTAGCTGTGAGTGGTGATGTGATTCCCACCATTGTCGTGTGCTCGGAAAGCTGTCTGCTGTGGCCGTTCATGGCAGCATTTCAGTGGGAATCAAAATAGAGCGGCATGCACGCTGCGCACACTTCATGGGAGGGTCAGCTGCTCCACTGGAGGGGGCACAGTGTAAAGCCCATCCTCGTGAGGGACACGAGCTATAGAGTGCCAAAAAGCTGTTATTGATAGGGATCAGCATGGGAAAGGCCACAGGCTTTGTGCTTTGTCGAGGACTCTGGAGACAACGGTGGAGTAAGAAAATGTATAGATTGTTCATTGAAGATTGGCTAGCAGTCATGGAAGCTTTTGATTTCTTCCACCAAATATCCATGAACCCTTTCACTTGTCAAATTTATTCTTCCTGACTTTAGCCTCACAAAAGTGGCCGTTGAAGGAGAGGCTTTAGTTAGCAAAAGCTTAATAAAGCTGGGTTGATAGAATTCCACTTTTTGCTCTGCTAATCTGTGCAAAATTATTTCTTTACTCCTGGAAAAACATTTAGTGGCTAAACGATGCAGTGGAATCTGTGTTGCAATAATGTTATTGTATTCAAAATCCATACTACAGTGGGTGGGTTGACCTTGGCTGAGCACCAGGTACCCACCAAGTCGCTCGATCACTCCCTGCTACTTTCCTCAGCACGACAAGGGGGGACTGAATAAGATGGGAAGAGCCTGTGGGGTGCGACAAAGGCAAGTTAATGGAAAAAAACAGAAAAGTAAGGGCTGCATGTGCAAAGCAAAGCAAAACAAAACAAGATCTTTTTCTCTACTTCCCATCAGCAGGCGATGTCTGGCCTTTCCCAGGAAGCAGGGCTCCGGTACGCACAGCAGTTTCTCAGGGGACAAGCGTCTTCACAAATGGATGCCCCCACCCTCCTCCTCCTTTCTCTGCCTTTTATACTTGAGCCGACGTCACAGGGTGTGGAATTTCTCTTGGGTCAGTTTGGGTCAGCTGTCCTGACTGTGTCCCCTCCCCATCTCACTGGTTGCAGGGGGGGCTAGATCTTGGAAAGCCAGCCTTGGTGCTGAGCGAGCGCTGCTCAGCAGCAGCCACGACACCAGCTTCTCATCTGCCTCCCAATACAAAGCCCAGCACCATAAGAGCTGCCCTGGGGAACACTAACTCCAGCTCAGCCAAACACAGTACATTAATATATTACTGTACACTTTTCAAGTGAAGCACGGCAAGATAAATGAAGAAAACACATGCAGATACATTAATTTTATTTCTGTTTTTCTTTGGCTTTTTCTAGCTACCATTAAAGCTTTGTTAATGCACTGTATGCCTTGTCCGCTACCGAGAACTAATGGGCTACAACCTGTTGGCAGAGGTCACATCATGTGAATTGTGTGTAAAATGCAGCCTGTTACTTTAGACATGTTATGTACATAATTCATTAAATGTCATTGCTGTCAGATGATTCTTTAACTGCAGTCAAGAATTACGGCACACTTTCTAGAAAGATCTGCACCTCTGTTCTTGACGTAAGGCCAAAGAATCAAGACTTTTCATGAACTTTGGCTTGATTTATAAGCTATTTAGAAACACTCAAGCTGAATAACTCCACAGAACAGTTATTAATAAAGGCGACAGAAATTTGTTTTCCTTAGAACCTAAAATTTCCTTAAGATGCTCAAGATGAATGCCCTTCTCTGCCTACTAGCAGTCCTCTAAGAGGTCACAGAGTATTTATAATACTGACACTGAGGAAGGAAAAAATCTGTAATATTCTGTGATGGGAGGGAAGGAAACAGTGCAGGCAGGTTAGTAGAGGGACTGGAACCTACTTGGGTCTGGTTTTCTCCTTTCTACTCTTTGCTGTGAGAGTTGCTGAATTATTAATGCAATAATAAAGTCCTTTTCATATGAATAGACTCCTAATCACTAAAAAAATTACTTGTAGGAGCAAAATCATTAGAGTGAGAGTTGGCTGACTGGCCGCTGATGAAATGGGATCCAATGAAGCAACAAAATGTAAAGCAAATGTATTTTTACAATATTATTTGATGATTTTTCCTCTTCCTCTGTGTGATCTTATGTCAAAGATTCGCTATTGCGATCTCGGGACTGATGGCAGAGAACATCTCCGCAAAATACTTGGTTTAGCCCCTGACTTTCAAATTACTTTGGTTGGATTGGGGGGACAACACAAAGTGTATGTCAAATACACTGGACTTGTAGGCTGGACTTGATCTCAGAGGTCTCTTCCAGCCTCAACAATTCTATGGTTCTATGAAATATAAGAAATAATATGTACATGATTATTGTACAGTTTGGATTAGAAAAAAAGTCATTTATTCTCTTACAGATGCCAAAATTAATTTTCTTCTACTTCTTTTCTGTTACAATTTTTCCCTTCAGTGTGTCTATTTTGAAGATGAACAAGCAGATGAGACTGAGCTTATGTAGGCTGAGGTAGTTGCAGTGAGGTGTAAATACTTCATGATTTATTTAACCTTTTAGCAGAAATTTGTTGGGTAGAATTATTCTGCAAATAGCTGAGGTGTGCTACCTCTGAAGTTATGATTGATCATTCACTATAACAAAACTATTGGCATCAGGTGTACGACTGATGTACATAGAAATACAACCTAGGTAAAACTGTCAGATGCTGTGACTGACAGGTGGATTCAAGGTATTCTAGGCAAATAGAGTCGGCCTTGCCTCTCCAGCTACCCAAATATGCATATTGTGTGGCTGGCACTAATATGCTGTAAATAAAACATTGCTGAATGACAGCTGAGAGTCAGTTTACCCACAGACTAGTCTGCGAGACCGTGCCACGCTACAAGTAAATAATCTACTTGCTTGAAAGTTAGAGGTTAATTTTGATAATCTAAATGGGGTAATCCATGTGGACTAGTATCCACTTAAGCAGTCAGATTCGTTACTTGGGGGATGTCATCTGTTCATTTTGCAAATGTTTGCTCTCCTTTCAGCGTTCATTTGTGCCTGACGACCAGGTATTTCCTCTAGATGAGGACTGCCAGAATATCTGTCTCCGCTTTTGTCCCTGTTACAAGAGCCAAAGATTCGAGAAAGGATCAAAAAAGCTAGTTCAGTCTGTTCAGTAACGTTTCTTGAAGTTGACACATTCACTAACGAATATGCTTTGTTACTGTTTACTACCTGAAGTAAACCGTAGAAAAAAAAAGAGATTCAAAAAATGGCAGAGAAAAGCAAATGGTTTCTTGATCTGCAATGAGAGGAAAGGAGGGAAACCAGCTCCTACAGCTGTTTAATTCTAACTTTTGTTGTGACTTCTGTTATGAGAAATCTGCTAAACTTTCGTTGTATTACTACATATTTATTGCACATGTTAATGTTTGTCATGATTACATATTAATTTGGTCAGATTACTTCTTGGCAATTCCTGTCACTAAAATATTTCTGTCCTTTGACTGTGCTTTTTCTCCCATATCAATCACTAGTTAAATTCCCTGTCATTAAATCATATCCCAGTGACACCATTAAAAGGCGTCTGTCATCGCACAACCCTTCTGAAGGGTAGGAAACGTAGAATTAATATCGCAGGTGCATGATAGCTAACCTGGCCAGAACTGTCTGGTTGCCTTGAGAAAACTTCTGGTATTTCAGGTTTTTCCAGTTCCCTCTGCTATTTCTTTTCCTGCCCTCCCTATATCTGGAAGAAATTCATGTGGCTGCCATTTGTAAATGTCTGCACTGAGTGAATGTGTAGGAGCATCATCTTTTTTTTATGATGAAAAGTACAAATATCTCCCTGAAGTTAAGGTCACCCAGGGCCAAAAAGGTTTGTGCTTCAAAAAATTGACGATGGTCCTACTGATTGTGTCAGTCATCAGTAGAAATAACAAAGAGTTTTTTGTGTGTGTGGTGAACTTGGAAGTTCAACCAGTTAAAATATATGTGTCTTTTCCTGCTTGCTTTCTAGATATTCCTTTTCTTCGGCCTTTGTTGTTTTCCTCTGATGTAGACCCGTGCAACAAGTGTTTGTGGCTTACAGGTAGTGTTTCAGGTAGTTATATTGCTGCAGACAGTCACGTTGTGTTCTTGAATAAATAGCGGTAAAACTGAGCAAAGAAATATGTTTGCATTTCATGTCGTGCCAAATACTCTTATCGTCAAAACTGTTCGCTCGAAACAGCACCTATCTAGGAGTGGTTTCCAGCTGCTGATAAAATATTTGTTACGGGGAAAAGATGCCTAATCTTATATCTAAACATCTAATGGAAAGTAACAGTGAGCACTTGTAGGTGGAGGCATTGCCTGGTAGTGGTGCTGAGAGCCGGGAAACAGAAAAAATGGTGGAAAAGAGGGAAAACAGAGCCTGAAAAGGAGGTAAAATCGGTTTGGAGGTGTGACATTCAGCCCTCGCGGCAGAAAATGCCTGGGGCTGACAAACGGAGTGGGTCCAAGAAGAGCAAAAAGCCCACATCAGACTCCTAGGAGTTTCTTTTCTAAACAGGGCAGTTTAACCAAGTGGATCAAAATCTTTTAA
Source organism: Baryphthengus martii (assembly GCA_013396935.1). Taxonomy (NCBI): domain Eukaryota; kingdom Metazoa; phylum Chordata; class Aves; order Coraciiformes; family Momotidae; genus Baryphthengus; species Baryphthengus martii. Next base: position 10,763 of record VWZK01004167.1, read on the forward strand.
ATGAGGAATGTTTATAGGACATCATGACTTTAAACTGCCATGAATACCAGGGAGGGGAGGCTTTCAGACTGTGCAAACCTGGAAGCTGTTGCATTTCAGAGAGAAGTGCTATTTGAGCTAAGCAGAGGGTAGGGTGGTAGCAAGGTGATCACACTCTGCCAGGTAGGACATATCAGGTCACCTCTAGCTTCAAATATCTCAAGCAGAGGCTTATGAAGCCAATTTTCTTTGACAGAGAAAAAAGAAAAACTGACCAGGTCAGATTCAAAGGTCTCTCAAACTTAGCATATTGTCTCTACAGCAGCACCTGGAGTAACTAGGTAAAAATAAGGCAAGTTTATTATAATAATTCAAATAATTTTATTTTCCCTCTGTGATTTATAGTTTAGAGGCTTCCTGGGTTGGAGATGTGTTCAGTAACCCTGGATTATTCCTTCATTCATCAATCTGTATAGTGTTGTCTTTTTGGGACTGCTCTGTTGGGCAGTGCCCAGCTTGAGTGTACTGGAGACTCCTCGTAGCTGTTTAATTCTATGGAAATATTCACCAGAGCGTGATATCATAGGATCACTAAAACACAACATTGTTTGTATCACTGGATGTTGTAGTATCACTGATATCATTGGGTTACTAAACACCTTTTGTCCCAAGATGAATGCTATTTACTGATCAGAAAATAAAGAAGTGACTGATGAGTGGTTGGCTCAGCAGAATATCCTACCTACTTTCTTGCATTCTTGGTGCTTTTCTGTGCTTTTCTCTAGCAAAAACTCTAAGTCAGGAATGATTGATTGCATCACTTCAGCTTTGTACCTATCAAAGAACTGATAGTAACTTGGAGAATGTTGTTTTCCAATTATTTTTTTTTTAAAGGAGGGAGATATCTATTTAACTGTACTCATGATTGTTCTGGGATTGGTTTCCTACATGTATAATTAAACTGTCTTTCAAGGAGAGAGATTTTGAGAAGAGCAGGTCAGAGATCTGAGAGACGTTTGAGGGAAGAGGGGCTTGGGTATAAAGCCCTTTCTGCAGAGTTGAGGATTAGTATTTTTTTAAAATTTAATAACTGGTAGAATGGCACTTCTCTGCCAATGAGGTCAGTAACGTGGCTGAAATAATGATTAGTTTGTGAGTAGATGGACATTTTTTTTCCATTCTTTTGACAAAATATACATTTCTAGCGCCTAAGATTGAGAGGCAGAGAAATAAGTGAGGATTTCTGTGGGTTTTTTATATAAAACATCAAGAGTTCTGAATGCCACATTTGCTTAATGTTGCTTGTACAGTGGTCAGAAATGGAGCTGACAGTCTGAGTTGGGCAAAACATTTGCTGGGTATGAATAGCAAATAAAACAGTAGGAGAGCTTGGGTTATTTATCACCATTCAGAATTACATTTTGGTGTATCAATCAGCTGCAACACCTTTGGAAACAGAGTGATGATTAACCAGTGATTGTGAAGCTACTGCTGTCGCCCTTTCGACTGCTTGGAGGAGCTGACCTGCTGCCATCTCGTCTCCCAAGAGCTGTCTGTCTTCCGTGGGTATAGATGAGCAAATTCACTTCTTCAGCTTGGAGAAACGGAGCATCTGACAGCAGCTAAGGGTGTTCGAGCTGTGAAACTGCTGCCTAAACTTTAGCAGACAAAAATTCAGTTTTCTTCTCATAACTGACAATTAGTGAGAAAGATGACAGGACTGTCAAATGGGCACCGTTGAATGAAATTTTTCACATGTGAGGGATGCATGAATGAAAAAAAAAAAGTAACTTTACTAATTTGAAGCTATTTATCTAACCACTAATAGCCACAAATTTTTTCAGGGGAAAAAGCCTCCCACAAACCTAGGTGAGTCAAAGAAAGGCTCTAAGAGCAACTAGACTTGACATTAATAAATGCAAGTAACTACATCAACATTCATAAAAATTTGCACTGATTTTCCTGATAAGAATTCACACTTGAAAAAAAAATATTTGGGGAATGAAATTTTAAAGACTTTTTAGAATTTTGTAAGGATATATTTGTCTTTGCATCCTGGAAGATTAATGATCAAGTAACTTAAGGTAACCTGAAAATTTTTCAAAATTACTTTTACTGGAAAATATCCAATTATCCAAGTAGAAATGAAATAGAAATAAAAAATAGAAGCTCTTTCGTGTTTATTTCAAAGAAAAAATTAATTAAAAATAAAAATTACAAGGTTTGATCTCTGGATTTTCTTTTAAAGGAACTGTTTGATTCAATGCAATATATGATATGCAGCTTAAATTCAGTATCTTAAAATGGAAAAAAAAAATAGAATGTCAGACCTTCCTTTGGAAGAGTAATTGAGTTTTTTACTAACTGTAACAAAGGCTCCTTAAAATCACACTGATATATTGGAGAGGCATCATAGATTACTCTATTTGAATTCAAGAGAGACAAATGATAACATACCACTTAATTTATTTGACACGTACTTTGTTTAAGTAGGTACAGTACTTCATAGACTATTAGCAAATATTTTGTTATCTGTCCTCTAAGGACTGATTTCTCATAAAGAGACCTTGCAAAGCAATCGATTAAGTTTTGATCTGAGATGAAAAGACCTCAGAATTTTGTGAGCATAGTCTGCCTGTGCAGTTTATTGAAGCCTGACTTGGAGAGGCTGATAATCGGTTTTGCCCATCCTTCAGTGAACGTGGGGGGGTGGGGGTGTTTTAATTCTGCAAAGTCCCATTTTCTGATAGAAACTCTGCTGTCTTTTGTTGGAACTGTAGATAAAGGTTGCATTCCTTTTCAAATTCAATTCCTGAATTCAGTCACAGATTAAATAATCCCTGAATTAGTTCTGATTAAACGTTTTAAAGCTTTAAGAAAGTAACGTAAGCCCTCTCTATTATTCTTTTCTTTTATGCATTTGTTGTTTGGAGAAAATTTGTTGCATTTGCAACAAAATATATCCTTCTTCAAAAGTAAATGTTCTCAGGGAAGAAGTCCTCAAGCAGTCTATTTTTAGTAGCTAGTTAAGAGATGTAAGAATATATATTTCAGATTGCTGAATCTCTGCTGAAGAAGTTAACACTTTGCTCAGTTAAAAAAAAAGTCTAGCCGTTTCTTAAGCACATGGCAACAGTTTGAAGACTACATCAAACCCAGTAGTTTCTATCAAACAGCCTGGGTGCTCCACTGGAACACGAAACGCTCACTGTTGAACGTAAAACAGCCTTTGAGAAGATACAGAGCATCATGCCTGCTATACGTGTAATGCAAATGGAGAGGAGACAGCGACATACGCGCTTGCTTTTCATTGATCCGGCGACAAGCGGTAGATGGGACTGCAGGTTTATGGATGCTTCATACTTTTTTGCCTGACAGTAGAAATGCCAGTATAAATTTGACTCCTCTCTTGCTTAAATTGCAAACTGTCAGTCAGTAGTTCAGTGGTTTATGGAAATGAGGGTAATGTCAGCTTACTTCAGTGTTATGCTTTTCATGCCTGAAGCAAATAAGACCTCTTTCGTAGCTCACTTTTAGTCTGAAAAGTTTGAGGTATTTTGGATTTGAGCAATAACGCATTGTAACACATTCCCCACATGGTACTGAACGTGACATGGCTGTTGCCACCAAGATACTTGAATGCTTTCAGCCCTTAACTGATTATCAAATCCCAAAATGAGCATCTCTAGATGCCCTTTGAGTGTATGGCACTGCTCTCCTGCCTCTGCTCAGGTAGATATGTTCCTCTTACAGGTCCTAAGTTGAAAAAATAAAAATGGAGATTTTAGTATTTTAGACTGAGACATTAGTAGATTATGGTTGTGGAGTCCTTTGAATGCCAATTTATTGCAGAAGATCAAGATTTTCCATGCTTTGTTAAACGACGGTGGTGACACATGAATAAGGGAGTTTTGATTTGGACTAAGGGGGCTGATGGAGGTTCATCAAGGAAGATATAAAGAGATTTCAGGTCATGATTTGCACATTAAGCCTAGGCGCATGAGTCATAAAATATAGGAGAAAGACAAGATAGGTCTTCCTCTTGCTTTCCAAGATGACTTCGAGTCTCAATCTCTCCTGCAGAGTAGTGTCGGTGAGGTTGGTGTCACACGCTGGTTTGGACCAGAGAGTTGGTAATATTTGTTGCTTGGAGCATGGGCAGACTCGAGTGAACAGGAACATTTGTCTGGGTGAAGCTGAAAATCAGTTGAGAGCAGGCAGGTACCGATGCAGGTGAGTTACTGCTACCAAGTTTCAAAATAACCGCAATTTTTTTCTTGCTTCTTGCTAGTTACAATTACAAATCCAGTTTAATTATCCTTTTCTGAACATCTCCCATAGAGCTGCTATCTTTTGGGGGGCTTAAGAGAGAGAGAGTCTAGAAAGAGGCTGGTTCAGTTTGCCTCACGTCAGCCTTGTGAATACCACTTAGAGGTACTACAATTTATGTTCTTTCTATAGAAAAATTTTAAAGAGGCTGTGCGAAGGAAATATAGCCAAGAATACAAAGTGGTTTCATGTTACTAGGTTATATAAAACTGCAAAGGTTCCCCTGGTTCTCCTGTGGTTATTCAGCTTAGTTAACCCTTTGCATGTTACAGAGTTCAAGTTAACGTTTTTAAGATCATTTTAAAAGAGCAGTTCAGGTGCTCGTCAATGAAGTGCAGATGCTCCTCTGCGAATATAGCAGGAGGAAAAGTAATGCAAAATAGATCCCCAACGTAAAATGCTGTGAGAAGGGTTCTATCGTGTGCCACTCCCTCTTTCAGCCCTTGTACATTCAAGAAGCTTCTTTCTGGTTTATGAACGGTAAATGGTTTTCACGTGACACCTGACGTGCTTACTTGGTGAACAGCAAATTCCGAGATTTAGGGCATTGAATTCTTTTGCTTCCCCTTTCTATGGGAGGGAGAGTGATCTCTTGATGGAGGTCCTAGATAAGGTGGAAGATAACACCTGCTGTCTGAGCTTGCCACAGGTTTCTTGAGAAACCTTCAAGAGTACAGAAAGCTCTTATGCTCCCATTTCCTACCAAGCAGGGCTGATGGCAGCTCCTGCCTTGCAGGTTTCCTCTGGTATTTGGATCCCATACCAGCAGAAACATATCCTCTTATGCTCCGTGGAGGGTTTTTTTTCGTATTTGGTGTCCTTTGAGACCTGTGACTACAAAGGCAAGGGAACACTTCTCACAGAAAGATGAAATTCTGTTTATTCTGTTTCTTTAGTAACTATGAAAACCTGAGTCATTATAAATTAAATCCTTAGACAGAATTTTGACATTCATCAAGATTTCTACTCTGCTTTCATTACTTACAAAGTTCTTATAACCAATTAATTTATCTTATTAAAAGGTATTATCTAGTCCAAAATGTATTATCTAGTCAGATAAAATAATTTCTTGTAAATTATAATGGCCACTGTACACAGGCTCAGAAGCTGTGGTTGTAAAATGGACAAGTGGTGCATAAAATCTTCCGTATTTATTCTAGTTTAAGAACTGTCAGTAACTGGTATGTCACTATGAATATTTAGTTTACTGCCTTTAGAAGCCATTTCTGTTCATTGTCTCAAATTTTCTGGGTTTGTATGCCCATTTATATTTAGCCCAATAAAGCAAAATGAAAAAAATCTAACCTTGGTTAGGTTTAAAATAGTGAATAATATTAAATATTTAATTAAATTAATAAATAAAACAAATTAAAATCTTAAGTCTAATAAGTTGACAATTAGACTTTCAATAATTATTTCAATATTTGTAAGACAGTTGTGTATAACTTGAGTATTCACATATTTAAGAGCCCAAAGAAGAGGAAAAATACAGTTTATAGTTCCCTAATAAGTTAAAATAGAATCATATACAAAGATTACAATCTTGTATTTCGGCATCCTCTCCTTCCAAAGGGGAGGTGATAGATGTTTCGGTGCTGTTTATATTAAACATATTAACGTTGATCACAGAGGCTGAACCACGGGTTGTGTCATAAGCCTATTATTCTTCTTTACTTATCATAGATCTATATTGTATGTTTACTTTGGGGCAGTGGGTTAATGGTAATATTTAAATGTTTTGCATCAGGTGGGTTGAGGCCTAATAGAGTCTGAATATTTCTGCATATAAGAAGTTTTTACCATTTTCTATTTCCCTTTTTGATGCCGCTTATCAAAAGCAAAGTAAAAATAGTTTTGATGTTGGTTTTTTTTAAGCCTAATACGGAAAAAATGTATGGATTTGTTTGTTTTGTACATATTTGACTGTGAATTTGTCACTTGAATGAAAGATTGCTCTAAAAGGGCAAAGAGCGGAGCAAAGATGGTGGAAAATGCACCTAGCAGTGACAGAGATGGTGATTTGGATAAACACCTCCCCTGGACATCGCTACAGATGCTTCTTATTGTCAAGGATGTACCTTCTCAAGAGAAAGTTGTTACATTTTCTATGAAATAATCCAACTATCACCCATAATTCTTGGAGTATTCTTTTTATCTGAGCCTGACAGCTTCACTGTTTCTTTTTGTTCTCCCATTTCTCCTGCAGTCCCTCAGGCAGAATGTTCCTTTCTTAGAATTTTAATTCCAACAGCTCTATATAATAAGGTGTATTAAAGTAGGAGAAAAAAAATATTTGGAACCAATAGGCACCAATAAATAAAGAAGAGCAAGTCAGCTTAAGCACATTAACTTCCTTTGCTTTTCTTATCTGCACCCAAGAGCCTCGAACTACCTCATACTTTTACATAAATGCAGTAATATTTTATTACTATGTTGTTCTCCTATACCAAAGATATTTTAAAAGAAAATGTTTACAGTATAAACTGAAGTGAAAAAGGAGTCCAGTTATACCAATAATCAGAATGGGGGAAAGCTATGGTTTTACTACTGGTCAAAAATACAAAGCACGGCTATTTGTACATGTCCTCTAGAGCTGTCCAAAGAACCATCATCATAAAGACCGGATTTGTGGCAACAGCAGTTTTGTGTCAACAAGAGAACTAATTCTGTCCTTAAACTAAAAATAACTGGTATTTAATCTCTGAAGCTGATTTTGTATTATTTATTGCTTTGAATGCGAGTCCCGTATGTGGTTATCTTGATGGTGGAAGGTGGAAGCCCTTCAAGGCTTTTGGTTTATTGATAGCTGAAATGGGGAATTTTAATGACCACTATCCATGGGCACGGAAGCTCTAGAGAAATCTTTACCCAAAAACCATTACCAGAGTAAATGTACTCCTTAAGTTACAGAGCATGAAACGATACTGTGGAGTTACATACACAGGCCTCGATTAGATGTAGAGTGAGGTTTTGCTTTGAGCGTCGTTTTACCTTTTCCTCATACCAGCCATTTGATTCCCACGGTGAGGTCTCTGAGAGATGTACAGCTGGTTTATCGTTCTGAAGATCTCTTATTTTCTTCGCAAATGTGCAGCAGTACGGAAGGGTGCCAGGAACATATCAAATGGCACCATCTCACGTGGACAAAGAGAACATGTGATTCAAACAAAAGCAGTTTTTTCGCTTGTTCGGAGAGCCCTCAATAGTTCAGCATTTTTTACAGGTAATTCCCACACTTCTCATGGAGGGAGAGCAACAGGGTGAGTCATGGACAGGGTCACTAGATGGAGTGGTGCGTCAAAAGTTGTGCACGTGTTGAGTCCACAACAGAAAACAGAAGGAAAACTAATTGTCCTAATTCAGAAAATGGGCAAACAGCAAGAGCATGTCATTCTGGCTAAAAGAAGAATTCTGTTGGCTATTTGAAACATAAGAAAGTAAAAATCTGGGCTGTATTTTTCTGTTGCATCTGATACCAGGATGTTTTAATGTATATATATGTGCGCTGTACTTTTATAGACTATTTCTTGTCCCTTTAACCTGTATATGCAATGGCATCTGGGGCTATTGGGAAGAGAGTATCTTTTTGTAAGTAGATGAGATACGGATAACTTTTTCTTTTTCCTTTTCCAGCTATTCTGGACTTTTGTTTCCAGATCAGTATGAGTTTAGCATAAAATCTTTGCGTTTTATTTTCTCTGCTCTAGTGCACCCATAACTTAAAACTGTTGAATGATTTGTTTTATTTTTATCACTTTGTATACCAGCGGGTATAGCTGATTATCTTGTCCTGCTTGCCAAAGGAAAGTGCTTATTCCATATCGAGAGTTAGGTAGCTTCAGCCACGCTTTTGGTAAAAAACAGAACTTCTGAAAATTGCAAGTGATGTCAGAGTTAATGTTCGGCAGACAGAAGTGTGCTTGGTTCCTTCTGACTAGAAATCACGGGGTCTGTTCTCCCACACTTTTGCTTTGTATATGGAGCAGGAGGAATCAATGTAAGATGACACTTCAAATGTTAAAAGACTGAAGTTCTCGTCATTTAGTGGTTGGTTGGCTGACATAAAAAGTGCACTTTGCTCGTGTAATGAAGTGTAAAGCAGTTTTGTGACTCTATAAAACCAAACAGCAAAAAATGGGGACGGAGTTATTCTGAGAGGCTTTGTTACGTTATATTGCATTCTTTGTGGGGTACTAAGTTTCTCTGCAACTTCATGGAAGTGTGGGAGTATACAGGAACAAAGCAACTGGAGTGCTGTCCTTGCTCTTCTTGAATCTTCAAACATTTATGCATTCAATATTTTGGCATCTTAAAAATATATAATTTGGGCAAAACATCTTAGTAGTGTTTCAAGCTCTCCACGACATTTGAGATCTAAATCATCTTTAAAATTACCCCTGTTTTTAAGAGAAACCTGAGAGGCAAAAAGCAGCAAAACTCATGTTTTCCTATACATGGAATGTAAAGTTGTCGGATTGCTAAATTCCTCACTAGATGTTGAAACCTCAGAATACAAATGGATTTTTAATTCTCCCTCTTTTTTCCTTTAGAAGATGGGGGCACCCCTCTTGTGCTTTCTGGGGAACAGCTAAGCCATAGTATAAAAGATGTTTTTCTTGAGTTAGCTGTTGTTCTCTCCCCACTCTTACTTGCTGGCACAGCCTTGATAGTCTGTGGGGGACTACCTGTATTGGAAAGTTTGCTTCTAATTTATATATAACTTTTTTTTTTTTTTTGGTACTTTATTTTTCAGAGGGTTTTTTTTCTATGACAGCAGTAAAAACTCTTGGCTTGGAAGAATTTACAGGACACTATAGGGGTTTGATGATAACATCTACCTGAAACAGGCATATTTGATTTTCAGCAGAGTTTCGAACGTTACCTTGAGACAGGTATTAACAACAGAGATGTGGATTCTTGAAATGTGCTTTACAAGGCACTTTTAATCAGACCAAGTCCTAGTTTAATGCTTTTCACTTAATAGGTGAACTGTTGGTTGGATGTTATTATAGCCCAGTACTTCCTAGAAAAATTCAAGCCCTTTGCTCTTTCTGCATTGACACTTCTCTTAATGAATTATAGAATTGCTGCAGAGGAATACTGAAAAAATGGTGCTGTGAATCTGAAAAGATATGGAGAGAAGTAAGGTAGTGGGAAAAAAATAGCATTGCAAATATGACTAATTAAGTTAATGATCAGTGCTCCTTTAATAAATATTTTGAAGGTGTATAGTTCATACCATGACCTTCATGTTTTGCAATTAATAATAATTGTATCAAAAGTGTGTTTCAAAGCATGCCTAAAACTTGCGTGCATGTAGAATACTCAGGAGATAAAAATCTTTTTGCATTTATATTACTATGTGGAAGAGATTGTTACAGTCCTCTGCCTCTTAATAACAAATATTTGTGGCTTAAATTATACTTGTCAGTTCAGACTGCAATTATTCTGGTCTAAACAGTAGTAAATGATCATCAAAGCTCAACTGCAGTATCTCGAGGCCAGATCTCTGGAGCCAGTGGAACAGGAGTTCTTGGAGAGAAAGTACAAAGTGAAGCCATCAGGTGGAACCAGAGTGAAATTCAAGTGGAATGAGTTTTCCAGATGAAGAGACATATTCCATAAGGGATGAAGATAACGAAGGTTGAGAAGGACAAACTGTATTTGAAAGATCTCCTTTTCAATTAAGCTGGAGGAAAAGAACCACTTATCAAACTTGGAGCATGCAAAGACATCTGGATGTTGCTGTAAGATGGGCATAGGCTGTTGCTCTGGAAAATACACTCGTGGCGTTAGCTGAAATCTTACTCCTTTTTCAGGAACCTGGAACGTTTTGAGATGTTGACCTGCATGCACAGAGCTAGCAAGACAGAAGACGTTGAGGCTCTTTTGTCTATCTGAAGAAAGTGTGAAGAGGATAGACCTGAAGTGTACTGTAGGAGAAATGAGAATCTTTCAGACTAAGCCTACACACAAAGAAAGGACTTCACTGAGTGCATTGTTAACAGGAAGCAGATTTTGTTTGAGTGGTTAAATGAGTGTAAAGAGCATGAAATATGGAAAGATGTCTTGCTGATGTCTGTGAAACAAAAGCCGTTCTTGGCCCTTTAGGAAAAGGCAAGTCAGCGTTTTTAGTTGAACAATAGAAATTTGAATGTAAGTTGTAAGATGAGGAGCGTGTCATGAAAATAAGTCATTGTTACTTTTGGACACCTCAATGCACGAGGTGTTACTACAGAACTGAGTACTTGCAAGTAGGACATTAAATTGTAGAAGTGAGCACTGGATGTACATCCTCAGCGTGTAAGCATAGAGAGGTTCATACCACGTAGCTGAATCTGTAGAAATCCAAGTCAAGTCTTGGTCATTCCGAATACCAGCAGTAGGGGGATTGCTCATTAATCACATTAGTGAGTCATCTCATTAGGTGAAGTAGTAGGTGTGGTGTGTTTAGATTCTTGAAGAACTAGAAATTAGTTGCAGTTAGCTTTAAATCACTCTCACAGACATTTGATCAAGGGATAGTTTTTTGAGGAGCCACTGGTCATAAACTGAGCAGTTTTGGAGAACTGTACAAGTCACTGTAAAGTCCATGGGCTACAAAAGACTCCATGTGACACTGTCCGTACAGCGTTTCACTTGCACGGTCCCCGTGTTGGAGACTATGGGATGAGAGGAAGATACCTCCTGGCTGGGAAGGAAACTATCCACTGCTTTTTCTCTGTTGTGTTTGGGAAGACCGAGGCTACAGCAAATGTGTCCTTTACTGAATTTGCCCTGTGTGTTTTAGTTAGGGTTCCTTACAGCAGGATGCTACCTGTTAAAAATACTGCCACAGTTCCAAATGCAGTCAAACAATAGAAGGGACAGAAACAATTGGGTTTTATTTTTCTCACTTAAAGCAGAGCAGCTATTAAACAGAAGACGATCCAGGTCTCTTCTCTGCTGTGATCTCTTGCCCCTTTGTCATTGCTGCCTCTTGACAAAGTGATGCTTCTTAAGAGAACAACTTGGGTATCACTGCTCATGTGATCTCTATCTCTGCCATTCTAATGTTGTGTTGCTGAGACAGCTACCAACAGTTCTAGGAGAGTATGGTATTAGGAAACCTAAATTTAGTGAATGAGGTAAAAATCTGCATGCAAAAGTCTTACAGTTTCTTTCTCCAAACCAGTAAATCCTTAACAATAATATCCAGGCTTAGCTCTTCCTGCCGTTAAGCATTTTTTCCCATCTGGTGAGATGTAATTACCAGAATGCATTTATTGCCAATTTCAAAACTGAAACTAGAATATATATACACAGCTATCCTTTTTAACTCTTAAGTGGTGTGTCTTGATAATACTGGTATTAAATCTAGCTGTGGTAAGTTAAAAATGAAGTCTTTTATCTAATTGTATCTCATATCAAGAAAGGATACTTTGTTGTGTAGGGGTTTTTTCTCGCTTATTCACCTGAAATCTGAAGTACAAGGGGAAAAAAAACCCTGATGTGAAATTCCTGCTGCTACAAAGCGTTGTTAAAGCAGAGCTACCAAACCAGAAAGCATAGTCTTGGAAACTTAAAGCAGTGCCACGTTTGTTCTAGGATTTTTACTCACTGAAGAAATGCTTGATTTTCTAAATTAAACTGAATCTCTTCTTCCTTGAATGATTTTTTTTTTTTTTTTTTTTAATAATGCTGTGGTATCAGAACGATTTATTTGCAAGGTTTTAAGCCAAATAGTTCTTTACTGATGAACTAGCCATCTGGTACACTTACCATAAAAACCAATACCAGAGCTACAGGTTTTCATCAGTATGATTTCTAGTACAATGTCAGCAATGTTGTGTGTAAAAGTGTTTGATCAGTAAAGCATTTTGAGGTTGGCATCTTCCATTTTTAAAATCAAATCTAGGTTATTTTTTAAATCAAACTAGTGATACCTTCATAGAGTTGTACGTAAAATACTTTTTATACGGAGCAAGTCACTTACATGTTTTGTATACATTTGTGTTAGTGCAGGCAGCAAAACTTACTTCAGTACATCTGAAGGATGCAAAGCCACAGCCAGCTCCTTTGGAGCTAGTAAGTGCTCTGTGCTCTAAATTGCACCCACAAGTAGTGACTTCACTGAGTTGGAGACACCTTGGGCTAGCTTCAAGCCAGGTAATTTGTGTGTAAGTAGCAGTCTTGCTTCAACATGAAATAATTCGGGGCTCATTATTTACCCTATTTCCCTAACTATGTGCTAGGCATAATTCAACTGTGGTATAATCTTTCAGTCTTTTGAAATTACTGCTCCATCTCTGTGTATACAAGCAGATGGATTTTTTTTGCTGCCCAAACCTTTTCCCCAGCTCAAGACAATAAATGTGTCCTAAACTCCTGAGCCTGTATTGTACCCTCTTCATCTTTTTCTAAAAAAAAATAACAGGACATTGTTTGGTCTCGTTTCCTAAACTGATGCCTCTTCTGTCCTTCTGGCCACTTCTGCAGCGTGGAGGAGAAGCAATTCCTCACTATTTGTATCAGGCAGACGGTCTTAGCTTTGTGCAAACATTGCATGTTTTCACTCAACATTTTCGACTGTCAGTGTCCAAAGTAAAAGGTATTACCTCTTTCTCTGTTTTTCGTGTTATTTACATCTGAGAATTTGACCATGCAATGATGTAAATACCTCTCTAACATTAGGCAACAGATGAGAGGCTATGAACAAGACACCAGCCTCGTGCTTTTCATGCTCAATTTGCATGTCTGTAAACTGGCCAGAGTTTCTAAAGCTCTCTTCTCCTTTGACCAGAGAGCTTAGGCTGTCATCTCCAGGGCATTCTCTTTCTGGTTTTGTTCAATATATTTCTGCTTAGTCTGCAAGAGCAGCTGCAGTTGTGTTTTGGACCTCTCCAAACACAAGTGGGAAAAGGCTTCTATTATGACAAGTTGTCGGCTGACTTTTGCCCTTGTATTTGCTGCTCTCGAAGATATAAAGTAATTTATCTTTGATTAAACAATCAGCATTCTTATGGTGACATCACCAGCACTGTCTTAGTCCCCAGCATTGCCTGTTTAGCTTCATCTCAGCCTTCTGAAAGGAAAACATCAGTGCAATTAGGAACCTTAGAACAGAATTAGTGCTGGAAACTTGCCTGCAGGCTTTTAGGTTCATTTTGGACAACAAGATTTTCTCATCTTTTTCCATGCATAATAAATAGAATTGAGTATTGATTGAAACAAACTCTTTTTAAACCAACGAGTAGACACTTGCAAAACTCAAATGACATAATCTCAACTTTTAAAAAAACCCTCTGCTTACACACTTGAGAATCTAGTGCTTAGTACCTCTGAAAATGCTGAATGCAAACTTCTCTACACCTACAATGGTAGGGCAGAAATGAAAGTTAATTGAAAATAATTGATTCTTTTAAAATGAAACTGAAGAATCACTTCCTCTCTCATACTACAGCTGTTTTTATACCATCTTTTTTACCATATTTTTTTGTAAGTCATGAATACACTGCAATGATGTCTTCCAGAAGTATTTTGCATCCATTTTCACATGAGGAATCGGGAAGAGAACTGTTTGCAGTTGTCATGTGGAAGGCACCAAAACATTAGGTAGCAGAGTTGAAAAAAAAAATTAATCCAGTGTCACTGCTGGTCTCAGAAGGTCATTTCTGATTTCTTAATTCTGTATAGGGTGAAGACTACTTTCATTAGAGTGGTGTTGGTACTGATGCCAGCCTCGTGTGTTTGCAGTGATAACCAGCACTGCTTCCTGTCGCTTTGTCAAAGCGCTGTGTTCGCTTTCAGGGCAAAACTTCAAGAAAGTCTTACTTTCCCCAGAAACAGAGAAGATTTACCAGTCTATGCTGACATTCAGAATTTTTGCATTTCAGCAAAATGGATGAAATATGGATGTTATGAATGGCCACTGTGTTGAGTGGGGGCAGCTGCTTACATGTTTTTTTCCAGATATGCCTATATACCAAATATTGATGACTCTCAAAGCCTGATGCTTTCTGTCTTCAGTGATAAAAAGCGATCCTCCAGAGATGGAATTTGTTCTTATCCACTTGAATTAACATAGCTATCAGTACTCCAGAATTCTTGGAATGTCATTCAAGGTCCTTCTTTTTAGCCAGTCCTCTGAGTAAGAGTGGCGTATATCAGCTGCATTCACCGGCTTCACAGTCTCTTGGCCTTCAATTCTGCACAGACAAGCTGGGGCAGAGCAGAAGGGAACCAATGTGGCCTGTCCTGCCACAGTTCACTAATGTGATTTAAGCTGTGACATAGACAAGGCCTTTTGCAGGTCTTTAAATGAGGGAGCAGGTTGTATTGACCTTGAGAGAGTTGGAGAACTTCATCCTGCTGTCTTGGAGTAAAATTATGTACGGCCTTGTCTGTGCTAGGATTTTGCTTCATGTTTTTCAGGTCAGCCTAATGACTGCTACTCATTAGATAAAAAGAGCCATTTAAGTCATATCCTACTCTTGTACTCCTTAACCTCTCTCGTTACACAGAACTTTGTAATATGTAACTTAAACCCGTATCGAGTCATTGGCAACCCTTCCTTGATGCGGCAGATACAGAAGTAGGATCTCTGCAGGAATGAGTGGCTACCTTTGCGTGATGCCCCTCAGGGGGTGAGTGTGGGCTGGTGGGTATGGCTGATGGGATTTCAAGCTGGAAGAAGGTAGGTTTAGACTAGATGTCAGGAAGAAATTCTTCACAGTAAGGGTGGTGAGACACTGGAACAGGTTGCCCAGGGCGGTTGTGTATGCCCTCTCCCTGGAAGTGTTCAAGGCCAGATTGGATGGGGCCTTGAACAATCTGGTCTAGTGGAGGGTGGCCCTGCCTGTGGCAGGGGGATTGGAACTAGATGATCTTCAAGGTCCCTTCCAACCTTAACCGTTCTATGAATATGATTCTATGAATATGATTTCATCAAGTTGTTTTACCTGACACATGTGTTTGTGAAATGAGTATCCTGTGTTACGATGTAGTAAAGGCATAGAATGAATACAAATTTATATGTAGAGGTGTAAGTCTTCACATAAGCTTATACCAATACGCTTATAAACAGTGTGCTAATTTGACTGGCTTGAGAGCAGCCCTGAAGAAAAGGACTTGGGGGTGCTGGTGCACAAGAAGCTCAACATGAGCCATCAGTGCCTGCTCGCAGGCCAGAAAGCCAACCCTATCCTGGGCTGCATCAAGAGAAGCGTGGCCAGCAGGTTGAGGGGGTGATTCTCCCCCTCTACTCCACTCTTGTGAGACCCCACCTGGAGCTCCATCAAGTTCTGGAGCCCCTATGACAAGAAAGAGCAGGACGTGCTGGAATGTGTCCAGAGAAAGGCCATGAGGATGATTAGAGGGCTGGAACAACTCTCCTGTGAAGACAGGCTGAGAGAGCTGGGGTTATTCGGTCTGGAGAAGAGAAGGCTGCGAGGAGACCTGCTTGTGGCCTTCCCGAGTCTGAAGGGGTCCTAGAAGAAAGCTGGGGAGGGACTTTTTAGGATGTGGGGTAGTGACAGGACAAGGGGGAATGGATCCGAACTAGAGGAGGGGAGATTTAGATTGGACGTTAGGAAGAAGTTCTTCCCCGTGCGGGTGCTGAGACACGGGAACGGGTTGCCCAGAGAGGTGGTGGAAGCCCCGTCCCTGGAAGGTTTTAGGGCCAGGTTGGATGGGACTCTGAGCAACCTGCTCTAGTGGGAGGTGCCCCTGCCCACGGCAGGGGGCTTGGAACTCGATGATCTTTAAGGTTCCTTCCAGCCCTGACAATTCTGATTGTAATTTACTGAGGCACATACGGTATTTTTCTTCAAATTGTATTTAGTAAATACGTTTCTGATCGTTTCACTGAATATTAGGTAACGCTCTCATTGCTGAATTATTTCTAATAAAGACATTGTAGTGTCTTTAAAACTCTTCCAGCAGCTATGGGACTGAACATGGGACCTCGATCTTAATTCTTATTGTTCCTCTCAGTTATCCAAAAGGTCTGCATTCCAAATGAAGCTATACTATGCAAACTGTAGACTCTGCTAGGGTCTTAAAAAATATTTTTCTTATTAATGCATATTCTGTTAGGAGAGTCTTGATTATTTTATTATTTTATTTTTAAAGCAGCTTCTGTGAGGTAGTTTTCTTGTCTCAAATCTGTGTGTTCCTCATGGCACTTTTTAACAAAGAGAAACATTAAGCTTAAATGAACATCTCCAGGTAGCCTAGCAACAGGATATGATTAATAATACCCTTCACCTAACTGTATGCAGATAAGTGTCTGAAAGTAAAAGCAAATTCAAAATTGGTTGGCCAGAGCCTGGCAGTGCGGTGAGAGAGAAAAGATAATATGATAATATCTTGTGATCTTTGTTAAAAAAAAAAAGGAGAGAAAAATAAAAAATAGACTTAATAGGATGGATCTGCCTTATGGAGTGAAATACGGAGCATAATAGATTTTTTAATAACAATTAAATGGTGTACTAAGAGGAAGTATAAATGCCTTTGCTTCTCATTATTGGTTATCATTACTAATTTGCCAGCCACGCTTTTTCATCTGTGAGAGATCAGAAACAATCAGTAGTAATTACTGGGCCATCGCAGCTAAAATGAAATGTAGTGTAATTTAATATACAGTTAATGGCTTTGTAGTACCATACGAGTGATTTTAGGCCTCAAATGGAGTTTTGTACTGAGTGCTGTTCTTGAAAAAATAGGATATGGCATTAAGTTTATAATTAAAGTTTTCTAGCAGAGAAAAAAGGAGGAAGTTGCTGTGGACATTCTGTCCTAAATGACACTGCAATATTTAGCTTTTCCTTAAAACTTTGTGTGTGTGTGTGTGTATACATATATATACACATAGAAAGAAAAGGAATCTGAATTTTATCTATATATGTTTGAGTTTTGTATATTTATAAAATATTGGAGTTATTTACTTTCGAACACTCCGAAAGTGTTAGAATGTGAGTTGGCCGCACAAGCTTAATCCATTCTCATTTTGTATTCATTCTGTATAAAGAAGAGGCACTGTGGGAAGAGGGTGAACGAGATTCATTGTATGCTCATTTTGTAATAGTGGGAAATTGCTGTTTGTATAGGAATAAAATGGAGTAATGTATTTCTGTGCTGAATGCAGAAGATCTAGTTATCTTGAGACAATCCGGTGGACTGGCATAAAATGATAAGCATTTGCCTTTAGAGAAGAAATAACCTATTACAATGCAGAAGCACAGATTTCTATCCTGCAGTTAAAATCTGCAGAAACTGCTTTTTTTTCCATTTTCAAATTACTTAATTATACTGATTGTGCACTATCTTCTGTGTGAAATCAATAGAGTTGCTTTTTGCAGTTCATCAGCCGGTATATATTTGTATTTGCTGCCCAGTGACAAAGCGAACCTTTCAGTGTGTTAGAGAAGTTGTAGGGGAAAGGCTGTGCAAGGTTAGCCGTTGGATGTGCTCCTTATAACTGTCTTGATGCATTTTCAGGGGCTAACATCTACCAGCAATCATTTCAGTCTTTACTTATTTTTTCCTTTTACATAGTTTAATTCTTTACTATCTGGTGGGATTCCAGGTTTTGCTGCTGAAACAGAGGGAAGATTTCCTGCATTTAATAGGAAATTTCCTTTTTTGTTGTTTATATTTGATAGCCTGCTGTCAAAGTATGGTTGTTCTTCTGAATTAGCAAGTGGATCTGTTTAAGTCCTGACTCTTCAAAGAAAACCTCCTGTAACAGCTGCAACCCACAGCTATTGTGCAATGACGTTGGCGTAGGTGTGTTACGGGGTTTTAGAGGTGTAGCAGGGGATCCCTGCCTCGCACCTGAGAGAGCTGCCCCCCATTAGATGAAATGCCGTCCTGCAGCATATCAGACCCCAGTATTTGGCTCCTGTTAGAGCTGATAATTCTCTCTGCTGGAAAACTCCTGTGAGATTTCCCCTCAACACACACACAATTGGCTGTGGCCTTCTCTTGTACTCCTGCTTTGGTTAACTGATGTTCCCTCTTTCACCCGAATCCCTCTGGCACTTGGCCGAGACCAACAGCGGTACTCTCTCCTGTGCCGCCTGCTAAATCTCCTCTTACCGCCTTGGGAACTCGTCACACAGCGGCTCTGCAGCTCCTCAGCCATCCCAGCTGGAGTGGGCACTGGGAAGCGTGGCAGGACCCTCATGGAAGAGTAGGTCCGTTTGCCTTTGGTTTGTCACCATCAGGCTTGCAACTGGTAACTGTCATTTTATATCATGGGACTAAATGGTAGAGAAAAGCCTGTTAAATGCTGCCTAGGATTACTCCTTGTGCTGCCTTGAATATAGAACTGGAAACTATTGATGCTTATATCAGTCACCTGCAGCTACCTATTGCATGGCAGGCCTTCATTTTGTTGCCCAATATTCAGCATATTGTATGTAAAGATGCGGCCTGACAGCACGGTGATGGCACAGGCATAAAGGCCGGTCTTTATTTTTCCTTCCTTTGTTTAAACAAACGCCAAACCCATCATTTTTGAGGGATTTCTCTAACATGTCTTTTAGTATTAGTAGAGAGAAGAATTCCTGGTTAGGAAACGAATATCATCCTTACTCTTGAGGTCGGAGACTCCTCTTTTTGAAATTGCTGTAAGTTGTGCCACGTATTTACCTGAGATAAGATGGTGACCTTATTTCTCTAGTTCTGTTGAATGAAATCTTTAGATCTCTGCTTGTAACATCTCCTAACTATAAGTTGTTATGCCAACAAATTTCAGTGCTTTTACTTCCTGAAAACATCATTCAGCAAAGACTGTTCACAGAATTAGTTTGTCTTGTATGTCAGGTAATTATTTAATTTTCTGAGAATGACAGATTCTAGTCAGTGTAAGATACTCATGCTGCTGTCTCCCAGCTTGTAGTTTGAGTCAGCTGTATTTCCTTGGGTCTTCTGCCCTGAAATACAAACACCAAGCAAGAAAAGAATGAACTGAGATCCCCCTTTCTTTCAAGACTGCAGTTTCAGGGTAGCATTTATTTTGCTGGCAAATCACATTTTCAGCTCAAAGAGAGGCTCTCTTAGGGGGTTCTGTAAACTTAAATGGGATCAGAAAGGGTTGTTTTCAGCGAAACTTAATTTTCCAAGCAGTCAATTTTAAGATGCAGTATAAGTAACAAAAGAGCTATGCACCACAATTTTGCAAATGTGTAAGATTTTGTTGTACAATGCAGCTATGATATACAGTCCATCTAAACAAGCAAAACGGGCCAGAAATTAAAAATGACTAGTGTTTTAAAGAAAATACACGTAGCGTCACATTGACTAAAGCCAGAGATGGAAGTGTTTCTGTGCAATTCTTCTCCACAAGCCATTGTATTTGAGTAAGTGGCTGCAGTAACTGTCAATGAAATAGACTGTAATTAAATTCTATGCCCCCTGAGTAATTACTAATGAAAGAATAATTGCATGTTTATTGCACATTACCTAGGCTAAATTTTCAGAAGTCACGTGCAACCTAGGAGATCTCCGTCTCTTTCGTAACTCCACTGGGACACCTTGTAGGAACCTCTTTTTGAAAGTACTGTAAATCTTACCCGAAGTTTGAGGCAAAGTGGTAAGGGTGTGAAGCTGCATCCTTTGTGCCTTTTTGTGTGCAGCATAGTCATGGGCCTTTTTTGTACAGAACTGAGAAATGTAGAGGGAATCATGAGTGGGATCTTTTGCATTCTCAGAGTGCGTGCATGCGTGTGCTTTGCCCCTCTTTGCCCTCTACCTCAGACGCCAAAACGCATTAGCACGTATCTTTCTGAGGGGCACTGACGGGCTCTGGACCTCCACTAGCGAAACTGGTGTCCCTGTGTTTCAATTGGCAACTACTGTGCGGCAAAACGCCCCCAAGACAGATCCCTGTGCTGTTGAGAAGGTATTGCCCCAGCCGCGAGATCCGCTCCCTAAATCCCTTGTTACTGGTTAGTGTCACCCCACAACCCAGATGTCTGAAGGAGCAAGAGATGGAATTAGAGCTGCTCATCTCTTTAATATCTGTTCAGGGGTCCACTGGATGTATTTGACGGTATAACACTTACGATGCAATTGTTAATATTTTCGTTCTTGTGGAGGTCAGTGACATTCACAGAAATCTGGCAAATCCATTTTATTCACTGAATCCTGTTCAACATATCCACAGTGGTCCTGGATGGCCTTGCAGAGTTTCCAGTTTCACAGGTGTCTGAAATGTTGAACATTTGTTTCTTTTTCCTCGGAGTAAGCAGAATTGGTTTATTAAAAAAAAAAAAGTTAAAAAAAAAAAAAAAGAGGAAGTAAATAGAGTGGTTCGATTTGTTTCTGCATCCGTTTCAGGCTCAAGGCTGCCAATACTCGTCTGTTACTGCTTGTTCACCCCCATTTGCTTTAGTGTTCCTTGATTTCAACCGTTCCTGCACTGTATTCCCTTTCATTTGGGTGTAATTTCTTCTAGATCAGTCTCTATCATGATTGGTTTCAATATCATGATTTTGTAAGGTCTTAACATTTATGTCTTTTGACTTCACCTCTTTAGTCTAATTTCTCCTGTTCCCTCCCCAGCTGAGTTCATTTCTTTTGCTGAACACTTCCAGGCGTTTGTTCTTGTTGCTGAAAATCCAGCTCTTGGTCAGAGATTCTCTGACTGACCTACAACAACGTCATCCTTCCACTGCCAGAAGAAGCAGCTATTTTTCTTATGTGATACTGAATTGGCAGATGGTACTCTTTCAATTGATAACAGTTGATGGCCGTTTGAGAAGCATCGTTATGCGATTATAGTGTGGTAGCGGTGTTCTTCTGGACTACTGGGCTGGGTTTGGGGGTTTTAGCAGGGTTGGGGTTTTTTTTTGAGGTGGCTTCGTTTTCTGCTGGGAAGATTTATTTTGGCTCAAGGAAAATATGCTTAAGGAAAAAATGCTCTAGCTGTACTCAGTAACTCTTAAAGTCTAGTGGGACTTGGAAAATGACAGTAAAAATACAATTCTTAACTGTCAGCCCCATGTAATTGAGTACAGGTTATGCGGACAAAGTTGACATGCCTACTTGTCCTGGTTTCAGCTGGGATAGAGCTAATTTTTCTCTTAGTAACTAGAATAGTGCTGTGTTTTCATTCAGTGTGGGATTTGGTATGAGAAGGATGCTGATGATAGACTGATGTTTTTAGCTGTTGCTAAGGAATCAGGGACTTTTCAGCTTCCCATATCTTGCTAGAGAGCAGACGCACAAGAAGCTACGAGGGAGCATAGCCAGAGCAATGGGCTAAAATTGGCCAATGGAATATTCCGTATCATACAACGCTGTGCTCAGTATAGAGATGAAGGTTGGCTAGGAAGAGGGCTCTCTCCTGGGATTGCAGTTTCAAGATTCTCTCCTCCGGGATCGTTGGATCTCAGTCAGCTGTGGTGACAATTGCACTGTGCATTACTCATTTATATATTCCATTGTTACTATTATTATCGTTATTATTTTCATTCCATTTCAATTAGTAAATCGACTTTATCACAACTTTACCCCTTACCTTTGTCCCTCAAGTTTTTCCACTATTCCCCAGCTGTGTAGTTGTCAAGGATTAGGGCTGGGCTGGGAACCAGACAGATGACAGACACTCTGGATTAACCACTCTCCCTTCCCAAAGGGGAAGAGAAGGGCGATAAGGAAGGGAGACTTATGGACTGGAAAAAAACCCACACCAACTATGACGGCTTTAATGAAAATAATAATAATATGGAATATATACAAATATATACAAACCCAGTATTGAACTCAACCACTCTGGTGGCAATAACATTACCCTCAGCACTGATGCTGTGGAGCAGGCTCTGGGGAAGTGCCAGACTGGACTCGGCAGCAGACAGGAACCGGATTCAGGAGCTGGATGCTGGAACTGGATTCAGGAACGCACAGGTTAGGATCAAAGACTGGACAGACAGAGTCCTCCTTGGATGTTGGGCGTTGAGGAAGAGAGTTTGACCCTCGTGATCCCTCATCTTTATACCGAATATGACGTGTATAGGATGGAATCCCTTGTTGGTCAGTTTAGGGTCACGTGTCTTGGCCTCTCCTCCCCACAGGTGCAGCCTTTTACTTTCTGCACCCCCAACATGGTATAGAAGATTTAGCAGTGACCTTGGTCTGCATGGGAACAAGTATAAGCAAGAACCTTTCTGCATGCCAGTCCGTGGTAGGAACTATAGTAGTAACTATAAACATCTCTTAGCATTATCTTTCCTAGAAGAAATGAAGAACCACTACTTGGTCTACAGTGTAGAGGATAACATCTCAAACCATTTCTGCCGTTTGCAGGTACAGGGGAGGATTGTGTACATGTCAACTTAGTAGCAAGGGAGGAGGATAACGAGGCGGTCACACAACAGGTTCTCCCAAGGAAAGGCAAAAATAAAGCTTGAGAGCCCAACAAAACACAAAGAGAATGAGGAATATGGAAGAATGCGAGTCAGGAAACATAACAGAAAAGGGCACGAGAAGAACTGCCTTGTGCAGAGCTCCTCAGTGGCACCAATACTCACGCTACGTGTTCTGTCTTCCTCCATCTGCAGGAGGTAGGCCCTCCGAGCGAATAAATGAGGCATGTGATTTACTCTAGTTGATTTTTTCCTTTTGTGAAGCTTATGTTTGGCTTGTGACACTCAAGTAGATTCAGGAGGGACTTTTCATGTGGTTAAAGCTAAGGGAGTGCTGAAGTGCTCTTACTGGTTGATTTGCGCTCCTTACTGCAGAACTGAGTTCTAGCACAGTTTGTTAAGGTCAGAGGAGGGAGATTTGGGAACAAAATTTGCTGTACCTTGGCTTCTATTTCTGGGCTTCTTTCCACAAACCTTATCCCCGCTTCTTTTCCCATGGAAGGGTCCATTTCTGAGAGTGTCTTGTGACTATAACTGCAGGAGCTAGTGAAATCAGAACCGTAAAAAGCAGGCAAACGACAACGGCATTGAGAAGTGGAGTAAAGAAGATTATTTTCCTCAGTTTTAATAATGGAACCGTAAGCAATAAGACAAATAGGCTTAAAAAGGATAAATTCTAGCCAGATTGCTTTTTTACCTTGCTGATAAGATTACAAAATAAGCAGATGAAAGGCAAGCGATATCATACGTGCATTTTAGTAAACCTTTTGATACTATCTCACCAAAGCATAAACAAATAACTAATATATGTTGACTTGGATAGAAACATGGTCACACAGACCACAGATGAGTTGAAGGACTGTAAATAATGAGCAGTGATGAACTGAGACGGGGTGAATTGTACTAATGAGGCTCTGCAGGAGTTGGGATTTAAGCCCAAGTTTTTATTCTTTTAACATCTTCATTACCGCACCTTTTCAGCATGCTGTTGATTTCCCACCTTCTAAAAAATGCCACTAAGGCAATTGAGTAAAATATTGATACCTACTGGGATTAACCGTAGGCAGAAGACAAAATCAAGTATTTATTAGAAATGCTCAGACCTTAGAAGTGAGGAAGCTGAAGAACACTTTTTTTTGTTTCGTTCTGTTTCAAGAGGAGGAACTGAACTCTCTACTAACACTAATAGCCATAGCAAGGTGGGGTGAGTAGTGGATTAAATGATTGAGTGACTGAGGAGCAGCAGGAGTGTTCAGCTGGGTACCAGGAATCCTTAAATTAAAGGGAATTTACTTTTCTGTCAGAGACGTGTCAAAAGTTACTGAACATCTTCCTAAAGGAAGTCAGGTAAAGCTTTGCTGCTTAAGACATCCCATTCTCCACTGGAAAAAAAAAAAAGCAATAAAATGTGGTGAGTGAAAGAAGATGGCGTAAATAACTTCTGTCTCTACCGTCTTTCTCTACCACCCAGATAGCTGACCAACAGTGTCCTGTAGAGCGAGTGCTACCTCCACCCCACCTCCTACCCCAAAATGGTCCTGTCCTCTGTATCAGCTCTGATGCCCTTGGGTGTGACACCCTAGTGGTCTTCCCCTGACGTTTATGCCTTCTTTCCTCAAGAGAGAGTGGGGGTGAAACAGAAAATGTCAGCACATAGTTGGCGTTTCACACATGCTCTCTGCAGCACAGAAAAGTGTTCAGCGAAGAATGACTGGGAAGTAGCTTTGGCTGCATAACCAATTTTGTAGTGCTGTTGCTCAAAGATGTTAACAATACTAGAGCAGAATGTCTACGAAATGAGCCTGTGCTAAATACTGTCCAAGCAGGCCGGGATGGCTTAGGCCTGCGCTGAATTCTTTTCCCAGATTATTTTCAGTGAAAAGTGCTTTTCTTGTCAAAATCAGCACGGCTGGAAAAACGGGGTATTTTTTGACAGATTGCCGCTGAGTGTTGAAATAATGATTTCAATTTTTCTGGAACTTGTTTGTGTCTTATTAGCTATTGCCTAACAATAATTTTAATTCCCCTATAAATCACATAATGCGTAACATAAGGTGAACACGTAGTGTTGGGATACAAGTAGTCTAGAGAAAAGCCTGTGTGATTCCGTCAATAAGAGAAAAATCAACACTATCCTGGCTTTTTTTCACCTAAATCTGTCCCTTCTGGGTTGAAATGAAAGGTTATCACTTGCACCTAAACAAATGTGTACAACTGCGCTGATCTGTCGAGAAATAATGGAAAATTGAAACTGGCAATAAAAAATTTCTTAAAATTGTCGTATGGGATGCTGTGGCAACTTTTAGTTATTTTTATTATTTATTCTCTATTTCCATGCCCAGAAACACGCTTGTTTGAAGTTTCCTCTGTGGATGAAAATGTGTGTTTCCACTAGTTCTGAAATGACTCTTTTACTTAAGTTGGAGTGTAGGATATCTTGTCTACACATTGGGAATTTAACAAGGATATCAAAGGGCATAACAATCGCAATATTTATCCTGAATTTAAGAAGAAAAAAGGGCAAACCAGTAATGCAGGGTTTCAGTTCCCTAAGCTTCTTGAGGAAATTCTGGGTTTATTATTACAAAATTCATCAAATGTATTTTGCTGTTCATTTCTTGTGGCAGTTGTGACACGTGTATTAGCCTGAATAGCAAATAGGAATCCTGTATGTGGGCAGTGAGCAATTAATAGCACCTCTATACTAAAAGTTTGGGGAAACATGGTTGATCACTTTTCTCTATCAACAAAATGTTGCAGGTTCTTTCTGCCACTTCTTGTAATTAAGGCTGTAGGAGATGTAATTAAGCCCTATTATATGTGTCTCACGCTGCTGCTGCTGCTTGTCACCTTAAATCTAAATCTAAGCTAAGAGAAAAACAAACCTGTTTTCCTCCTTATCTTTTAGGTTGAGTTGGAACAGACTTAACAGAAATGATTATGAAATTAATCAGATGTGAAAATAAAGCTTTAGTTGTGTGTACAATTTGAATTTAGAAAAAGGAAGGAAATACAATTAGAGGAGTAAAAGATGTGAATTGCATATAGATATGCAGCACTATAATGCCACAAGGAAACTGAATAATTAGTTCGAAAGAGTGGCAGGCAGTGACAACTGTTCTGTATTCCAAGTCTATCTGGTAGTACTGTACACTTCTACAATTTCAGTTGTGAAACAAATGATTTGTTTTGTGATCATTTACATTGGCACCATTAGAAGCAGTTGTTTGATGACTTTGTAATGCAAACAACTTGCCATCTAATTCAATAAATTAGCATGAACATTTTGCTTTGTTTTTCATGGACATTAAGCCAATTATCATCCACTGTCATACCAGCGGCGGCGTGTGACTGATGTGGTCCTACTGTACATCAAACCCTTGCGGCCTTTTGAATCGAGGAGAGAATGACTGTCATCTCTTCAAAATTTAATGCTGCACTGTGTTATCTAGGATGCTGTTGCGCAAATGAAGTCCTGTATTTATAGTTTCTGAAGAAACTGAAGTATGCTTTAGTGCATAGGCTAGTTCTTTATGACTTTAAGGTTAGAGAGGCTTGTGAATGAGATGCTATTTGAGATCAGCTGGAATTGCGGCCTTCAACGGCTAGTGGTCAATGTGGCCTGTCTGTTTTCTTGAGAGAGCTTTGGAAAAAGTCCTCCCAGTTCGGTGTGAAGTAAAAGGAACAGGCTTTGCTCATTTTGGTCTTGGCCGTTAAAGGAGGCATCAGTGCATCCAACAGAAGAACAATCTTATTTCTTGAACTAAAGCCATGATAGCAAATAGAGTAACTGTTTATGTTAGTGCAGGGCCAAGCCCAGCATAGGGCCATACCTCTGACGAGTGTCATGGCCCCAGATTCACCTGATCTGCTTTTAGTCTTCTGAAAGGTACCTTATTCCCTGGATGGCCTTGAAATGTCTCCTTCCATGCAGAACATGTTGCAGAGCCCTGGCCAGAATCAGCGTCTCCTATCCAGCCCCACACACTGTGCTCTCCCAGCAAAATCTAGATGTCTCGTGAGCTGGATCATATGGTGGTAATCCATCCATTTGCCTGTCCTGCCCCATCTTCCCTTATATTAAACCAAGTTTGGAAATGATAGGTGACCACTAGGCCTCCCTAAAGCATAGAAGTGTTTATTCAGAAAAGAAAAAACGTGTTATAAATAATCTATGTCTATGCTTAGTCAAGAGCAGGTCACATATTAAATAACGCACGTTCTTTTTGTAGACTGCTCTGAGTATGGTATAGAACCTGCCTTTACTGGTATCAGTATCCTCAGCCTCCACTGATCACTTGTTCGTGCCGTAACTCGTCTTCTAACCACTTTACGCAGTAACACCATCACTAACAAGCTCGTGTGGATACAGGTAACACTTCTTATGAAATTAATGCAGTAATCTTCAAATGTTCGGTGATTCCACAGCATCTGTCACATGTGCCCCCAGCCACACTGCATTGTAAGTGCTGAAAAATAATATTGGAAAAATGTGTTTTATCAGGAAGCCACTAGATGTACAGATTTACCATAACTCATTCCAAGCTGTGAAATGAGGATGTAGGATAAATAATGCAGTAAAATGGGAATAATCAGGTAGGATTAGACCCTTGATACATAGAAGCACGAAGCTAAAAACTTAAGTACGATACTGAAAGATTATTTGAGGGTAATGCTAAGCACTGTTTTATACATTCACATGCAGTGAAAATCTGCTTTAGCAATGAGGAATGAGTTGAAATTATATAGATAGAATTATTTATAGATATATAGATATATAGAATTATAGATTAGGGATGACTGAGTTTTCACTACAGCTAGTTTAGTTGTCTATTTTGTGCACATTCTTGTAAAATACTCATTAGTTCAGGAAATTCCCGGCCTCACAACTTGGTGGTTTTCTCAGATCTCTGAGGCAAGGTAGCAGAGCTGTGCTGCACCGACCTTGGGCCTGGGATCACAGGCAGTTGGGCCCCAAGGAGCAGGGTTACAGTACTCACTGTAGAAAAACATCTTTTCAGGCATTGATTCTCCTGTTACTAAAATACAAATAAGCAAAGAGCCCTAGAGCAAGTCAGGGATCTTTCTGACAGAATATTCTTCTTCAGAATCACAGAATCAGAATCACAGAATGTTAGGGATTAGAAGGGACCTCGAAGGATCATCAAGTCCAATCCCCCTGCCAGAGCAGGAACTTAAATGACATCACACAGAAAGAAAGAAGTGCTGATCCAGTGCAACTGTGAAATAGCGTGTGGGAAAGAAAGTTTAGAATGAATTTTCTATTTAAACTCATTTCTATGAAGAACTGCATTGACATTATTGTTTTGACTTCTTCTGAATAAAAGATCCTTTCTTAGTTATTCTGAATTTGTCAGGCTGCAGCCTAAGAAAAAAGGGCAAAATGTTTTGAAATTATTTGAAAGTTTCAGATAGTCAGAAGTGCTTTTTTTTTTTTTAAAAAAAAATCTCTTAATCTCTTCTTCCTTATTTGGAGCAGAAAAGTTTTTGAAAAACCCCAAATATTTTCCCAGGATCAGAAAACTGTTTCTTAGCTCTCAAGGTAACTGATAATTAAGAACATTCTTGATAATAATACACTGAAAAAAACCCAACAAAACAGAAGACATTAAATCTGGATTTTTGTGTAGCAGATGAGAGGGAGATTAGAGATAAAATTTTCTACTATCTTAAAGATGATGGAAGAAAATAAGGCACATATACGCAAACTCCAGAGCTTGGAGGCTCAGAAAGAGAGCGGTCTTGCTTCTTACAGTGATGGAAAGACAAAAAGCCAGCCAAGGCTGGGCTCATTTTCATATTACAGCTTCATTCCAGAGCATTTCTGTCCAGCATGCTGTCTTTTTTATGGGTTTGAATATTTGTTCTCCTTTTGCAAATTAAATTATGCTTTCAGGGTTACTACTTACGTAAGGATGAAAAAGAATAACGCAGGGAAAACTGGGTTACCATGAGCCTGTTGGTGACACCAAGACTGAAAATTGGGAAGACAGAAGTAGACATAAAGAAGGATTAGCAGATTTCAGCTTAGAGTCATGCCTGGCATTTCCCATCTGGAAACTGGGAGATTGCCTGGGCTTGTCTGGGCTGGGCTGACCCAGCAAGGCCCCATGGCCAGAGGGGTCTAAACTGGTATTAGTGAAAGGAAGCGGGGTGTCTATGATGGGGCTGTTGATGTGCAGGTAAAATCCCTTAGCATAACGTCTGCAACCACCATCCTTCCAGGGAAAAAGCAAACCTTTTATGGTTACAGGAATATTATGAGACCTATTGTAGATGATGAATAAAGTTTGTATAGACTGCAGGTGAGCCCTTTGGTGAGGCTGTAGTGCATAACATGCCTGAATAGAGAATTTTGCATTTACATATACTTGTTTCTTGAAAAGATACCCTGTTATTACCTTTTCCAAATAAATCAAAGTAGATTATTTTTCCAGAGATCTTCAAAATCAATTAATTACCCTTTTTAGTCTCTGAAAGCTGAAAAGGTGTACTCCTTCAGTGGGAAAACACACTCATTTTCCTACTTCTAGAAGATTTACCAAACCAGCTGCAATCTAGACAAGTTTTGAAATTGATCTGTAGAGCTATCCTCATATTTTTGCAGTCTCTGTGCGTTGAAAGCTAACTGGCAAGGAGTCTGCCTCTTCAAACGAAGATGCGTTGATACTATTGCAATTTACTTGTCTTATTTCAAATAAATCTAAAGAAATTTTGGTTGTGATTTAATAAGAATGTTTTCTTGGAAAGATATACATTAAAGGTCAAGTGCTATAGAGTATTTGGAAGAAACCAAGACTGTTTGCATTAGCATCAAGACAGTTTTTTGCAATAGCTTCTGTACCCTCTACACCCTTTTAGAGCTTGGTTACTTGTAAAGGCCACTTATTCCTGATATTAGGACATGATTTTTCTCATATTCTTTCTAATTTTGACCCAAAACTTATGCCCCAATGAGTGATCTTGCAACGACAGTGTCAGAAAACACCGGTTAGGCTGCCTGGGGGGCATGCAGTGGGGCAAGCTCTTCTCGGTGGAGGACATTGTATGCTGAGGTTTCCCTCCTTTCTCTGTCAAACAAGCCCTGCGGTTGGATGCCAGCTCATTTTTCATTCCTGGTTTTCTGCCAAGTAAAGATATTAGACATAATTGTTTTGGGTTGGTGCTAATGAAGGGAAGGGTACAAAAGACGGGCAAAGTCTGCATTTGCATACTGCGGGAGCAGACCCGTGACTCTTCTTCCTGGCTGGTGCCTTGTTGACAGAGTTCAGGAGGACGCAGAGTGGCCTGACAGGGGTGGGCAGACCTTCAGACTCCTCTGCCCACACAACCCTTCATCGGGTCTTTCTTAGCTGTACAGACCCTCGACCAGAAGAGTTTCTGTGTCTAGGTAGCTCAAAATCCATGCTGAGAGACTCTGGGTAGGTCACGTAGCCTTTCCCGCCTCAGTTGCAATGTGTCAAGGACAGATGCCACCCTGCGTCCCACATCTTTTTGCTTTGAGAAGAACAAGAAACTGTCCAAGCCAGGCCTGGACTTCACCCCATCAACATCCACTTATAGACTCAAAACTAGGAAATGTTGTTCAAAAACATTAGGACATGATTAGGAAATTGCTAAGACCATCTGGGTTTTTTAAATTTAATATTTTGATTCCTTCTTATCAGAAGGAAGGGAAAATTCTATTGTAACAGCTGTACTCTGGGATTATAACGTACAGGTCTCTGTCTGCCTCTAATGACTGAAACAGCAGTTTATAGATGTAATTTAAGGTAACAGAGGTGGATTTCTTTCCTTAAAAACATGGGTCTGGAAATCACTTCTTCTATTACAGGCCCCCTTGTTGATAGCTTGTTCCCCTGGCATCACACCAAAGAAGCAACATCCTAAAATTCTTACACTAGGTAAAGAATTTCTCTATCAGACTAGTAAAAGCGACACCATTTTTTCACCCTCATCAAATTGACCTCCTTCTTCCATGTGCAAATAAAACTCCTCTTGCTTTTTGAGTTAAATTATGCACAATTACACTACCCTGTGTTTTGTCTGCATGGTAATTTCATGATTAGTACTTAGAATGTCTTCACACGTGTTTATTTACAAGTTGATTAAATGCCTTGGTTACCTGCTTGGATAGCCCTTGTGACAAAGTGGCAGCATTTTGGAAGAAGAGGGGTTCTTCTTTCTTTCTAAAATTCTCACAATGCTATGGAAAAGGTATGAATGTGGCAACCATGGTTGCAGTGACGAACCAGGTGCAGACAGCAGATTTTCTTCTTAGCATTGCTTCTCCACCACAGCATTTCCCTGCTTGGGACCTGAGGTCCCCAGCTCCACAGTGGCTGAGCCGTAGTTGTGTTGGGCAATGCCACTGGTCAGAGGTACCCACAGTTTATGGTAGTCTGGGATCGAAAGGAAAGGGTGGGCATCATGCAGCAGAGGAGTGTCCGTGCTCCCTCTCCTTCTCCTGCTGTGGTGGGAGCTCAGGGATGTCCAATTCTTCCTTTCATACCACCGCGTGGGCAGGTCTGTGTCAGGGAGAGGGGCACAAACAATTAAAAGATCACTCTGCCAGCAGTTATAAAATGTACTCTTCTATGAAAGTGCCGGTGCACTTGTCTGTCCCTAACTAAGAAATCCAGAGGAGAAAACCTGCTTTAAAAAATGTTATCTTCTGCTTTCCTTATCAGCGATTCCGGTTCAGGCTTGAGAATGCCTCAGGCCTCCTACCTACCAGCCCCAGTGGTCCCACACGTTTATTTTCTTAGGAAGCTAGAAAGTGTCTCTCCTTCCCATAGAAATGTGTAGTAATTGCTTTTTAAAAGGCAAAAATATATTAGAAATAAGAGTCTCAGATTGGAGAGGGTTTTATCTTGCTGCCCTGGGTTTTACGTTGCGTGGCATTCTGTGCTAATCTGGGAGTATTTATGTTGCTCCCACCTTTTTTTCAAAAGCAAAAAGCATGGCAAGACTCTGCTTTGGTTGTTGTGGGGCTTTTTTATTTCCTCAGTCTTTCAATAGAATAAATGTCCCTTCTACTGCTTATTCTAGACCTTATTACATTTATGGCTGGTTTACTACCGCTGGAGACAGAAGTTCTCAAAGTGTTACTACTCCCCTTGCTGGTGCGTTGTAGTCACGGCACTCGGATACTTTTCCCGGGCTTTCCAGTGATAAAAAGCCTACTATTTGAATTCATGAGGACGATTTTCTGGAGAGACAGAGCAAAATTTAAGAGTATAGGGCCTTGTCTCCATTTTTGATATCGTGTGGCTGTTGAACGAATAGAATGACTTTCACCCGTCTTTTTGATTTATGCAGGCGGGCACCTTGCACATGCGTAGGCTTGGCAGGGTGGTTTTAGTTGTGGTGGGAGCTGTTTAAACGATGGCATGATAGCTATTTTAGCTGGCTTGGTTTTCAGAACGATTCCTTTTCCCAAATGAAAAATCAAAAGGGCTTGTAGACCTTTTGGTGAGGATTTACTGATATTGTTGTATTAAGGGATAATTAAAAGTAATAATAGTTAATTTTCCAAAACTTAAAAGCTGGAATTGTTTAATATGGTAACTATGGGGGGTTTTCTGGCCCCGTGTAACTGATGAGATCAAGTGTTAATACAATCCCACTTTTAGGTAAAATCAATTCTTTATCATGCAAATAGAAAAGTGTGGGCAGCTCTTTAACCTCACTGTATAAATCATGAAAATATTAATTTACAGAGGAGAAATAATAAAGAAGCTAGACCAGTTTTTTGGGGGAATTGGAATCTCTACAAGGAACTTGGTGGGTTTTTTGGGGGTTTTTTGTGGATTTTTTTTTTATACTTGCCAAAAGGTAACACAACGCAGAGCTAGGTGTCAGAAATTCCTCAGCTACAGCCCAGACTAATGATCTCCTCCCTCATCTGGTGTTGCACTGGAATAGCTTTCACATAATTTTATATAAGCAGGACATAATTTGGTTTCTTGTTTGCCCAACAATAACAGGCTGTATGGGGCCAGACAGAAAATGTGCTGAGTACAATTATCTGGTCTCCAGCAGGTAACCAGAAGTGGATTGCAAAGAAGGAATGCAGGAATAAAGCAAAACTTTGTGGTCCTTCTCCCTAGGTTCCACTTCTGAAATCTCATCAGAGTATTACTTAATAACCTTAAAAACAAACAGATTTTTATCTTTGCTCTTTGGAGGACCCAGTGTGGAGGAAGGTTGGTGTTTCTGGGAACAGCCCTGAACTGTAGCAGGGCTTTAGGAAAGGTGCAGATGGCCCTGCCTGCAAACTGCTGGCGGGCGCTACAGAGACTAGTCTGGCGGGCTGTGCCTGTGTTTCACACGGGATCTTCTGTATCTTGGCATGAGTTTTTTCATTTCAGAGGATGGGTCAGTGTCTGAAGACAGCAGTGTGGAGCCCTGGCAAGCCACTAAAACAGATCAAGAATAAGGATATGTGCTTTGTCTGTGCTCCTCTGTGAACAAAATCCAATGAAATGAAACGTTAAGTGACGACGGACCCGAGTCAGAACTCGTGATGTGCGCACCTCTGGCTTGTGAATATTGGGTCCGAGATGTAAAATCTAAATCTCAGTTATTAATTTTCATTGCAATAAACCAAATCATTTCATTCAGGGTGCTTTGTCTCCTTTCATACAGACCATCCCAGTGAGGTGTCCTGACCACGCAGGAGCTGTGGAAGTGCTTGGCAGGGAGCTTTTCTGGGTAAATCAGGTGAACAAGTTGGGGGAGACTGTTGCCCTCAGCCTGTCCCCTGTCCCCTCAGTACTATATCCTGCAGGATACACTGCTCTTTCTCTGCTTGTTGCTACAAGCGGTGAATCTTCTTCTATGAGGACCCCACCTGAAGTCCACCTGTTCCTTATGCCTACTTAAGAGCATTCCTATTTAAGGAACAACATTTTCAAGGTATACAGCTAAAATATAAGTTGAGACTTTTTTAAAAAATTGTTTGGTGTTTTTTTTGCCTGGCTTTGTAGGACATACTGGAAAAAAATATTTACGAGATCTGTGTTTGCAAAGATTTCTGTTTGACTGGATTATAATACCCCTTTTAAAAAAAAAAAAAAAATACATAAAAGCACACTTTTTTTTAATTAAACCCCCTGAGGCTAAATGTGGCTAGTTGAAGGCACTATGGGATTGTAATCCAGAAACACAGAACTGATTTCCTTATTTTACTTTTAAATTAGTTTTTTTCCAGTTAACTAAAATTGAAATGTTTCAATTATGAATAATGCCAGGAAGAACTAGCACACTTGAGTGGGTTTAATGAATTGTGTGTGTTCTGGCTGCTTTGTGAACGTCTGCGTGGCAGTGGAGTTTCTGAGACCTGTCACTTAATATCTACCGAAATGCATGTTTTATTTATGATGTATTAATTTAAACTATCCTAGCCTTTTTGTTTTATGAGCAGGGTTTCTGTAGAGCCCTAAGATCATTTTAATACATTCAGAAGAAATTTCCACGGACACTGACTGAACCGCAGAGCTTTATGTCTCATGAAAGTGTAAGAGTAGCATGTTTCTTGTCTACATTTATTAGTCTTAAGAAGGCACTGGATTTTTCTGTCATGATTGAGAAAATACTAAAGAGAGGTTTATTCCTTCCCCTGGGAAGATAGTCTGCAGTTACACTCTGTGGTGTTACGTATCAATTCTAACCAATATTAGCAGTGTTGGATAAGAACAAAGTGACAGCAATTTAAGTACTCTGCTAAAACTTGAGAACAGATGCTAATGATAAAACTGTACCTTTTTTTTGACAGTAATTTGAAAGGTCATAATACGATTTAGAGCATCTTAGTATTGGTGCTTGTTGTTTTTAAGGAAGCAAAATTTCCTTAGGAGGTTTGAACTTACCTCAGTACATTTTTATGTTGTCTGTATGTGAACAATTTGTCTCTTCTGTCATGTCTTTTTTGTTTTATGAGCTGTTCTTTTATCTTCTGCAAGAAATTGCTTACTGAAAAGCTGTGTTTTAAGCCTTCAATTTAATGTTCCAGAGGAACATTAGGAGTACTTTTGACTAAAACCCTAGTTTTACGGTAACTTGCGAGCACACATGCAAACTGCTTTTCTAGCTAGCATCATTGATTGTAATAGTGCAAAGACAGAAAGTGCAGCAAAGCAAATTAATGTGGTAAGGTTATTACTTCATTAGAAAAACTGGAAAATATAATTCATGCTCATTAAGTGTGGAGACAAAAGCAAATGTTTTCACTGAAGTGACATCCTCTTCTAAAAAAAAAGTGCATCACAGACAACAGTATTACATAAATTAGTAATTGTTGGTGTTTTAAAAAATGACCCAGAGCTGTTTTACAAGCAGAAGTGTAATTGTCAGCGTGAGATTCTCCACGCTAAAAAGCCAAAGACAAGATTTGAAAAGAAAATAGCGGAAGAACTCCTGTTTACAGAAGAGCGATGAATCGTTTTGAAGTGACATCCACAGGTCTGATCTCAGATCTGCAGTGTGTGTTGAGGGGGTGAATGTTCCTGTCACTCAAGAGAGATGCAGAGTCAGCTCCGGGGCGGGTTGTTTAAACTACACAACACCCACGAACTGATGCACTTCTGTTGCTTCTGAGATCTGTCTGCCATTGAGTGGTACTGCTACAAAAGTAGAAGAGAGAATTAACTCTGGACCAGCCCTGCAACCTTTGCCTCTTGCTAAAAATCCCTCACCCCACACAGATGTACGCTCACTTACAAACACGCACACACACACACACACACACACTGAGATTTGTGGAATTTCACCTTAATGAGTAGCGGTGTGAAGTAAAGATGTTGGTATCTTTTCTGGGATTTCTCTAATTTCACAAATTAAAAGTGAGGAACAAAACAAAAAAAAAAAAAAAGGAATTTTGCTTTTGGAGGTGTTTTTTGTTTTCTAACAGCTCATTTGTAAGCCAAGCTTCCTGAAGTAAGTACATGTTTTCCACTTACCTCTTTGGAGAAGTTAACTGAGCAGATGAAGGTACATGTTCGCCCTTTAGACATGTTTGCTCCAGCACGTTAGGAGGCTGTTCTGGGGAAGGAATGATTGATTTGAGGTGGGCTTCAGTGTAGGGTGAGGGATTTGTAGCAAGAAGCAAGGGTTGCAGGGCAGGCAGCTCTTAGAAGCAACAGAAGTGCATTCCGTTCTTTGGATGTTGTGTAGTTTAAACAACCCACCACGAGGCTGACTATGCATCTCTCTTGAGTGGCAGGAATATTCACATTTACTTTGATGCTACCTATGCAGGAGAAGAGTGAAGCATTCCGAGTATGTTTCAAGAAAAAAGCTCGATTTAAGACTAACACAGTGGGATTTTTTGAGGTTTTTTGAAGCTTAAGATAGAGTTTGGTTGGCTGTTTTGCTTCATTTTCCTTACACAAAAACACCAAACCAAAACAACAACAGACAATGAACAAACAAAAAAACCCAGAGCAACAAAAACAAACAAACACCCCGCGATTTTTAGGATACTGCGAACCAAAACTGTGCAAGGCTGCAAGTGGCTGTGAAAGTTACTTGCAGTTGGACTTTGTCACTAGGGGGCACTTAGTCACACGAAATCAGCTGTGTTTGGGCTGGGATTTGTTTGTAAAAGCTTCTTTCTTGGTATTATCCTCTAAAAATATCTGTTGGTTTTATTTTTTTCTTGTTATTGATTCTAGAGTATGCGTGCGTGTTCAGAAATACCGGGGGTAAAGGAGGAAGACTAAAGAGAGGCTACAGTGTACAGGGTTTAGCCTAAAAAAAACACTCAGGCTAAAAATATACTACAAGGCTGCTCAATTAGTATTAATTTAACTAATAAAACCTCAAGTGGAACAAATAATCGTATTTAGCAGCGGGGAGGGGAGAATAATCACAAACTCAGATACATTTCTTGAGTGTGAAATTCTCTTTGCTGTAATTTTACAAATGCGAAAACTCCTGTTACTAAAGACCAAACATAACCAGAGCCCTTGTTTACACATACCAGTCACCAAGCACCTAAGATATCAAGTGGAGTACACGTCTATAAATGGGTTTTAAATACTTGACACTTGATTGTGTACCATCTAGATTCATTATGCTCCAGTGCCTCGTTTTGCCGGACCCCCCTGTACCCCAGCGATCTTCCGACGGGATGCCGGAGGTTCGCTGGCAGCCTGGCCACACGTTGGGCGTATTGGCAGCTCTCAGCACATCTGTAAAGCTGTTCTTTGTGTTGACAAATAATGTGTTTTACCTACTGGCTGCATGGCTGTGGGAATTTGCCATGGAGCTCTTTTTTTCCACGTCCCTCTGTTGGGTAAACAATCCCAGAGGGCTGGAGAGTGAACCAAGGGGTGCCCCGAGCAGGTGGGGTTTGCTGTATTTTTTTTTTCTGGCTGTTACTGCCAATCACAGAGAATAAAGAAGGCACTTGAGGACCCTGTCTGCCAGGCCAGCTTAATGCTGAGGCGTGCAGAATGCAGGTATTACTTTACACAGGCTTTCAGCAAGCGTGGCGTGCAATCGGAGCGTGTCCGTCAGCCTTGTCCTCTGCTTCTGACCCAAGTTTCCCATAGAAGCCCTCGGTCCAGTGTTTCTTGGGGTTTTTTTAGCCATCTGGGCAATATGACGGGTTAGGTAGTTAGCAGAGATGAATATTCCAAGTGGGAACCTGAGTGAGTCTGGGAATGGAAGGGGATGGTAACTGCCAGACCACTCGTGACAGAGCTTGGCAAGGAGAAGAAGCAGTGACAAGGACGTAACATGCTGGAAGCATGTGGTTTGGGCTTTCTTCAAACTGATTTGCCTCAGATTAAATCTTTGTTGGAAATATGTTGCAGCTTGGAAATCTAAATAGTTTTGAAAACACAGGTTCAAGTAGCTACACATTTAAGAGGACATTGTATTTCCCTGCATCTCCTGCTTCACATGTTGGGAATTCTACTGTGGTGCATTTTGGAAAACCTGCAGGTGGCATAATAAAATTGCTGCAATTTATCATGATTTCCTGTTTCTTTTCTGGTTTAGAACTGCTGTTCATGATTAATGGCCGTGTATACCTGCAGGTACAGCATTGCCTTTCGTTGATGGACATGAGGCCAGGTCTGGCTCTCTGAGTGCCCCTCGCGTGGCTTTTGTCCCTCCACAAATGGACACGGCAATATTTTCCATTCTGTAGTACACAGGGAAGTGGCATCAAATTCCAGAGGTTAGTGCATATCTATACCTTCTAATAAAAAAATCAAGGCAATAGATTTCCTGTCGATTCTCTATAGCTAAGGAATTTCAAATGATTCTCTTGGACAGAACTGAGAATTTAATGTGCAAGTGAGAAGTGATTCACTCTGGGTTCTACGAGCGTTGTTTAGGCTGGATGGCAGGTCAAAACTACTGATACACTTGGGTTTTGTGGATCCCCATTCATGGTGCTGGTTATCTGCCAATGGCTTATTGGAACTTTGTCCTTTATGGTATAGTATTTTCTCTGCATCAAGGTCTGCCCTTCTGTAGTATGTACCAGGTGCTCAGATGACCTCTGTAAGTGTTTTATTGCAGGGATCATATTGCAAGACAAAGATTTACCAGCTGAAATTCTTTTTTCTCTGTCTGTCATCATGAACTTCACTGCCATGTGGCTCACACCACATTTCCTGGAAAGATAAGGTGGACATCTGAATTCACAGTCCCACTGAATGTTGTTAAGGGAAATTTAAAATTAGGGTTTCTGAAAACAGGAAAAAATATGCAAGAAGTTAATATCTACACGTATCATAATGGCGTTCCCTCGTGTGCATTGCAATCCAGAAAGGACTAACACTCTTGTAATTGGAAAAAAATTGATTGGAAATCAGTCAAAATCAGAATGAGTTTGACCAGCTTACTTAGAAGACTGATAATTTCAAGAATTGGAAAGTGAAGTTTTCTGCTTTTGCTACTTAGGCATTTTAAGTGAAGCAAGTAGAGGGCAGTAGGTACTAACGTTCAGAGTACCATCTCCGTCCTACCGGTGCTGAGCAAATCGCTTGGCTGCTCTTTAGCTGTGATTGTAGGTAACCTGATTTTACACAGAAGTAGACTAGAATCGCTCACACAATCTGTTAACACAACGCAGCAGTTGGAGTTGTAACGTCTTAAACTGCTAAAAGTAGGCCTCCTCGTAGGGCTTCAGATTCAGCAATGAAAATAGCGCAGGCGTTGACTTGGGGGTTCTCCATGCAGGTGAGTTTTAAAGCTGACATCTGATTTTGTCTAATACAACTGACATAGTGTCCAGCACAGATTTTATTTCCCAATTTTTAAAAAACCAGAGATGATAAGCATTATTTGCCGTGAAAATGAATCTCTAGAAGAAGAGATTCATTTCCTTCTCTAGGAGGAGAAAAACATCAGAAGGCACTATATGAACAAAATTTAATTGAAATACAATTGTATTTAATCAATGTGTTACAATTAGAAATAATTAATAAGAGTTCATTTTAATGGCTATTAGGCTATATGTATTCTTTAAACGAATATATGTTTTATGAAAAGAACCCGACATAGCTTAGTTCTTATCCGCGAAAGCAAAAGTCTCATTTGGGGTTTTTTTAGTGATTTTTGTGCAGTTCTGGAAGAACAAAACCAGAAGACCAGCAAACTGACAGGTGATAAAAAACTCCTGTAATAACTCCTAAACACTTGGTGTTTGCAGCCTGTGGCATGGAAGAGTGGTCTGGTGTTAGCATGTGGCTTAGGGTACTGCAGGTCAATCCCTTGCTCTCAGTACACTAAGTAACTTTGCAAGTCACTGAGGTCATTGTGTTTATCTCCACACAGAGCCTAATACTTTTAATATTTGGTAAGTCTGTTCTTTCTTATCCTTGGAAATTTATCTAAGCACTGGTCAGTCTCCTGTGGTTGGAGACTTGTATACCAGCTCCACAGGAAAGGTCAGCAGCATCTTGTTCGGCACCCATAGGGCATCCCCCCAGAGCAGGAGGACATCACTACGCCCCTTTGGCAAATGAGGGAAACACACCTTTCTATGTTGAAGGTCTCCTACACGTGTTCTCACAACCAGACTGTAGAATCAAAGAAGAACGTTGCCCTGAGACCTCCCTCTGGCATCGCCCCTAAAAGCACAGCGAGCAAAGGGGAAACATTTTATTTGCGACACCTGGAGGAGCTGAGGTAGAAACAGGCTGCCTCACTGCTTGGCACTGCCAGGGTTTAGAGGTCCTCGGCATGGCCAGAAGACAGCTTTTACATGTGCAGAGAATCCGAGTGGTGGAAAATAGAAAACACTTTGGGTGCCTGAAGGTGAAGAACCAGGGTGGTTTTGTCAGTTGTCTGATGTACCCCACTGTTGAGAGCAGTATGAGATAAAGAACGCAGCTTTGCTCTTCCCTCGCCTGCCCGCCACCAGCGGGCCATGTCAGTAGGCTGTGCTGGATGTCTATATTGAGGGTGGGCAGATTCCGAAGTATTTTAAACCGGGGCCTTTTTATTCAGCGTCTTGTGTTGTTGCACATACCAACAGCAGTACTGGATGAGGCCAGAGCTCTGCCTTGCTCAGTATCCTAGCAGCAAAGTGAAACCTTCTCACGTGACTTTCCCAAACTCCAGCAGTTTGTGTTTCAGGGACTTCCTGAGCCAGAGGTGGTTTCTGTTTGCTTATCAACCCCCAAAGGATTTCCCATCTCTCAGCTTGTTCGGTTGTCCCCTGAATCCATGTAAAGTTTTAGCAGCCGTAACATCCCCTGGCGAAGAGTTCCCGAGTTTCCTTTCCCAGTTGCGTGGAGAGCTGCTTCCTCATGTTTTTTTTGAACCTGCCATCTGCGTGCTTCATCTGATGCCCCCAGCCTTGTGTTAGAGGAGGCAGCAAACAGTCGGTTCTGATTCACCCTTTCCATGTCACTTAGGATTTTACAGATCTCTATCATATCTCCTCTGGATCATTGCTCTGTCAGGTTTTGTAGCTGTTGCTCCTTGTAAGCCACCACGTCACCCCCTTTTGTTCTTCTCTAGTTCTGTACATGGGTGGAAGTATCAGAATTATGCATAATATTTAAGAAGCAAGTGTATACATAGACTGAAACACTGTGGGTTCTTTTTGTTTAGCCTCTAGTCTTCAATTTGCTTTCTCCAATTTGTGAGCATGGATATTTACACAGAAGTTTTAACACCCCAAGATGTCATTCCTGAGTAGCAATGTGCTCAAAACTGAGTTCAGAGTCCACCACTTTTGAATTTAAGGTAAAAGTTTTCCCCTAAAAGTTCCCCAGCATCACTTTCCATAAATTGCACTTCTTGTGTCATTTTATTACCAACTTGCTCTTGTACAGAGTTCTTTAGCCTCCATCATTCCTACCCCAAATTACTTCGTATCACCAGCAAACGTCATCTCCCTGTTTGATCCCTTTCTCAGGTGATTTTAAGAATATGTTAAAGAGCAGGAGTGTCCTCAAGATGAGGCAGCAGGACTCCACTGGTAACTCTTCCATGGTGAGAATTGACTGTTCTTGCTCATATTCCTACGTTCTCTTTCTTATCTTTTAAACATTTTTTAAATCTGTGCAAAGATGTTCCCTCTAATTGTATGCCTGTTAAGGTGCCTTCAGAAATTTCATGTTATTTGATGTTACCAAGTGTCTTTTGGAAAGGCAAATAGACGATGTATCTGAGTATTTAGAAAAATGGAGTCCTATAGGATGCAAAGAAAGAAAATAGCAGGCAGTCGAGAGACTTGTTA
This sequence comes from Baryphthengus martii, assembly GCA_013396935.1. Lineage (NCBI taxonomy): Eukaryota > Metazoa > Chordata > Aves > Coraciiformes > Momotidae > Baryphthengus > Baryphthengus martii. Next base: position 52,154 of record VWZK01004167.1, read on the forward strand.
CTACTGCTCATCTGAACTATTTAGTCACTTGTGACAAATTCTGGTGCTGATGGTTCAGTAGCAGCTGGACAGATGAGTGTTCTGAGGATGTGGGTTTGCAGCAGGTTTATACTGATCCGTATGTGATCTTCCTCAGAAGGGGACTTCTCCTTGCCCATGCTGTTGTTCCCGGCCATGCATCTGCATCTGCACAGCTAATGTGCCTGATCTGAGCTGATCTGGCTGAAAATCAGACTACTAAATAAGGTGAGAATTTTTGACTGAATCAGGACTGTGATGTGTCTTGACCTTGTGGTGCCATTGCTGGCTCAAGGGAAGAGCAAGAGCACGTCACTACAGCTGCAGCAGGAACTGGGCTGTCCGTTTTTGCAGCTTAAGCTCTGAGAAACCCTAAGAAAAGTTGCAGGTCTGTAGCTTGTCTAAAGTGGTATTTTTAGCAGAGATTATTTGGGTGTTGAGTATGAGTAGGTGGTTACATGATTTCATTTTTAGTGTGAGGGTGGTGAGACACTGGAACAGGGACATCTCATCCCTGGAAGTGTTTTAAGAACAAGCTGGATGAGGGTCTGAGCAACCTGGTCTAGTTGGAGATGTCCCTGCCCATGGCAGGTCCCTTCTAACTGAAGCCATTCTGTGATTCCATGGAGCTGTTATTTGTCTTCCAGCAAACAAAGAGGAGTTGTCATTGTATTAATAGAACTGGTCTATTCTCCTCTCAGAAATGAGAACTAAAAATTGAGAGATTTCTTTAAGACTTACTTTCTTTGTGTCTGTGTGCCTTTCTCCTGTGGTCAACATGCTTAGCTTTCGTTGTTATGTTTAAGTGAAGTTTGGTGCTATATGGTAGCAACCAGCAGTGTTTACTGTTTTTTCTCTGATCCTAGGAGCTAGTTATCTGTAATCCAAAGGACAAAAAGTATTGTTCAAAGTAAGAACATTACTGACATGTTTTTATGAACGGTAGAAATGTGAAACTGAGCTGTTAGAAGCTCTGACTGTACATCTAATTAACCATCCGTTTCTCCTTCCACTCCCTGCCAGCAACATTGAGATATAAAAATAATTTTTTCTGGAGATTTGCTTCTCATACACTTGCAGTAATTTGACCTAGCCTTTCTATTGTAAACAATCCAAAATACACAAATCACTTTAATTAAAGCAATAGGTCAATATGTTAGTGATGTCCAAAAGTTGGGGGTGGGTGGATGCTCAATTATCACATTATCTTTTTTAGATCCCTCAGAAGGCAGAAAATTCAGTCCTGTCAAATTGAGCTTTTTACTCTTCACTAATTATTTAAGTAATAGTAATTGTTGTGGCTTTAGTCCAAAATACTTTCTAATCTGAAGAGAATTTTTCCACATTTCTTTTGTGTTTCCACTTTCTTTAATTAGATTTCATATAAAGAATCGTGTCCATTATAAATAAATACTAATAATACACTAAACAGAAATCTACTTTCACCCTAATCTGTGGAAATATGTGAAGACCTTGCCCCTGCAGTTAGCAAGAAGCCAGTAATAAGTTCTGTTTCATAATCAGATACAATATTGACTGTGTTCTCCTCTCAGAAGGAGTGTGTCTCATCCTGAGTGCTCAAATCAGTAGAAATTAGTAATTTACATGTGAATAAAGGTACCTTTACGACTGTGTCACTTGGTCAGTAATTCACATGCTGATTCATGTGGGGCATACAGGATTATTTTTTAATGCCTGCAAAAGAATACAGTTCACTGGGGGAGAATAAACAAGGTGAGCTTTTTCAGTCATAAGAGAATATTTTGAATCACTTGGTGCTAAGGACTCTCTAAGAATTACGTTTTCACCTTTACAGACAATACATTCATTTTATCCTGAGTTTGGAGCATTGTCATGCCTACCAGCATTAGCACACATCCATGATTTGCAAACTGGGACTGGGTAGACTTGACTCTCAAATCAGTCTACCAGCCATGAGCATGGCTGCAATTTCAGCTGTAAATTCTACTTCCCCTTGCTGTTCGTGGCACGGCACATCCTACAGGAAGATTACTTAGCTCGTTGTCTGAAGGCTGTGATGTAAATAGTAGTTCTGTGCTGTACGGTCACGTTCTTCTTGTCGATCTCCATAAAACTGCACCTGCACATTTCATGGATGCAAATCGTACACCGGTACCAGCTTTTGGTATAAACATACGGCCCCTTGCAAGCAGCAGCAGTGTATTTTGTGGGCAGAAAATGCTGGCTTGTACAAAACCTGCAGGTGTGGTTTTAAAGGCCATTTGACAATTCACCCTCTGTGAGTGAAAAAGATGTGCTCTGCCTGAGAACGTCTTAAGCTTTGCCCAAGTGATCAGATTGATACAGTGCAGCATTTATGCTTTTGGCACTGGGGCTCTTTGCAGTTTCTGGGTACTGGGTACCACCTTACTGCTGTTATTTTCAGTCTCTGTTTAATTAAAAGGAAACATTTAACTATGTTCTCAGTGACATATGTGAGTTCAGTTCTCATAATGATTTTCCAGCTGAACTTGCTTTCCACTTTTGAGCGCCGTAGAGATCCAAGTTGGCATACAAAGATGGCACGCAGAGAGGGACACAACGGGCATCTCTAAAGTAAGCAGAAGCCTCCTGCCAAAGCAGAGCACACTGCCTGTTTGTGAGGCTTGGAGCATCAGGGTGACTCACCTGTGGCAAAGGAGGTGGTCGCAACGACCCACAGTACGTGCAGGGTACACTCAGTTGCTACTCAGCCAGAGTTGATGGTAGGGCAGATTACAAGCTTGAGCTGCAGGTTTGGCTTTGAAGACATTACGGATGCAAGAATTTATTTTTTTTTTGCAAAAGCTTAAATGTGCTGTTATATAGTGATGGTGAATCCTTTACAGACCGGCCTTCAGAATTGCTTTTGGGTTTTTGGGGAGGTGGTCTCGTGAGAACTTGATTAAGTAATTACCGTCAGTTCTCTCTTATACGAACTTTCTTTTACTTCTGCCTGTAAATTGTATCCTTTTTCGTTTCCGAGTCAACTATCTTGTTGGTATGGAGGATACAGTTTGAATTTTCTGATTTCTCTTTCAGAGAACAGCTGCAATCATTTTGTTTATTAAACTTTTCTTGTTGAGGATTGCTTGTGCATCATTATAGGCTCTTCTTTTAAGTAGCTCCTTAAAATATCACCCATTTAGTACTGCTTTGAAAAAAAGAAAAAAACAAAAAAAAACAAAAAAAAAACCAAAAACACAACAAAAAAAACAAGCAGAACTAAAGTTGTGTATGCAGAAAGTCAGGTATAGATGTGTAATAGGGCTATAAACTATCTTTATCCGAGAACCGTATTTTGTTATAATAGTAAAAACTAAGCATCCATAATCTTTTCTTAGCATGAAGAAACAGCGGGAAGAAAAGATTTTACGGTGCTCTAGACATCAAAAATTGACTCAAATTACAATAAGCAAATAAGTAGCCTTATTTGGTAATGTAACCTCCTTTCAGTAATGTAGCCATCAATGACAAATGTAAAAATTGTGTATTCTCTACTAATTCACATTCACACATCAAAAATTGACTGCTTAGATTAACTACTCTTGCCAAAGTACCCAAAGCCATTTTAGGACTGAATCTGTAGTAGTGATGGAGCTTTTCACCCCCCTTCTCTCTCCCCAGTTTCTTTTGAGTAGCACAAACCTGAACCCTTGTGCATCTTGGATTCCTATTATATTCTCAGTCATGGATGACCTTTTACAAATGACTTCCAATAACTACAGCTGCATTCAGACACAAGAGTTAGTCGCGAAAGGTCACACTCAAGTTACGCAAAACGTAGAAAAATTTGTACTCCCTGCAGCAACCGATTGCTGTGGGTTTTTGTTTTGCAGCTGACCAATCTTAATTCAGAGCCGTACATTAGGAAAGGTTGTGTTCTAGTTTTGTTTCTGTTTGCCTTTCTCCTCCTAGTTTTCTTTCAGTATAAAATTATTTTGTTTAGAGAATTTTTGGGGTTTTCTAGATGTTAAGGTTCTATTTCAAAGGACTCTTACGTCACCTTTTTCCCCTTCATTCTTTACTAGCGGATTAATTCCAGATTCTCCTGCCTGCTTGTAACCTTCCTGGTAAACCTGAGTAGTGTCTTTCTGGAAGTGTCACGTTCTCATTGGGGAATATTTTACTTCCAAATAGAATAATTTCAGAGAAGTTATTTGAGGCTAGTATGCTAAGAGCATGCCTTAGCATGGCACATTTAGACCTTAAACAAAGAAACATGGCAGATTCAAACAAGTACAGTTTATTTATGTAGACATAATTCAAAATGAGTAGTAAATTGAAAGAATATTTGCTCTCATCACTGCTGGTCACTTCCTGGCCTTATGTTGTATAGACAATTCCTCTCCTTTCTATTTCTGAAATACAGAAACTGGACTAAGGCTTCCCATGGAGACTTTGCTGTGGGACTCTACTTTGTAATTAGTGCCAAGAAGCTGTATTTTTCCATCCCTGTTTGGACTTGCTGTGTACTCATCTTGCACACACCACTGCTTCTGATTCACACCAGAGAAGTTTTGTAGCTCAGCTCTTTGTGGTGCAGTTGTGCTAGCAGGTAAGTCAAAAGAAGCTTCTGTGGGCATAACCCTGTAGGAGCTTGTGTGCTGCTTCCCATTGGTACCGGCACCTTCATCTTCATATACATTTCCAGGGTGTTCTAATTAAGATTGTACAGGGATAGGGTGCTTCAGAGCTGGATATTAGCTCATCTTATTATTAGGCAGGGAAGGAGAGGTGGTGGGGTGG
>VWZK01004168.1:0-113858 GCA_013396935.1 Baryphthengus martii
GAAGCAAAATTTATTACTTTATCACAGCTGCGATGTGACTGATATCCTGTGGCATACTGCGTATAGGACGGATATCAACAGAAGCATGGAAGCTCAATAGGAAAATTCACCTGACTCACAACCTGCTCGTTGCCCATATCTGCATGGGTCTCAGAAAGATCACGACCCAAAAAAGGCTAAGTGAACTGCTTTGCACGTGCACAGCCTTTTTCTGAGGGTGACAAGGAAGCATTCAAGGGATTCTAGTTTTAAGGCAACTATGCAGAAGAAACTCAATTCCTCCAGGAAATATTAGATCTTCCGGCATCACACAGCAGGTCATTAAGAAGAAAGAGATTGACATGAGGAGAAACTTCTTTGCTTGTTTCTGGATTAAAAATTTTGACAGGAGAACAATAGAGTAATTTACAATAATTATAATGATATAAAGAAAAATAAGAGTAGGTTATATATTTCTTTTTCAGCTGAATTACATCAGTGAAAGAGATCAACCACTGATACTGTGTTTTAATAATACCATGGAATTGTCTGGTGGAGACTGAAATAGACATATTCATAAATATGTTCCTCAGGGTTCGTTGAATATCATGATACATCAGATACAGTATTCACAATGTTAAAGGAAAAATCTGAAAATGTTCATAATAGCTACAAGTTAAATAAGATTGGCTTATGAACAATTTAAGCCAAAATGGGAATAAACCTTAAATAAGTATTGAATATTTGTCTGAATGTGTTCAGCCTAAAAGAAAAACATGACAGGTGGTGTTTGTGTTTGCTCTGCAAACTGGAAGGATAAAAATAGGTGAAAACATATCTGGGCAGATGTTTGAAGCAAATGGATAACTCACTGTATGGATCCTGCTTAAAAAAGTATTAAGACCAGCAAGAAAGGAAATTCACAGGGTAACCCAGTGATGTGACTGTAACTGCAGCACTGAACTCTAGGAAATACTAGAATGTAAACAAATAAAGTCTTACACTGACCAAAAAAAAAAACAAAGTGCAGAATGTACCTACAAAAGCTGAAGATGAAGAACTGTAAATAGGAAATGTGGAAGGTGGGTTTTTTTTTGCCAAGAATAGCTGTAAAGATAGAAGAGCCTCTGATTTTTGTTGACATATGTCAGTAGCATAAAAAAGTCCAAATAAACCAGACAATCATCATTCATGAAATGTCGGTCTGCTCCAGGCACACTCTGGGAAAGGACTCGTTCACATGGGCTAGAAGTGAATAACTTGCTTATGATGAACTTCAGTTTAAAATATTTTCAAATGACTCAAACATCAAAAATAGGTAAATTCTCTCAAATATCTATCTCACAAATATCTTGTGCCTCCAAAAAGTAGTTAAATGGTAGAAAAAACCCCCAGTTACACAGTGATAAAGCTAAATATCTAAATAAATGGTGTCTAGCTTATGAAAAAGGCTGGAAGAAATCCTCTAACTGATAGTATCATTAAAAATATCAGTGTACTTATGAAGAGTATAACATTATGTCTAGAAGTGTCTAAAAACCAAACTCAAAATTTCAATATATATTCACTGAGCCATTAACCAGTTGAACTTTGCCTACTGTATTAAATTGACTGAACTCCAGAAAAATCTGCAAAATCTGGATTGCTTTCAGCAAAAAATGCTCTCTGTCAAACAGTGACACTTCTCATCACTATGTTGGTGTTTAGATTCCGCACACTTCATACACTCACAGATGCAACTGCTTTGAAAATTTGAATTATCTACTTAAAACACATTCAGGTTGTTCATGGTCACTACTTCCTTTGTCAAGGACACACATGGGACTAAGAGATAGACAGTTTTTTATTCTGTCCGAAATTTAGATAAAAGAAATAATGTAAAAACAGTAGATAAATTCTTTCACCCATGACCCTAGCCTGTACATGGTATGTGTGTCAGGTCTATTTCTGTCTCGTGAAATCTATGATATGCTTGGCTGCATAGAGAGTAAAGATCTACAAGTTCATCAACGTGAAAAATCTAAATCAGCTTTTAATTTGTTGTTAGTCCTGCAAATCTCAATAATGGTAATGTGGCAAATGAGGAAAATGTTGGCATTAATTGATCTTTTACCTACGTTGGGTTGATCCCCTTGGTCATCAGAAATAAAATAGATTTTTGCTGCTACTGAAAATTAATATAACAAACTCACAGTTCTACAGATTATATAATTTCTCATAGTCACTACTTACTGTATAGAAATTTAAATATATTAAGATATTATTTCTACAGATTAAAGTAAAAATCCATTCTGACATCTGTTCTTGCTATAACTTATGACAAGGTAGGTGAAATCATGATTTGATTAATGAATCTTATTGAGACAAGTGTACACAGAGCTGTGAGGAATGTCAAAGCTTCATAAATGCTTTGCATATGCAAATCCAACTAATTTTCTTAGGGACTAGGCATTAGATCATGCCATTGTTAGGCCTCTTGCTATTATCTTTGAAAGGTTGTGGTGAATGGAGGAGATCCCTTGTGAGATGAAATTTTTAAAGGCAAAAATGACAATTGGCAAGTCAGTCAGAGTCACACCTGCAGCAGATGACATTTGAGGAGTGGTTGAGGGAACTGACTTTGTTTGATCTTGAGATAAAACTGAGAGACATCTTAAGGTTTCTTCGTCTACCAGATGGCATGGTATAGAGAAGATGGAGCTAGAGTCACAGTGCACAGTGATGGGACAAGAGGCAACAACAGAAACTCAATTTAGAAATATATACATAAAGTTCACAGTAAGATTGATCAAACATTGGAACAGGTTGCTTGGAAAAGTTTTGGAAACTTTGTCCTTGGAGATTTTTCAGACTTGATGGAAAGGCCCTGAGCTACCTGACTTAAATTGTCTCTGCTTTTAGTGGCAGTTTGGGCCACACAACCAGCAAAGGTTCTTCCAACCTGAGTTTTCACAGACTGCACTTAGTCTATGACACAAACTGGCTTTCAGTTCTAATAATGTAATTGGATGTCTGGTGAAGAGCATTTCTGCATTTAATCAGCTTAATTCTCTGTTTTAAAAGGTTAAATATACACAATGGAACATTCAGCCTGTTTTGTAGAAAAGATTGGTCTGTGTCATTTTAGAAATTTGGTACATTTTCTTTATATTTATTGAATGACAAATGTCAGTGGAACAGTCGTCCTCGGCTGAAATACACTCAAGATGTCCTCCCAGATTAAGTCACTACATTGTTGTGGTAAAACGTCTTTAGAGAGAGACACAGTCCTTCAACGGTGTTCTGTAATTTATTGCTATAGACAAAACAGTCATGAGCACCATGGGAATGATCCCAAACTTACTGAAACTCAGACTCTTTCAGACTTCATTAATGTGAGTTGATCTGTTAAGTCTTTATAGCATATTCAAAATCTTGAATACCTTGAGTTTGGTGATCCATGTGATTCAATGTAGGACTCGCTCTACTATTTATTTTTTCTTGTCAGCAAAGGAAGTCAATGAATGCCTACTAAACTGGCTATTGATATTCTTCCTAAAAGATATAATTAATTGTAATTTATTGATGCTTTGTAAATTAACGCATAGGCAGATACTGCAAAATGAAGAAAAAAAAAAGGCGATTTAAAGACTGTTAATTAATTGGGAAAAAAAAGGCAAAAGTCCATGAAACCATAAAAACCATTCTTCATAATGTCTATTATGTCTTCAATGAGTTTCCTATTCCAGAAGAGAAAATTAGTTTACCAGTCCTTGAACTGATTTTGTTTCCTGTACATTCCGATACATGTGTAGGTGAATTGACTTAACTAGTTCTTGGCCTGAAAATCTATATCGCTGAAAAGTTGTGAGCTCAGAACAAGATGGATTGTGAACTTTTTATTTCTGTAACACTCTTGATTCCTCACGTCTATCAAGGAGGGAAAAAAAAAAAAAAAATGTGAATATTCTCACACTTAGACCAGGCCTAGAGAAGTAAGCAACTGAAAATTCAGTTTGAACAGAGTTGACAACTAAAATGCTTTCCTCTGGATGTTTATCTCCAGTAGAATATATAGGAAAGCAATAAATAAATGCATTATGTAAGAGTGGGGATGCCACATTTTGAGAGGGAGAGTTCTAGAGTACACAGTCATTTTACTCAAGGCTTGTAAGTAAAGAATATAGCCGAGGAAGTCTCAAGAGCATCAAGCAACTCGCTACTTGTGTTGTTACTGTTGTTTGCTCTGTTGTGATCCAGGGTTTTCCCGATGATATTACCTTTTGCTAATAACCCTTAAGTGCCTGCAGATGGTCTGCTATTTTAGTCCTTCTGTTCTTTCCTCACTTTATTTTCTATAAATTCCCCCACTAAATTAAACCAATGTAATTATACAATAAACTACTGAATAACCTTTTCTACACTACTCACGAAGTGTTACAGAGCAGATCTGTTTTTGCCACATTCATTGCTTCTTCTAGAAGTTACTAGGAGGAGTCTAAGTTTATATTCCTGCCATTAAAGGACAGTGGGGGATTAAAAACAGAGTAGAAAGAGAACAAGATAAAAGCAAGAAGAAAAGGAAGTGGTGGATGGCAGAGAGCACACTGATTTGGTATTTCAAGAGGCTGGCCTGGAGGTCTTATTTCACCGAAGCGAGCGTAGTGCAATTCCTGGCAATATCTTTTAGGTTAGATATTCCAGACACAAAAATAGGACAGACTTCACAGATTGCAATGTGTCAGGTAGGAAAGTTGATTCTCTGAGTGAATTCTACAGGGGAGAAAACCCGAAGAAAATAAAATCGCACAATTTAGTACAGGTTAGTGTGAAGTGACTCTAGTGAATACCAATGACACTGTGTTATGATTTCAAAGCACGCATAAAATTCCACTCCAGGAAGAATACTGCAGGAGTCCCAGTGCGTGCAAAAGGCAGCTGTCTGTGATTCCTTGCACCGAACGTTGAGTTAGAGGAGTAGGAATGAAATAAGCAGAGGAGTGAAAGCCACTCACTGGAAAAATGAAAGGTACTACTTCTGGTAGTTCAATTGTACTGTCTTTGCTTCAAAAACTAAAATATCTCTTGCCTGCAGCACAGTCACTGAAGATACCGAAACGGCTGACAGAATAGCTCAGACATTACACTTGGCAGGTTTGGTACCTAAAGTAATAATCTAGAATTATCTGCATAAGGATTAATTGATTATTCTGACTCATCAGGATAATGCAGCTTGACTGCCTCAGTACAAAGGAGAAAACAAGATAAACACCACCAGTGCTGAAGATGAGAGGTGATAAATGCAGCAATTTATAAAAGATCAGGTATCCTAACTGATCTGAGGAGGAAAGGAATGTCAGCCCACTGATTTGTGATAGAATTTGGTGATCCAATGATATCCACAGGATGCCCCTATGCGCTTAACACCTTGTCCATGCTTTTTTGGCTGAATATGAAATTAACAGAGGGATATAAAATCCTGCATATTTTGCCCATCATTGTGATGTAAATGTTTTTTCCAGTAGTGTGACAGTTTGGGTGACTGCCAAGCCCTTATAATTAACATTTTGATATGTTTGCTCCATTTTGAGGACTTACATGATACAGATCTTCTGTAATGGCCCTTTCATCCATTATACATACTTAAGAAAAATGTAGTTTAGAGATGGAAAATGTTATACTTAAAAACGGACTACTAGCAAAAGGGAAAACAATCCTAGATATAAATCTAAAGATTTACTATTTGTTCAATTAATGTTTTAGCAGTCAAATTAGATTGACTGTCTTTCTGCAACTTAGGGCTTCAGCCTTCCCCAAGCAGAACCGAAGCAGTGAGATAGGCTGTGAAAAGCCATCAGCACCCTGCCGTCTTTGCTGAAAGGATATTCATAGTAGGGTTCCTTTCCTTTCCAGTCTCGAGTGGGCTTGTTATTTTGGTGCAAGTTGTTATCCCAGTCAGCTTCCTTCTTCCAGGCTGCTTCCTGGTACGCAGCTGAAGTTTGAAAGTTGGATATTGGCCTCCCCCAGGCTCAGTTGATACCAGCTGTGACATTCACTGCAGTGACTCCATGATTTTACTGGGGTGGTCATACGTGTGTATTCATATAGTCATAGAGAAGAAATGTGTTAGGCAATAATTACTTTATCACTAGAAAATTCTTCAGCAAACAAAAGCCAACAGAGGTTGAAGTATGCCCCAAAAGTCCTGAGACTGTCAGGTTAGTGCAAAGGTTAGTGAATTACTTGCAATAGCAAAAGTCGTATTTACTGAACTACAAAAAAAATATATGAAATTCATACTTCTTTTTGTAATTTTCTTCATGCAAAATCATGAATAGGGAAAGAAAGAAGAAATACAGTGTAAGTTATTTATCTAGTCCGTAAGATACTTCTAGAGATGTATTATTCAGATATGTTGCACAGGATATAAATGGTTAAAATGATTGTATTTAAGACATCTCAGACTACAAGTGACTGACAGCCACAAAACTACAGGATGATCATAGGGATTAGATTTTGTATGTGGACAAGTATTCAGAATTTAATGACAATCAATGAAGTCAGAATTTGCAGTTGATTATAGAATCATGGAATCGTAGAATGGCTTGAGTTGGAAGGGACTTTAAAGATCGTCTAGTTCCAACCCCCCTGCCATGGGCAGAGACACCTCCCACTAGACCAGGTTGCTCAGAGCCTCATCCAGCCTGGTCTTGAACACTTCCAGGGATGAGGTGTCCACAATTTTTCAGTACTACAAACAAAGGAAATTTACCCTAAAATGTGCATGTAGACTTGAGGGGTTTGTCCTGCATGATCACTTTTTACACTAATACTTCTGACCTTGTAAAAAGTGACAGATTCTAAAGTCCTCTCATTGCCATTTTGCACCACTTGGTAGCCTAGAAGTGCTGTGGTACATTTGCAAATCCAGAATGCAATTACCTCAACGATATAAACTCCTGACTGGCAGAATGTGATAATGCCAGCTCCCGTGTGGGCCACTGGACATCTGACATCGCGCTCTGCCATCTGGACCCGCTGTTGTGAGCCTTGCCTGCAGCGGTGCCCCAGAGCCAGGGGCTGCCCCGGCTCCTCCTCCTTCCCTTCTGCATGAAAAGAAGATCTGCCACGGGGTAGGGGGGGAATTGTAATGGTGTGTTAGGTAACAGCAGAATTAACGTAGCTACACATTGCAGCTGAAATGAGAGAGTAAGTTTTACTTTCCCTGCCATCTCTAATAGACCATCAAAACAGCAGCAGTAGCTATGCAGAATCATTCCAGTCTCTAACATGCCACGTATTTTCAAAACACAGCCACAGATGTGTTTAAAAATAGCATTTATTGAATGGATGCTCAATTATTTTTTCTTTTATCTCATATCCATTCTATTAAACCAACTGAGTTTCTAATGAGATCTTCCTTTTCTTTTCTTGCATAATTTTACTTCTCACACCTGCTGTTTTTTCGGTGTTTATGTTTCTCATTTTCACCTTTATGCAGACTCCAGAAGGGTATTTTTTTTCTTACTTAGTAGTAGTTCATTGACATGGGACTTGAAGAATGTGAGTATATTCACTTTTCAGCAACATCATTAGCTATCATCTGTATTATGCTTTTCTTGAGTTTACCAAGATATTATTCAGTAATTTCTTTGTTACTTCAGTTTCCATTTCAGGCAGCTTTAATGCTAGCTCCCTAACTGCTAAGGTGAAAGTCATTAATAATTATGATAATTATTTGATCCTCCACTTGCTGTGAGCATGGCAGTGACAAATTCATAAGCTGTATGACCCATGCTCAGGAGGCCTTCAGGAACCTGTAGTCTTGTGAGAAGGGAACAGCCAGGGATGGAAAATTTGCACAGGAGTGGTAGATGCCGGTGCCCAGCTTCTGTTTATTGTTTAACTGACACTTAGGAATCACAGCAACCTGGAACAGTGCAGTGAGGGGCTCCAGACAGGAATTGGGACAGGTCACATGGAGGGTCCCCAGGGTGCTGGTCAGGCCGCTGTTCATGGCTGATGCCTGCAGTCTGTGCAGCCGTTCTCATTTTTGTTTCTCGATCTTCTGGCAACTTTTGGGGTGTTCAGAGCCAGGTTACTGCTGAGAAAGTCTGGCTCCTGGTCAGGGAATGACAAGAGTCCATTAAGCCAACGCTAGAGAGAGAGAGCAGGGGAGGGAAAGAAAGATCTGCCCCATCCTGGGCAGAGCAGTCCTCCCAGAGCAGAAGTTTGCAGGGCAGGTTGTAGAGAAGGGCAGATGCAAACTGCTGAAGATAGTGTGGGACAGAGGAACATCAGTGATGATATGAAATAGGGCTCACTCCCTAGCACCGATGGGCACAAATACCCCAGCAGTTCAAAGGCTTTTATTCAGTGCATTTTCCTGATGGAGGATGCACTTGAATCACTAGGAATGATTGTGCTGCAGCTAAGTGAGGTAACAGTTAACAAGGGTCAAAAGCAAAGAATACAGAGTGAAGAAAAGGAAGAGGAATGGGAACAATCTAATAGGGCAAAGACGCATCCAGGTCAACTGTGCACGTGTGACTGGAGGGCTGCAATGGACAAGCTCTGGAGAAAAGCCAGGCAGGGATGATGAGGAATGAGCAATGAGGCCCTTTGTGTGGTTGGCTGTTGTGGTTTAAGAGTTAACAAATTGAGGGGGGGATGAATACCTGGTAACTGTAGGGCCTTGACGGGACAGAGGGCAGCTGGTATTCCCTCCCCTTCCCTGCCACACAAAGGACAGGAAGTTCAGGTTTCAGCTTTGTTTTCTTTCTCCTTCGGACTGTGCTGCTGCTGGGACCGCAATCTAGAGCAGCCAGGCCTGGCTCCACGTGCTCTGCACAATCTGTCACCATCCCAGGACTCATTTTGTATATGCTTGTATATCCCTCTTCCCTTCATATTTTCTTTTCCCTGTTTATCTCTGCTACCTATTGAATTTTGTTCCTAGTCTTAACTTCCAATTTCATGTGAGGCGCTTCCTTCCTCATTCCCCTTTGTATCCTCCCTCGGGAAGGAAGGAGGAAGGAAGAGAGGGCCGATAGGAATCCTGCTCTGTGGGGCTTGCCCTGAGCCTTAAACAGAGACATTGGTAAACAGCGTGCTGAACATGATCCATCAGTATGCCCTGGCAAGAGCAGCAACATCATGGCTGATATGAACAAGGACATGAACAGTAGATCAAGGGGAGCACGATCCCCCTCTGCTCAGTACTGGAAACACACATCCAAGTACTGCACCCAGTTTTAGGCCTCCCAGTACAGGAAAGACATTGACAAACGGGAATGAGGTCAGTGAGGTGCACAGGGTGGTCAGGGCTGGAGCACCTGTCCTTGTAAGAGAGGTCAAAGGAGTGGGGCTTGATCACTTTGGGGCAGGAAAGGCTTCAGGGGGACCCACAGCGACGGCTCTACCTGTGGGGAGGAGACGGGGAAGATGGAACCAGGCTTTTCATAGAGGTACATGGAGGGAGGGTGGGACACAATGGACAAAAATTGAAATGGAAGAGGTTCAGACTGGATGTAAGAATAATTTTTTCTCTCTGAGGAAAGTGAAGCCATCCCAGTGAGATTGTACCATCTCCATCCTCAGAGGTTTTCAAGCTCCCACTGGGTCAAGCCCTGAGCAACCTGGTCTGACCTCAGTGCTGTGAGCACGAGGTTGGACAGAGATCTCCTGAGGCCCCTTACAGACTGAATTATCCTAAGAGTCCCTGACATCTTTCGTCTTAAAGCATACTGTGCAGCTGTTAAAGAAAACTTACCACACCCCTGTAGACAAGAAAAAGAAAGAAGGAGAATGCTGGAAGTATTAAGCATGATTTCCTTCAGTTACAAGCAGAGATCTCTTTTTCTAGCTGTTAAGCGATGGGTAAGGATAAAGACATACACACACACATACAAAATAATTCCCTCTGAATGGAAACTGGAAATTAGAGATGTAGAAAATAAATTTCATTTTTATCAAATCATTCATCACCCGGAAGCCCAGAATACCGAGTTTTGGTATTATAAAGCAAATTTCTAAATTCATTCATCAAATTAAACATCATGCCTATTTTTATTTTTGTCTCTGATAAGTTTTGAACTTGATGTAGAATATTGTTCTCTTTTTTTTCTGAAGATTTCTGTCCCTGTTATAAATCAACTAACAATAAAAAAATAAAAATAGTCTGGGACATGAAAGATTATTCCCATCACAACCACTCTCACCAGGAGTATTTTTTGATAAATTCATTTCCTTGAGCCAACAGAACTTTGTCCCTTCCTATAAATTGTATTGGGATTTATCTATAATCATGGGGTTTGTGCCCAGCCAGTTCTGATCTCCTTTCAAATACCAAATCTCTCAATAAAATTTATTCACATCAAACTGCTTGTATTTGATGATGACATCATTACACATATCATTTATGTTTAAATGGTGATTATCATTCATAAGAATTATTTTTTCAAATTGTGATAAAATCAAGATTAAAGCGTTGGTGACCTGTACTTGAACAGTTTACAGAAGAAACCAAGATATATAAAAGTCACACAAAACACGTTCATACAAAATAATACAGAATACAGAATGCTCATTAAATTCCTTCAAACTCTTCCTGTATTGATTAGTAATCAGACTGTCAGGGATCTGACCTATTTGCTCTCCCATATAGCATCCTTCTGACATTTACTACGAGAAGGAGAAATTTGGCTGCTCCTCCAGGACTGCCTTGGTAGCAAATGAGGAAATTAAATGCAGGAGCAAAGAAATTTAGAAAACTGGGAGGAGTGACAGATATATCCCGGTTTGCTCTTTTTGCTCATTTAAAATAATGATAAGTTATTAAACACACACACACACACACACACACACACTAGCTATTCCTGTATTTATTCTTTGGACCACGGAAATAAGAAATGCAAGAGTCACACTTTTGTTTTCCTTGAGTGGTTACGCAGCAGGTAATGATATTTCACCAATGCTTTTAAACACTTCACCCAAAATCCTAACACAAGTAGATCCACATGAGTGAAACACCACTACGGTAAGCCAGCAACTGGTTTATGTAAAACAGGCTGGTACTGGCTTCTGTTTCTGACTTTACAGAATAGAAGAGGACAGCAGCATTCATATTCATTAGGATTGATGGTTTAGGAAATATAAAGACATATGAAGCACTTGTTCTTCAAAGCATTTTCTCCTCACACTGCATTTCTCAGCGTTGTGACCAGAGGGATGTGCCCGGTTCTGTGCAGTGTACAATAACGAACAGTTTAACTGTACATTTTCTTCTCTGCCAGGTCAGGTATTTTTGCCCCAGCAAGGATGAGGCATAAAGGAAAAGCAGTGGGATTTCAGTTAACAGAGCACCCTCTCAATTGCACTATTCACTTTAAACAAGCACACCAATTGCTGCCAAAGAACTTGCTAAGACCAATGAGTCATGCACTCCTGGTTACAGCATGAAATTGTTCTATCTGTGTCAGAGACTGGAGTGTTCTCTCTGTACTGTGCATGTAAAAGTACATTAAATTGGGGCTATTGTACTGTGACATTCCTATTCTAGACAATTGCAAGTGAAATCAATGCACATTTTATCACGTCTTTGAATGTCTAGAAATAGTTTGCTGCACGGTGCCTTGTCAAACACTTTGGTGTGAATATTTGCTCAGGAGAGCTTTGTAAAAAAGCACAGGCTGACTTAGACTGTGGTAAAAAACAAATCTTCCACTTCAGAAGCCATGTTGTTCATATACTTCTCCTGTCTCAACATGGGAGTAATCGAGTAACCCTCTGTAAGTCCTTGAAGCAAACAGGAAAGTGGAGAAAAGCTCTTCCCAGTCCTTAACTGTCACTGAATTATGCATGGCCTGGAAGGAGACCTGCAGAAGACAGCACCAGCTTCTGACAGTGGAACTGGATTCAAAATCTGAGTGGAATGCACAAGAATCTGGGACTTCATCACCCATTCATCTCCGTAAAAAAACAGAAGCAAGGCAGCAGTGACTTCCTTATCGTCATCTCTACTTAGGCCTTAAACAGAAGGAAAAAATACAACAAAGAAAAAACCCTCCCGTTTCTCAAGTGAAGTCAAAACATTGAAATTACAGGCAATGCCAATCCTAAGATGCCTGCAAAATGTAGTTTACAGTAGATCTTACATTAATGCATTTTCGTCAGAATTTAAAAACACCATCTGAATGCATTATCTGAAATCTAACTTATAACAGTCAAATGACAGTGACAAAGTTGTAAGTAGGCTTTAAAAAAAGAAAAAATAGCAGACCGACTAGCTAATTAACTAGTAACAATCATGTAGGTAACCCAGGATTAAATAGAACCGGCTCTCATTTTCCAACGTAATGTTTCTTGGCCTGTTTGAAATCACAGGAGTAAATATAGATTTTAAAAGTCAAATGGAACTTATTTATTAATTTATTCTTAGCACTTTAAGGATCATTAATGATCATTTTCTAGTTTTATGTTGCCAGTGTTTAATAGACAGCTATTAGAAAATCAGTGCATAACGACACTGCTGAAGTGTTAACTGTTCTGTTAGCAACAGATATGGGAGAGAAAGATTCTTGACTCATCAGAATTTGTTCACATGTAGCAAACAGTTATGAAAGTTGTTAGTGAAATAGCTAGATTTTAATTTTTTTTTTTTAATAAATGGAAATAATATTTTTGGATGAATGTTTCCTTTGTGAAACTACAGACATTCTCACCTAATCCAAGTGTGGTGGGAAATTTATATAAAGGTGACTATACCATTTATCATTAGAGATCACAATAAGGCATCAAAAGCTCCTAGATGCTTCTTCACTATCAACAACTTTGAATAAACAACAGAATGAAAAGATACCACCTCTTACTGCCAGTCACTCATGTTATCCATCAACCGATTATGTCTATGATAATGGATAAAACTACTTTCTTCATGCCCCCAAAATTCTAACAGCCCCTGAATGCTACTTTGTAAGATTAAAGTAAACAACTGCCTTGAAGCTGTTTCTTGGTTTGAGCACAGTGTTAAGAATATCACAGAATTACACTAGCACAGTTGGATTCCAAGAACTCCTGCTCGTTAACTTTGCGCAAACACGCAAGAGCTAATAATGGATAGTGAATCACTACTTTGGTAGTTTGCAGTAGCAGAAGACAAAGAGACTCAACTGAGGGTTCCAAGTTCCTTACAGGAATACCATACATCTCCAGTCCATTACACTCAACAAGACTCTGCAACTTTTTTCAATGTTCAGTCACTCACCTGTTGACATAATAATGCTGATGGAGGTCAGGGCAGGCCAAGACTTGTGGCAAGTATTTTTCTACGACTTAGGACAAATGGAACACATTAAAGTTCCATTAATTCAAAATGGTTAATTGTTAATTCAGATAGAAACAGTATTTGACACTGCACATAAAAAAAAAAATAATTAAAAAAACTTACGTGCATTTTTGAGCACATCCAAGTTATATCATAAGTCAGTGAATGAAGACAGGGAGTATGAGAAATGCTGCAAGCTCAAGCCAGAAAATAAGCCTCGATTTACCCTTAAAGATACTCAAACAGAAATAAGTGATGTTGCGAGTGCAGAATGGGGTGCTGCTAACAGAAACCAGTTCTTTAGGAAGCGATCTTTGGGTAATGAGAATATTGGTATGACTCCATTACAACGTGTCCTTACTCAAAAATTTAATAAAATAAAAAATAAGGACATAGAGCAGATTTACATAGATTTCTTTGGGCTTCCTTTCCAAAGGGCTTCTTAAAGTCTTGGTGGGTTTATTGTCAGTCAAAGTTAAAATACATCAGTCACAGAACAGGAGACAGTCGTGGAAAGGCAGACATCAGACAGGGAAAATAAAGATGAATAGTAAATGAAACAGGCCTTCTCTATCCATTCAGCACAAAGCCACAGCTGAATGACTCCAGAATATCTGGAGAAAATACAGCAGAGGATGGCAATAATGCTCAGAGGTCTGGAAACCATGACTCAAGAGAAACGACTGCAGAAAATGAGAAATTTAAGGAAGTGCTGATGTGATTTTTAACAGTCCTCAGCTACATTTGATGGCAGAAGGAGAATTCATTTTTCTATATCCCCATAACGAGAACAAAGAAGCATCTAGAATGTGAAAAATACAGATGAGACATTAAGAAAAATAAAAAGGAGTCCACGATTATTTATTAGAGATAGTCATTAGCAAGGAAATTAGTTACCTAACAATTGTGGTCTCTCCATTACTGGGTATGTTAAAACAATCTGTCCTCAATCACATACATAACACTGATCCCAGTTTAGAGGAAAGAAATGAACGTGGTTAATCTTGAGAACCTTCCCAGCCTTGATTTTTCATGACTCTATTGGAAAAAAAACTATAGAATAGAAAAAATTATTAACATGTTGACCGGAAAGCTGATTTGAAAATCATGTATAGTTTCCTTGTAGACCAGCACACCTCATTTGACTTGGATTGGTACAGATGAGTTACAAGTGTACAGAATTGCCCCCCTTGAAAACACACCTGCTCTCTCTTTCTAAATGTGTGCATTTCTGTAAGATGGCATTTTCCTTATTGCTTTTCTCTTCAGATATATTTGCACGTGTGTGCAACTATGTGTGGTGTTTTGGTGTTACTATGAAAAAAAAACCAAGGCCTATTAAACTAGTCTAAGAGCAATTTAAGAAGAATGTGACCAGTATTTTCACTGGTCTGATTAATTAGACTTACAATTGACCACTGTAAACGCGGTCAAAAATTATTTGGGTCAAATGGACAGAAATTAACTCTGTGGCTTCATAAGCACAAATGAATTCTTCATTTTTATTCAGGAACAGAAAGAAACCGCAGGGAACAGACAGAAACTGCAATGATCAGGAAGCAAATAAGACAGAGTGAGTCAAAGTCTACCTTGAGTATGGTTCGTTTTACATGGTTCTAAGAGCAGAGATCACCTTTCTGTTGTGTACTCCTACAGTGCCCGGCACAATGAATTCCTAATTGAATAAAGCATTTAGTAAGTAAATGGAAACAAAATTAGGAAGAAAAGCTAATGTGCTACTGTTGGATGTGTTTATTCTACAGGTTGATAAATTGGAGTATGAATAAAGTGTTTCTCTTAATATTTTTTTTGATCAGAAATGAAAAAGTTTGGTTTAGTGCTTATTTTCCCTCAGTCGAATGACAGAAAAATCTTGATAATATGCTGTCAAAGTATTTCAAGTCTGATTTAGCACTTGTCTACTGTAATCCACTGTCGTCTTTACCTATTGTCAGGAAAAAGTGACACTTTCGGACAGTGGATTTTCTAAACCAAGAATGAAATGCTAAGATTATTTAAAGTGGAATATATTTTTACACCCTTGAATTTTGAATGATGGCTCTGACTTCGAATTGTGATCCTCCTATTCTTTGTAAAGGGCAGAAAAGTACAAATATAAATGTTTGAATAGTCAGTGGGATGACTTGACTTTAGTATTCTGGTTGCTTTACCTTTGCTTTCTATCCATCTATAAAAACTCTAGGTTTTCATTCCCCCATTCAAGCATTTCAGCCATTTTTATTCAGAGGAACAAAACTATAATTTCCACTGAAGAAATTATAGTAATTCAGTGGAGAGTATCAATAGTTTAAAATAGTCCTCTGTCAGCATCCACATCTTTGATCATTGTAAAGCCTAAAACAGCTTAAAGAAGTTGCCAGAAATCTTTTCTTAGATCTCAGTGATGTATGAACAAAACCTGTATAACAATTGGCTGGCATAGCTATGAACATAGACACATTTATAACTTGAAGCAGCAAAGCAAAATCCCTGACAAAAGCCTCAGGCATTTGTATTCAAAAAGGCACTCTTAATAAAGTTGATCATCAGCCCTGAAAGCATCCTGTCTAGTAAACATGAAGCAAAAATTGCATTTGAGGCATCAACTTACAGTATTATGACAATGAAAGTAATATAAATTCTCTCCCTTTTTTTCCACAAAAGGAAAAATTAAAAAAAAAAAAAGTGAGCTACACAGAATTATTGTAGATTTTCTGTTCTTTGTGGCCAAATGCGTGTCACTTTAAAAGTTACAGTGACAGTTCAAAATTTTCTTTTTATACTAGACATGATCATTTATAATTTGTGAGCCAGAGTTCAAGCACCTGTGATTTTGTTATTTCTAGTTCAAATCACACCCAACTGAAACACTTGCATGTTTTTATGGTTATAAGCTTTGACAACAGTTGGAGGTTTTTTTGCAATGAAGGAAAATGTTGAGATTCACTTCCTCTAAAAATCCCTACACACAGAAACCTTTGAAGGTAAACAACAACAACTGGTTCGTTGCAGAAACACACCTGTTTCTTGCATATCCTTATTTGCCTGGTACAATATTCCTGCCCCACTGAAAACCTCCAGGAAACTCACTGGGATTTCGAATGCCTGGAGACTGATGGATTCAACCTTCATTGCATGGTTTTACAGTTTTTAAAAATGTTCATTTCTAGACCCTCACAGAGTCTTTCTCAACTGCTTGAAATGCTAATTTCCTTAATAAATGTTGGATGATATATATAGGCAGCACATGACATAAGCAGAAGACTGGTGACTGTTAAAAACAATTTTAAGCCATGGTAGTTGAAAACAAATAGCATAGTTATCATGTAACCTAACAGTCACTTTTAATTTAGCAAAAACAAAGTGAGAATTCTGAAAATGTAACTGGAATTTATGCAGTCCTCAGTTGAAAGATCGTATTTCAGTTGGAAGGAATCTTTAAGATTAAGGAGAACTCATTAGCAACTCAATGAGGAGAAATTAGTAGCTCATTAGTAAATAGCAGTAGAAACAAAATATAAAGTGTTGATCAATCCAGACTAACATTCTTGGTCAGAGACGTATCAGCAGAGGTAAGAAGGCCAACCTATTGAATTCCTTTTTAAATCACTCTTTCCTAAAATACCCACTGCTTTGGCATAGACTGCTAAATTGATAAATTAAAAAATATCAACTTTGAACAGGAAAAAATAAAACAAAACAGAACAACAAAAATAACAACAAAAAAATCAAATCAACAACAACAAAAAACCCACACCAAAAAAAAACCCACAGGAGAGAGACTGCCTAAATGTTATAAATTTTCATATTAGCTAGATCTGACGAAGTTCATTCAAGAATACTTAGGAAAAATCAGTGAAGTATTTTCTGTTGATCTTCAACTGTCATCTTGAAGAACCCCTATGGTTTATACTATGCTCCACAGGTAGACAGATGAAAAAAAAAAGTACAGAAATGAAGTCATTAATCAAAGAGGAAAAGGACAAAAATAATTTTAAAACCCTCAATGATTCCTTAGTCAATGAACATTACAATGAATTAATAATAATGCAGCAAAATAAAAGCAATGAAGGAATAACAAACAAATCTTCGTTCACTTGGCAACTGGTAAAAAATACTGCATGTGGATGGGCTTTTAAACTGCAATTGGAGTTAAAAAACACTGAAAATATGTAAAGGTTTAATTAATGAGGTATTAGAAACTTTCAGAAAATGGGATTGCACACGAGAACTGCTACACCCACACAGAAGTATTTATAGCATATAAAGTGTTAGCTATGTGTTATTTACGCAACAAAGACACTGAGTCTTTACAAAGCTCTTAGAAGCTTCATGGAAGAAATTTCTCACCAAGGACAGAAGATAAAAATTTACAATGGAAGTTTCATTTTGATGTATCAAATTGAGACATTTGTAGTCACTCTTCTCAAAGTTAAAAATTTTGGATGGCTTTAGAATTTCTAATATACCATAGAATGTATCAAGAGGTTCAGATCCAGGTGCTGAATATAACACCTGAGAGCTGCAATTAAGTGCCAGCTGTTTGTGTGAAAGAAGTGTAAAGGAATCCATTAAACAAAGGGAGAAAATGTACTTCTATAAACTGAGAATTCTCTTTTTCCTCTGCTGGGTTCTCTGTGGACTCCTACTACCATTTCCCATTCAGTCATCTACTCAGAAAAATGCTTCGTGATATCACAGGGACGATGAAGACAGAGCCTTAAAGACAGAATGACATGGTGTGGCAACAGTCAGTGCTTGTTAGATCATTGTAGGTTTAAGAAGATTCATTATTTTATCCACTGTATCTATAGCTTTTTAGTGAAAAATAGTAATTAATGGCCTAACAAAAATGGACACACACCCCCACACACCCACCCATGCTTTCTGTCATTTCTGTCATTTAATTCAGGAAATTGGAACTGAATTAAATGACAGAAAGAATGCTTTTAAAAGGGTGGCATTGGAAATTTATTGTGAAAATGCCTCGTCTATCAGGACTAATACTGTATTTTAGCACAGCAGTATTGCCAGTTGCTAGCTCAAGCAACAACTCTGATGTGGACAAAGATGCAGAATGACAAATGTATGTTCTTCAGTTCTAGTTGTGGTTCTAGCTGAACCATGTTCAACATCATTAAAGAATCATTAAATCTCAGTCTCATTAAAGGACTATCAGATACGCAGGTAAGGCCTGAATTGTTCCAGACAGTTCAGCTGCCTGAAGCATATCCATATATCTTTTATATCACATTCTCTGTTATATCATGGGCTCAGAGGGAAAAAAATAAAACAAACTCTATATATCTTTTCTATCACATCCTCTATTACGTCATGGGCTCAGAGGAAAAAAAAAAAAAAATTAAAACCAACCAAACTCTCAAGTGGACGAAAGTTGCTCAGTTTATACCTTGGGAGGTCATGGTTCACTTACTGCTCCGTAGGGAACATTAGATCTGTGTTCAAAACTGTTGTTTATAACCAGCTGTGTTATGAAAAACTATGTCTATATTAAAGTGATATTCAAAGCTAAGATCATAATCAGTGCTAATATCACATCAGTTTAAACCAGTGTGAAAAGGAGAGGAGAAAGAAATACTTCCTTGGAGCAATGAAGAGTATTTCCAGTTGATGCTCTTCAGCCTCTACCTAAATTGCCTTCTAAAGTGTGAAACACCCAATGGCACCAAGAACAATTCATATATTAAACCCACTAAATTTAAGTCCTTAAAGGAAGCCAGGGCTTCTACATTATAGATTTTCTATTTTTTAAGCATACTTGACACTCCTTCAAACATGCTGTCATCCATGATATTGACTTCTATTGCACAGATCAAACAAAGAAAAGCCACATCATTAACTCAGTGACCACAGGTAAAATTAATCTCAGCAGTATTTATTCATATCAATGTGTATCCTGGAACTTCATTTATCTCCATCTACACAGATTGCCACTAATTCCTGGCACACTAAAGTAAAAACAGATAGTACCTCGCCACTAAATATATGGAAGACTGTGTGTTGACAACAACTGTAGGAGACTCCTCATCATAGAAACTACGTATTTTTTCTCAGTAGGATTAACACATTTTTCATTATTTTCAAAAGCTGAAAGTTACGTTTTTATAAAAAAAACAAAACAGTTCTGCTGTCGAAGTTAATGAGTGGGTACAAGGAGAGATACAGGCAAACACACCGCTTGGTCTTGTAAGGTAGCCTGAAAGAACTGTATAAAACTAAGTATAAATACTTGAAGAATATTAGTACTGGATTTTTAGTTCAAACTAATGAATGTCCTTTAATCATCAAGAATAAAGTTTACAATTTCTACTCCTTTTGCTTTAATTCCAGCTTTTTCTTTTTCGCCCACATATTCACTTTAATGGGAGAAAGCTGAATACAGTGCACTATGTTTTATTATTTACCATAGCCGTGCTTACCATGTCACAGCCAATTTTCCTCTGAGAAGTTGTTTTTGGAGAAACAAATTTCCTGTGGTGGGTTTTTTTTGTGCAGCATATTTCCTATATCCATCAGCTTTGGTGATATTGCTGACATACCTTATTCCTGGCTAATGCTCTATTTTTCTTATCTCTTTAAGTTTTCACTAATATTCAGCAGCTGACACTACATGTTGATAAGCGGACGAAAAGGGAAGTAA
This sequence comes from Baryphthengus martii, assembly GCA_013396935.1. Taxonomy (NCBI): domain Eukaryota; kingdom Metazoa; phylum Chordata; class Aves; order Coraciiformes; family Momotidae; genus Baryphthengus; species Baryphthengus martii. Next base: position 19,944 of record VWZK01004168.1, read on the forward strand.
ATATTAAACCTTTCTTACAATAGATGTCATAGTGCAATGGTAATTTTTCCTTGGAACCTACCTTGCAGGAGCTGTAGTCCACCTAAGCTGAGTGGCACAAGTGAAATGTAGACAGGATGAATAGAAAATTTAAAATCTTTAAAAGTCATGTTTTTTTAATCCTTGATAACAGAAAAAAATAATTCTGGGTGCATTTCCCACCCTGTCTGGAGGGAAAGAAGAGCAGATTTTAAAGACTATTTTATTTCTATGATTTGGCTACCCTGACATGTTTTAAGACTTGAGAGTAAAATAAGCTTCCATGAATTGAGTATTGTTTGAATTCCCAGCTTCGTACTAGAAGCAGAAATAAAATACAGCAATTTGTATAAGTCCTTAAATACTCTGTACCTTTGTGTGCTGTTACTCACTTTAAGCCAATCCGAGCCAACACAGGACTACCCAATTGCAGAGACGTTAATATGAATGATCCTACCATACTCGCATCATTTTCACATTTAACTCTTCTTCTTTGTACACCTTGAAAACATCTCCTTCACATTGATGTGCGTCACCCAGGAGGCTTCAGTGACCAATTAAATGTCTGGAATATGCAACAGAGACAAGGAAATTCATCAGTCTTAATTTAAGATTGAAACTCATAGCGCCACTCCAGTCATGGTGCTAGCCATGATTTTGTTATTTCCTCATTCTGAAAGTTAATAAGGTCAACAGATACTCAACACCGAAGCTACCACCTGCGTTCCTCACCGTATATCCAGGAGGCTGGGAAGCTCAGAAGCGCTCTGAACTGAATCTGCATGATAAGAGACACACTTTATGCAGTTTTTTCTCCAGAGCTTTGCAGAAACATTCTCATAGTGAGTATTAAATTCATTTCATTATTATATTCTGATACATTAGCAAGGACAAGTATTTAACAGTCTGGAGAGTCATCTGTAATTAATCATAGCTCAGGTGACAAGAATGAATTACCTCTCTGCTTCACCCTACCAAGCAATAAACTGTCTGCAATGATGTCATGATCTTACCATGGACTAAGCCAGGTGACCAACACAACTCTTACTAACAGCTAAGGCATTCAAACTAGATCAGATGATTTTGTATCTAAACTTTATTCAATACGCAGATAAGACTGTACAAAATAGTCCCTTGGAGACTTAATAAAAAATGGACATCAAGCTGGACATTCATGATTGCAATACATTTTTTTTTTTTAATTAAGCATGATAAATGAATAAGCAAGAAAAAAATATTGATTCAGTAGCAAATGTTTTAGTTGTATAGTTTATTGCTTTCTTTTATTTTCTGTCTTATTCCACTATAGTCTTTTTCAAACACAGTTGAAAAAGCTTTGAATCAAAATTCAGAGAGCATTTTTGAGTCTTTGGATTAATTTTTGGATTACTGTGGTAATCATTAGGTGCAATTTTCTCTTTCTTTATTCTTTTGGAATAGCAAAACGATAGCTTCAAAGGCAACAAATGATTGTGGCTGAGGTGGATACTTAATGGGAGGCAGATTTGGTGACTACGCAACAGTTTTCCAAACATCATAACGCTATGATGGCATATTTTAAAAGGTATGGACATAAAATACATCTATTCTAAATAAATCAAATAAATTAAAAGTGTGATATCAGAGTACATTATTGAAATGTCACTAAATGTTTCTGTGGACATTGAACCAAATTAAGGCAAATCTTCAATGATTTAATGCTATTTAGAAAGAAATTCAGATTAACATTCTTATTTTCTTCAACAGAAAAACTTTACAGTAATCCACTATTTTCATCAGTGAGCCGTGCACACACACACACAAATCCAATCAAAGAGATGCCAGTACTATTATGCTGTAATAAAATTGCTATGAGATGCAAAGTAGGAATTTGGAAGCAGTAAGTTGGTCTAAAGAGATCTAAAGACAGAACAGTTCCTAAAATGAACTGCAATATGTATGTTCTCTTTTGTTCTCAAAAAGCCAACAACAAAACATTTTCCATAGGACAAATGGATTTCACTTATAGTGACTCTATAGCTTATTGATTTATTCTTTTTAGACACCATTTCTGGACTTAAAACCACAATAAAAATCTCTGGATTTAGGCACATCTTTCTTCTCCTTATTTGGTACTACAATCAGCAACAGAAAATGCTATATATATGACACAGTGTGAAGAATGTTAAAATGAACACTTAACTGTGAATCTTACATATATTTCCCTTCAGATCGCACATACTGTGCTAGCAAACAAAGGTGACAGTGATCTGTAGGGATGACATTTAACAAGTGAAAAGAAAGCAGAAACAGGATTTCCAGCTGCCACACAGAAACTGCCATCAAACTGCACGTAAGATAAACCAGAAAAAAAAGCACCCTTAGGAAAAAGAATTTGGGAAAAAAACCCAACAAACCCAAACCCAAACTGCACCCTGGTCTTTGTCAGTGGTAGTCATGTGAAAAGTCAGTTTTATTTGTCAATGGCCAATAGTAACAATTTGATACCAGGACTTCATGAATGTCAATTTGATAGGGACTAACTTAAAGCCTTCTACCTTCAAGAGAAAAGTAGACAAAGCAAACAGAGATAACAAAGTCTAAGGTACTATTGACTTCAAGTCCATCTCACTTTTAATCAAAGCTTCAAAAGGAATGGCCAAAGAGAGGCAAGCAAAGGATCCTATAAAGCCGCGAAGGCTCCTATAAAGCTGTTAAATGCACAAACAATAACAGCAGTTCCTCAGCAGCTACAGTTTGCTTGTCTTTCTTGTGATCATCCTGCTACTTGGTACTTCTCCCTCTGTCTCTCCATATCCAAACGATTTCAGTGTCCCTCTGAGAGTACCGTTCTGGCAGGATGCTATTTTTAGGGCTTTGTGTGACCCTTTCGTGGGGTTTCTGGTTTTGTTTGTTTGATCTGGAACGTACAAAAATTGGCGCTGGGCTGAATTCAAGACTGAACAAAAAGGTTTCCAGAGCTCACTCTTTCTGCAGTGAGCCATCAAAAGAAGGAAACCCTAATAAAAATTGATTTTTGTTCTTAAAAGGCTTAAAGTTCTGTGACACATAAATGTTACAAATATCCTCTGTGAATGTTTATATTTTTCTTCAGTATTAAGCAAGTGGTTTCACTTAATGGAATGATTGATTGATTAATTAAAGTTAAAGTTGTATCACAGCGGAACCTAATACCTAGGAGACTTTTCCTACTAAATCTACATTAGCTTTGTCCTACCATCAGAATTTTTAAAAGTATCCTCAGCTCAACGCGCAGATATGTTCTTCCACGGAATGAGGAATGTACAATAATATTTTGAAGGCTTGGAGCTATTGTGGATATTGCATGTTATGGTGTTAAAAGCAAATTGAACTAGAAAGAGCAACTCTCTTTCTTCCCCAAAGGGTCAAAAATATCCCTGTCTTTCACAGAAAAACGTAAGGGGCATGAAATGTGGTTGAACTATCTCAATTAAATATCACGGACATTTTTTTTCTTATCAGGATGTTTTCATGATTGAGATACAGAAGCATTTATATATCAGTCATTCTTTTGTACTGATCTAAGATGGTTTCAGAGCATGTGTGATTCACTGATACACTCCATGTCATTTAATGCAAAATTTCCAATGACTTTATAATAATTACGTGACAATACATTGAAACTGTTACTAAAAAAATGCTGTTAGCTGTGGCTCTTTCACAATCTATATTACCAAGATGCTGATATATGTAATCATTATTGTTTGACTCTTAAACACACAAATGGCATCCCTCTTGCCACTCCTGATACTGGTGATTCATACTACTTGTTTTGGCTTTCAGCAGCTTGATATAATTCTACATCGATGTTGTTTTGTGCTTCTGCCAAGTTTCCACTTGCCCAGTAGTAACCTCTCTTCTTGACTTGCATGGGCATTTATTTAAGAGGGTAGAATTTCAGAGGGATTATGTGATCAATTATTGCTAAAAGGCTATCCTTGAGAATTTAAATGCCCTACAATAGCATAGAAAGGTTGCTTAGGCCAACCTACAGAGAAAATCCAATAAAATTTGAATTGTTCTTCACTATTATGACAGGTGTACTTTAAGGTCATGTTTCACCTTAGACTTCTCTAGTGACATTGATATCACAGCAGCTTTTGCTGTCACCTCAAACTTAACTGTTTGAGATCCTCATCCTCACACAGAACTATCATCAGAAGAAAAGTATGAATCCTACGCTAATTAAATAATTGGTCGTATTGGCTTTATGTGGCAAAGTTATGGTAGCAGAGAGGCTGCACGGGTAGCTTCAGTGAGTAGAGACCAGGAGTTGTCCCCATGGCAGATGGAGCTAGTCAGGTCCAAGACAGCACTGCCGACCAGAACTGCCACTGGCGAAAGTTGAGCCAGTCAATGACTCTGGTGGTACCTCTGTGATAACATATTTAAGAAAGGGCATGAAACACTGCACAGCAGCTGTGAGAGAGGAGTGAGAAAATGTGAAAGAAACAGTTATGCAGACACCAAGGTTGGTGAAGAAACAGGGGGAGGTGGTGCTCCAGACACCAGAGCAGGAATTCCCCCACAGCCCATTGAGAGGTCATGGTGGAGTAGATACCTGCCCTTGATGGACCCCACACTGGAGCAGGTGGCTATACCCTGAAGGAAGCAGCCCACAGAAAGCCCAAGCAATAGCAGGTTTTCTGGCAGGACCTGTGGCCCATGGAAGACCCACACTGGAGCAGTCCATTTTTGGAGGACTGCACTCTATGGAAAGGCCCCATGATGGAAAATTTCCTGAAGACCAATAGACCATGGGAAGCATTCACGTTGAAGTTTATGAAAGACTGTATCCCATGGGAAGCATTCCACATGGGATCAGAGGCACACTGTGAGGAGGAAAGTGGCAGATACAAACTGTTATGAACTGACCACTACACTGATACCCCAGCACTGCCTAGAAGGAGGACATAGAGAAGCTGGGAGTGAAGTTGAGCCTGTGAAGAAGGAAGGGATGGAAGAGAAGGTATTTTTAGTTTTGTTAGAATTTTTTGCTATCTCACTTTGTAGTTAATTGGTAATAAATTAAATTAAACTTCCCCACTTTGAGTCTGTTTTGCCTGTCATGGTAGTTGGTGAGTTATCTCCCTGTCTTCATTCAACTCATGAGCTTTTTCATCTTTTCTCTGCCTGTCTTGCTGAGGTGAGGCAACGAGAGAGCAGCTGGGCAGGCACCTGACAGCCAGTAAAGGTCAACCTAACACTTGTTTCTAAACTGAGGTGAAATGTGCATTTCGGGGATGGATCCACAAGACCAGCACTGTTATAGCATCCTGTGTTGCCGTTTTTGCCTCCTCATTGAGCTGTTTAAGGGCACCAAGCTAGTAGAATCATAGAATCGTTTTGGCTGGAAAAAACCTTTAAGACCATTGAGTCCAATCATTAACCTAACACTGCCAAGCCCACCACTGCACCATGACCTTCAGCACCACATATACATAGTTTTAAAATCCCTCCAGGGATGGGGACCCCACCACTGCCTTAGGCAGCCTGGGCCAGGTCCTGACAACCCTTTCGGGGAAGAAGGTTTTCCTGATGTCCAACCTAAACCTACCCTGGCACAACTTGAGACTGTTTCTTCTTGTCCTATCCCTTGCTCCTTGGGAGAAGAGACCAACCCTCACCTTCCTACAACCTCCTTTCAAGTAGCTGTGGAGAGTGAGGTCTCCCCTGAGCCTCCTTTTCTCCAGGCTAAACAATCCTAGTGGAAAGTTCAGTGAATAATATTTTTCTTTTCCTGGGTTCCTTTTTCTGCCAGACGAGCTCACTGAGAAGTCAGGTGAACACCCAGGCTGAAGGTGTTCTGACTATCCTGGGCTGCATCAAAGAAACATGACCAGCAAGTCAAAGGAGGTGATTCTTCCCCTCTGCTCCACTCTGGTGAGACCCCACCTGGAGTACTGTGTGCAGCTCTGGAGCCCTCAGCACAGGAGAGACATGGACCTGTTGGAGCAGGGCCAGAGGAGGCTGCAAAAATGATCAGAGGGCTGGAGCACCTCTCATACGAATAAGGTTGTTGAGCCTGGAGAAGAGAAGGCTCCAGGGAAACCTTCTTGCAGCCTTTCAGTGCTTCAAGGGGTCTGTCAGAAGGATAGAGACAGACTTTTTTAGCAGGGCCTTTTGTGATAGCACAAGGGGTGATGGGTTTAAACTAAAAGAGGGAGATTTAGACTGGAGAGAAGGAAGAAATGTTTTACACAGAGGGTAGTGAGACCCTGGTTCAGGTTGCTCAGAGGGGTGGTAGATGTCCCATCCCTGGAAACACCGAAGGTCAGGTTGGACAGTGCTTTGAGCACTAGATGACTTTTAAAGGTCCTTTCCAACTCACAACACTCTATGATTCTCTGTTACAGCATCACTCAGGCCGGGGCTGAGGCCAGGGGTTTGCTGATACCAATCAGTTCAAGTTGAAAGAGTTGTGAGATCATGTAAACGAATGTAATGTTAGAAGCACCAAGAAGAAAGGAAAGCAAACACTATGAACAATAAAATTACCAATCTGCATATAATAGAGAAATGTGCAGGAGTACTCTCCAGCACAAAATTCAAAATGACATCAGCACACTTGAGTGTCTTGCTGAGACTCTGCTAGAAGTCCCAGATCTATTTCAAACTCCTGTGTAGCTGAAAGAAATTAAATAAGTAATTTTGTTATGTCACAGGGAACGAAAAATAAGTAAGCCTGGATCTCGCAGGACCTTCTCCAGAATCTTCAAACCTGATAACAGGGAATTGATAGTCTCACCTCTGATTTCTTCCAAAAAACTCTTACTCTTTTATTATGTCTTTAATCCAAAAGCATCAGTATTCGTGTCTCTTTAAGGCTAAGCTTACTCCTTGACTTTAAGTTTTAGTTCAGTGAAGGGAACTTAAAGATCTGGTTAAGTAATTTATGAGACAGTTTAAGTTATTTAGAATGTACTAAGATGAACTGAGGACTATGAAATTAAACAAATGTGTTTAAAATACGTGAATATAGCAGGAAAATATTGCTATGGGGAAAATTAACTTCGTCTCAGTCTGACTCAATACAGCCTCAAAGATCGTCTCGTTCCAACTCCCCTGCCTCGGGCAGGGACACCTCCCACTACACCAGGTTGCTCAGAGCCTCATCCAGCCTGCTCTTAAACACTTCCAGGGATGAGGTGTCCACAACTTCTCTGGGCAACCTGTTCCAGTGTCTCACCACGCTCAGAGTAAAGAACTTCTTCCTAATGTCTAATCGAAATCTACCCTGCTCCAGTAAGGTCTCAGTAATTCTAGTATCTTCTAAGCAGGTTCTTATTATATTAGCTATCTTTTTGTTATTCCAATTAGGAAAAAAAAAAAAAAAAAGTTTATAATTATTGTTGTAGTAATTCAAAGATTCATCCAAAGACTATAACATACTCTCTGAATTTTGTTCAAGTCTTTATGAGCTAGGAATAAAAGAGTACTAAATACACCACTTTAGTTTGCATAGCCAGATACTGCCATTGCCCCAGTCCCTTGCTGTGTGTGTGTGTAATAAAGTTCAATCATCACCTCTTCATATTCCCCCTGTCTTTCAGAGTATAGTTAATACAAACAGATGCATCTGAGCATTGTAATTAATGAACTGGTATTTTTTCTTGCAAATCCCTTAAACTAGAATGACTGCAGAACTGGTCATTGAACGGAATGAAACCATAGTCAAAAAAGAAATTAACACTTTACAAACACTGGAATTAAGAAGTAAATTTTCATTCAGAGAAAGCATTAGATCTGGTCTAAACTCACTGTTAGTTGTGAGTCAGTTGGAATTTTACGGGTTTCTTACTTCAGTTCAACTTATAACCAAACTAGTTTTAAAATGACAAACTCATCAATATTTTAAAATGACAGAGAATATTCCCATCTGCATTTCACTGTTTTTCCTTCAGTTTGGATGAAATTTGTGAAAAATACCCAGCCTGACAACTCATAAAGTATCATATAGTTCACAATATACCTGGATGCTCACAATAAAAAATATCTTCTTCATAATCTGAAGAATGTGTTTGCTTTCATATTAAGTCAATTATTTTATTTAATTTAATAACAACTGCTTTAGGAAAAAAATGGTAAAAAACATGAAACGTACCAAAGATGTGACAGGCAAAGAACTTCATATTTCAAAACAAACCCCAAAATCTAACAGAAAGAACTAACCTCAGACCACCAAGGAGTCCTTTCAGCTGCGGTCCAGGGGTACGCCTTTAACTGGCAGCTTTGCACAACATTTTATTCCCTATTTCAAGGACCAAGGTCGTTAACTTCAGCCTTTTTCATTTTAATATTTATTCTGCTGTCATGTGGCAGGTCATCTGCTTGGTTTCCTGGTTGTTGTCTTTTTTTTGAGTGCTTTGCAGCAACTTTCTGGCCCACGTATCCTTGTTTCCTTCCACAAAAATGATGGTGGGTGTAGGGATGATGCCTACCTGTGTCATGTCCTACCATCCCAAAAACACGTGGCCAGAGTGCAAACATAGGGACCCAAATTTTAGAAAGCAGCACAGAATATCTGCTCTAAAACATTAGAAGCAATTTCTGCCACTGTAACTTCCAAAACAGATCTAAAATTACTATAAGATACTATAAAGCATTTTTTAACTCCTAGAGAAAACAGTTTATATGGACGGTTCATCATTAAATATTTACATTTCCTTGTGAGTGTGGCCAGCCATGCTGACATAACCATATATGACACAGTCATAAGAACAGGAAGATGCAAAGTTTTCTATATCCTTTATTTCCTAGTAGCGGACCAAAAGGCAACGTGACCCAAAACCAGCGTGAAATATAAAAGAGTCTAAGGATCACCACAACCGAAGGTCTGCCTCCCACCAGCACTGTCTTGCTACTTGGAAGAAAAAACACAATGCAAAGTACACAGCAAGCATGAAAAAAAGAAAATAAATAAATAAAAAGGAAACAAACATATTAGGTGGACACGTAAAAAAAAATCTTTGTTAAGCTAATGATTTATCTGTGATGTTCTCCACTACATGCAGACAAGCTGTGTCCCTGATAATTTAATCACGATGTATTTTTGGTGCTTTTTTCATAGTTATCTTTCATATGAGAAACAGGTGTTATTATAGTCTTAGTGTTCACTTTATTATGATAATATCACACATACAAAGCGGGGTGATCTTCAAAAACTTTAATTAAGTGTTGTTATGACTTTCTATGGCTATGAGCTGGAGTTCCCAATAGGACTAAAAGATAAATAAAAGAAACAGAGTTTCATGGATAGTTGCACTTCAAAAAGGAAAAGGGGTCATAACAGCTTTAGTAACAGAGGCATGAAATTCAGAAATAAAATTTTGTGTGTTTACAGCTTCCGAATACTTAGATTGTGACAATTTTAGTAAATAACACTATTGCTACTGAGTGAAATTAAGTGAAATTAGATAGACTACTTCAGCCCAAAACAGCAGGCATTTTTGTGGAAGTTTTGTTTAGCCTTTTTTTTTTTTTTTTGGTTTTAGTTGACAATTTTAGATAACATAGGTTTAGTAGCAAAAATGTTGAAATAACATTAACAGTCCAAATGGTACCACTGCAATAAAAGGCAGCATAAAATTTCAAACTCTGTTAGAGCTTGTAAGCTTGGTTTAAATGGAGCAAAGCCTCTACTTAAGTATCATCTTTTTATTTGTTTGGATTCAGCATATTTTACAAATAGAAACGTAATACAATCTAAAAAAAAAATTATTTTAGGTAGTGAGTCCTTCCCTTTCTTTACATTACGCATACCTTGTGAAATGGAGCTCATACTCAAACAAATCTTTACGCAATAGTGGAGTAATACAGCCACTCATAAAAAAAACCCCCACATTATCAGGATTAGTTCTTTCAATGGGCTTGATTTTTTCTCTCCCCGAAGTCTCCCCCATAATGAGGTCTAGCACAAAGATTCACCTCCCTCGTCCACTGAGTGGGATGAGACATAGAGTTCAACAGAATTACTCATAAAATCAAGCATATTGAAATCAAGACTTTCTTATACACTTTATTGATAATGCTTTTGATACCTGTGATAGCTAAAACAAACAAACAAACAATGTTACTTAGATAGAGCAAAAATTCTATAGACATCAGCATCTAAATTCTTTTGTTTCTTTTTCCGTTTATCTTTTTAAGTATTTTTATCATGCAAAAGAAAATAATACTGTCAGACATATCATACTGCAAATGCTCCTAAAAATATCAGTATTTAAAGTCCTTTAGATACTTTTGTCTACCTTTTTTTCTTACAAAAACCCAAACCCAACAAACTGAGACAGAAATAATTTCTTTTTCTCAAAAATGTGTCTCTACTTTACATCCTGGATGTGACCAACGAAGCCACCAACTCTTGAAAATGCTCTCGTTCAGACTGTAAAGAGGACTTCAGGGACTTCTGCAACCAACATGAAGGCTGTAATAACTGAATTCCTGAATAACTTTAGCGGACAAATCCTTATTCTCAGCTGTGATATTTCAGACTCATCTGCATCATAATATACCTGTCTTCATGCTTTGTGTTGTGATACTTTGTATTATCACAAAAAAAATTATTTGGTAATCAACAAATTATCCTCAAGTAAATCTCATGCATCATTTGTTATTGTAAGATGGAACTGAATCATTGTTAGCACATCGCACCAGAAGTGCAAGAGTTAAACTTCACATTGTTGTCCTAAAAGAATTCCTGTTAATGACAAAAAGACAGAGAGACAGAGGGAGGGAAAAATGCTGGTTGAATTGTCTGTTTGCTAGGAAGTCATTCATGGTGTAACATCACAGCTCTGTGGTACAGACAAAACCTGAAACTAACTGAGGTTCGTGAAACAAGGGAAAAAGGGAGGCCGAGAAACTCTGTGAGCCAGAAATGTGCTTCCCACAGGAAGGAGGAGAACGGGGAAAGGATACCTCTTAGCTCTACCCTTAAATCTCTCGTGCTGGACAAACTGAGCTAGGTATCGTTTTCAAAACTTTCTGATGTTTCTCCTGTTAAAATGAAATTAGTGTGAGAGAGTGAGTGTGTGCGTGTGTGTTCTGCAACATCCTGTCTCAGCTTAACCAATATTCCCGGACCTCCAAGATAATAGTTCCCTCACCTTTTCAGTCTCTGAATGCAGCACAGACTTTACAATAAAGAAAATGCATATTTAGGGTTGCTAAACCAACCTTACTATTGTGGTTTAAGGGTTAACCGAATGAGTGAGGACGAAATAAATGCCAATCCCAGGCCTCCGAGGGCTCCGAGGGCAGCTGTTCCCCCCCTTCCCTTCCCGCCACAGTCCGTAAAGGAGACAGGAAGCGGGGCAGGGCTCTTCCGGCCCGGGCTGTGCTGCTGCTGCCGCGCCTCCGCCCGGCTGGGCCTGGCTGCCGGCGCTCGGCACCATCCAGTGTCCGCTCTCCGTGTCTCTCCTGCTGCCCTTCATAGTCCTGTTCCCTGTTGATCTGCTGTTACTCATTACTTTGTTACAGTCTTAACTTCCAATTTTGGGTGAAGCATTTTCTTCCTTGTCCCCTTTTTTATCCTCCCCTGGGAGGGAAGATGGAGGGAGAGAGGGGGCTAATAGAGAGAAATCCAGCCCTAGGGGGCTTGTCCTGAGCCTGAAACAGACACTTACAATAAGAATATGTATAGCCATATGTTTAATCAGTGCAGTATCTCTTCTGCGATAGATCCATCTTGTTAGCAATGAACAGGCCCCGAGGATGTACTGAAGTTAGGATACAGCTGTAATAGTTACTCTTCTTTAGTGATAAATTCATCACACAGTTTTAACTGTTCACAAGTCAGATTAAGTAACAGCTCTAGTAGTGGACCCCAAAGTTACCTGAGCTATGCCGAAAGAAAGAAAAGGGGAAACGCAGACAAAGATTGATGAAAATTTATGATGGAGACATGTCCATGCAGACATATGTGTGGAGAGGAGCAAGTCTGCTCCTTCCTTTTGTAACACACTTGTGTAAGCACACAGGTAATGCAGTGAGAAAGGCTAAACTAACACCGAGGATAATGGAGCAGGGAAATGAAAGCCACACAGAAAAAAAATTTAATGGAAAAGACAGCAAAATGAAAGTTCCAGAGTGGTTTTAAGAGTACTTAAGACCATGAAAAAAATACTTTCTTTCCTGCTTTTTAATCTGTCTTGGCCCTGGCATATCCCGATAGCCATTCACAGATCATGTATCTTGTTTGTTTGCCAACACTCTGGAAGAAACATTTATGAAGGTCTTGGAGGTAGTAGTATAATACCTGTAATACTAGGCTATTTCTGCACAGAATCTGATAAATAAGTGCAAGAAGTTTCCTCCAATGTAAACCGAAAAGCAGAATTTAAAGCAAAATGCCCAATATTTCCCATGTTACTATATCTACAAGTTGCTGTAGTACATCAGATAATGTCAGGGTGAGAAAACGCATCACATGCACTGCTCTTCTTCCATGGGTGTTTTGGGTCTGCATCCCTCTCCGGGGAGGATCTCTGTTCCTACTTGTTTTGGCTCCTGGGTAGAGCAACCCACTCTGTAATAAGGGGTAAATTACATGAGTCAGGTCCTTCAACTACTGTGTGAAAGACAGGAATTGGCATGTTATTTGTTTCTGTCCCTTTTATTTCTTAATAACCAGAATTTCTGTATTTGACTTTTATCTTTATAATAACAATCTTTTATTTTTTTTAATTTTTTTTTTCTAGTTGAGGTATAGAATCATAGACCTGGTGCGATATGTATTATTCACCTAATTTTTTTCTTTTTCAAAGTCATAGTAAAAAATTAAGTTCTTCTCTCTGAGGATGGTGAGACACTGGCACAGGTTGCCTAGGGAACCTGGGGATGCTCCCTCCCTGGATATGTTCAAGACCAGGTAGGATGGGGCCCTGCACAACCTGGTCTAGTGGGAAGTGTCCCTGTCCATGGCAGGCGAGGTGGAACTAGATGATCTTACAGATCCCTTCCAACCCAGACCATTCTATGATTATATGAAAAATCATATTTTGAACTAGTTACCTGCAAGGTGGAAAAATAATAACTGGATCAGGTAAATGGAAACATTAGATCTATGCAAGTACAGAAATTACTGAATTTTTATGTTTTCATTTGTTGTGAGAAACAGTGAACACATCCTTCCATAAGTTAGACTTTTTTTTCTAGGTCTAATGAATTTTCTTAGCTCAGTGATACCTGGACACTTCTAGACACTATTTTGTATTTTCAGTGCTGTATGAGCATTGACTACATCCTGTTAGCACAGTCAATGTGGCAAAGTTGCCCTGAGCTGCTTATCAGATAGCAAAGATACCTTTTGACTTTTACAGAAATCACCAAGAGAGAGATTTTGAATGAGCAGCTTACAAAGTAAAAGGATAAGAATGAAACCTGAGAGCAAATAGAACTTTTGGAATACATCAGATTTGACCACTGACAGCTTTCAAAACATAAAGATAGTCTCACGGAATTAAATTGAAAAGAAAAAGAAGACAATAAATGGGAATCCTAACTCCATTAGCCACAAGGAGATGCAAGACTTGCTACCCATTTTGCTACAAGTGACACCAGCTTCTAACCCAGCTTTTGTCAGGCTGTAGTTGTATCAATATTCTCTCTTTCCTTTTTTTTTTGCCAGCTTCTTAAATGATGTAATTTTGTCAGATTGTATCCTAAAAGAAAGTTGAGGATGTATTTACACACTGTTTCCAGAAGGGAACTCTGTAGCAGACAGGGCAAGGCAGACAAGAAAGCAGATATACAGATATACAGATATACAGATATACAGCTCATAGCTGCAAGGTCTGGATAACTTGAAATCTCCGCTCGCTTTTGTCAGGTTCCACCAAGCCAATGCTTATTGCTATTATTTTTAAAGTATTGAGGGAATATGGGGGCACATTATACACACAAACTGAGGGTGATTTTTTTACCAATGGCTCTTAAATAACACAGTACAAACCCATTAATCTACTTCTTATTTTATATTAACTGCTAACTGCTTAACTAAGATTGGTCCCTCTCAGGTGAAGATAATGTCCATGGGATTTCAAGTAACATTACAGTAAATTAAATTTGCATAACTGGAAATTAATGGATTATTTTATTATACTAAATGCTACAAGGGAAAGAGAAACTGGCAAGGAATGAGCAGCAACAAACCTTAAGAAGATGGAAAATAAAGATACTTTAAAAGTTCATTGTCTTTAAGCCTTGAGCATAACGAGATCTATTCCACCATCACATAAAAAGGGTTTAGGCCAATCATTATCACCTCTATGGAGCAGTATAAACATGCATGAAGTTGAATGTAAATTGCTTAGTAGCATTTGTAAATTAATTTCAGTTGGGATCTTTAATCTTTTGCATATTACATATTTTCTCAGTTGGAAAACTAATAATGATTTTGCTCATTTCTGATCTGTATTCATAAAGGAAGGTGTTACCTTAAGAAAGAGTGGCAATACAATAAAAATTTTGTAATTCTACTCGCTACTACTATCTTGTAATTTATACTTATATTATTAACTTTTCAAATCATAACATCAGCCACTACATTGAAGAATTATGTGTGAAGGCATCACCAAGCTTTGAAGGAGATTCTTTGGTACTTATAATCATTAGCTTGCAGCTAATGGAGCATGATGCCAAAGCACATTAAATAGATTATTTCCAGTGAATCCTCCTTTTAAAACTTCTTTTTCTAAACATGGCTCAAATATTTTATTTCAATCTAAATTACGTTTTACTTTCAGATAATAATCATGAGTGAGGAGTTGGGAGAAGAATACAAACTGCAAAATGCCACTAGTGCTTGTTGCGTTGCTGGGTTAATACTTTGTATAGGATTTTTGAGAAGTGAGTCCTTCAAAATGAAATGCTGCTGTTATATATATATGTATTAAAAAGATGGATTCAAATTCAAGGGTGTTTATGTACTATTCAAAACCTAGGGATATTGTTTTCTCTTGATTTTGTAATTATGCATTGTTACAGAATTATTTTTTTAAATCTGAAAATCCAGCACATGAGAATAAAACTGATGACAAGAGATAATTAATTCAGGGAAGCACATACTGAAACTCATTAAAAGGCAACAGATTGATGACATCTGTTAAAGCCTTAAATATATATCCCCAAAGCAATAATGTTGGTCTTTGATCCTTTTCTTTCCAGCCAAATGCAACAGATTTTTTTATAGACCTTTAAAATCAATTTTTTTTACCATTCAGATTAGGAGGAAGTAGACTAAAATATTCCAGTATCTGTTCGTAAATAGGATATACTTGTCTTCCTCATCAACATGAGGAAGTTAAAGCAGTAATATAATATGTTAAAAGTATAAATAATCACTCCTGTTGAGCTTAAAAATAGTCATTCAAAGTCACAAATTAACCTGCATGGGAAGTAGGCCCTCTAAGGACCTAAGCTGAAATTAATTAATTTAATAGTAGAATTGCAAATGACGTTACTACACATTAAGTATGACCTTATGTCATAGACTTTTATGTATGACCTGTGAGTATAATCCTTACAGAGCTCTCTCTGAAACATAGATCTTAATACCTTCCCACTACAAATCCTTCCAGAATGTGTGTATGCTGTCTTCCCAACAGCCTTATCGAGAAACCGATGATGTATGGGATAGAGCAGTGGGCAGTGAGGTGGGCTGAAAACTACCTGAGCTGCCAGTCTCAAAGAGGTGCCATAAATGACAAAAAGTTCATCTGCAGGCCAGTTCCCCGTAGTCAGTCCTGGGATAAATCTCTTCAACTTCATTAATGACCTCAATGATGGCGCTGAATGCACCTTCAGACAGTTTGCAGGTGATACAAGACTAGGAAGAGCATTTCAGGGAAACCTGGCCAGGCTGGATAAACAGGTCAACACGATCTTCATGAAATTCAACAGAGGGAAACACAAAGTCTTGCACCTGTGGAGGAATAACTCCGGGCGCTGGTATAGGCTGGTGAACACATAGCGGTAAAACAGCTTTGCAGATGAGGACCTCAGGGTCCTGGTGGACAGCAAGCTGAACAGGAGGTGAAGAGCAGGTTGAGGGGATGATCCTTCCCTTCTATTCAGCACTGTTAAGACATCTATGGAATGCTGGGCTCAGCAGTACATCTTAGATACGGACCTACTGGAGTGACTTCAGCAAAGAGGTGACTAAAGGACTGGAGCATCTTTCCTGCAAGCAGTGATTAAGTGAGCTGGGACTGTTCAACCTGAAGGAGGGAAGGTTCATGGAAATCTTATCAGTCTGTATAAACACTTGATAGGAAGAGGAGTGATATTAAAAAGATGGAGCCACACTTGTTACTGGTTTTCAGGAACAGAAAGAGGCAGCGGGTACAAACCAAAAGTCAGGAAATACCATCTGAACATAAGAAACCCTTTTCCTACTGTGAGGGTGACCAAACACCAGAACAGCGTTTGAGTATCTCTGGTCGGTGGAGATATCACCAATCTGACTGGCCACGGTCTTGGCAACCTACTCTAGGTTACCCTGCCTGAGCAGTGAGGTTGGCCTAGATGTGCCCTCCAACCTCAATTACTTTGCCAATCTGTGATTCTCTTTCATGTGCCCAGAAATAACTATCGTGTAGCA
Source organism: Baryphthengus martii (assembly GCA_013396935.1). NCBI lineage: Eukaryota > Metazoa > Chordata > Aves > Coraciiformes > Momotidae > Baryphthengus > Baryphthengus martii. Next base: position 36,586 of record VWZK01004168.1, read on the forward strand.
CCCTCTCAAGTGACAAAGGTATGATTCATACTAAAGCACTTGTAAAGTCCATCAGTTATGTCATAATGTGTATTCTGTGGAAAGGATGGTCCACTGTATGTGGAAATACAACAGTCCAGTATGACTTCATAATGCTGTTCGTCTTTCTACATTTATTGGGAATTAAATTGAGAATGAAAACACGCTTGGAGATATTCATAAAGAAAGAGAAAGAGAGAGAGAGAGGCAGAGAAGGGAAAAAAAGAAGATATTAAGACATTTTCTGATACAGGGAGATCAGAAGGCAGCATTGAATCTTGGCTCATTAAACTGCAGCAATCTGCATGTGTTCAACAACCATCAAAAAGGAAAATAAGATACCAAATGTCTGGAGTCACAAACTGGTATTGCATTTTATCTTAAGTTTATATGCGTTCATTGACATCTAGATCCTTGATACCAAAAGTCGCTGAACCACAGTTGGCATGAACACAGATCCAGAAAGAGGGAGATAAAGCCATGTGTCACCTTTGTAACACTGGCAAAAAATAAAATATGTCTAAATATGCAAAAACACAACTCCTCTGCCATAGGGATGTGTTGATTAACTTAAGCCTCTTCTAACAGCAATAACCCTGTCACATGGCAGACAGCGCAGCCAATTTTGTGACTCCACAGAAAATACACTATTTAACTCGACAGGGGCCAGATTATGCTTTAAATAATTGTAATAAAAATATGTTTCCTACAAAATTTAGTAAGGATTTAGGTTTGTCTGATTTCATTCATTCAAGCAAATATTTAGTGTTGAAACGTTATTAAACAGAACTCTATAGAGGAGCTCAATCACAAAGAAAACACCTGGATTTTATGCAGCCCTGCAGCTCAGTAAATACAGTGTGGCTACTGTGAGTAACAGACTCTGTACTAATGTTGGAAGGACTCAAGACTCAAGTTGGTCAGGTTTCGTCTTCCTGGGACTCTGTTTTGGCTTGTTGAGCTGTAACAACAGTGTTTCTACCCTTGCAGAGGGATCCGTCAAAGGGTCTAGGTTTCTATGTTTTTCAGGATATTTTTTCTCCTCCTTAAAATCACAGCCCCTGAGATGATGTGATTCTCTTGATTTACTGCAATAATTACAGCATTGCTAAATACCTTTGGATTTTTAAGCATTTCAAGGGGTTCGCTTTTCTGCATTCATACGGTATTTTAATCTAAGGAACCTTCACATTTTTCCAGGCATTTTGTGTCTAAAGCTGCATTCGTTAAGAGGGTTTGTTTTCAAGCAAAAACTATAGGCCTGTACCTACACTGATACGAATGCTGCTGTTTATTCATAAGGTCCTAAGAGATGCTACAGTGGAGCATATTATAGGATGTCAGCCTGCGCATGTCTTCTTAGCTTCAGTTGAGTCTTAAATCCATTAAAATACAGATGAGATTCCAGTATCGGAGGAGGACATACACAGTTATACAATGTGCCATATTGTTCTGCAAACAATTTCATACTGAATCATATTCTGCTACTTAGATTAAGGTAAATATCTCAACTCTTTTCTATGGGCTTACTTGCCTGGGGAGATACTAGAGATTATTAAGACAAACTGCATGTGCCTACTGTAAATAAAAGAAAGTCTGTTTCCACTGGAGAACTTACAACTGCAATCATCTAACTCTAACATAAATTTTAATGCTACTTTAAAAATTCACATAGCAGGAAAAGAAAGGTTCAGTAGACATTTGCTCATCTGCTGTCAAAATTGGCAATTTTTGAGACAGAATGAAGAGAAATAATCCATAAAGTTCCATCATTATTAATTATCATGTGTTGTCAGAAACTGTCACATTGTGATTTACATAATGTTAATGGAACGCCATCACAGATACCGAGGTATCTAGTAGCATTACAGAATAGTGCTACTAGGAAATTGCAAAATCTTGCCATCAAACATCAAAATGACAATGTTAATAGGAACATCAGAATTTTAATGCCCTGAAATTAGTCTTCCTTCCAACAATTTTCGTGTGCTGTCTTACCAAGGAAATCACACTGCAGTTAGCTTTCATTATGACTTGCACAATCTTGCAGTACAAATATTATCTTACCCTTTGTGATTATGATGCAACATGCAATGCATTGATACTTGCTTTAAGCTTTAATTCACTTTTTTTTTTCCCTTTTTTTTCTTTCTTCCTGTCAGTGAACACAATCCTCTGCTTACTGAGGAAGCAAATTACTTTTCCATTACAATGTAATGATGCAGGAGAGTGGCATTTTCTAACAGAAAACAAAACATAGCTGTCTTTCTGAGGAAGAAAACACTTCACAACTATAAGGAAAAAAAATAAATAAAAAATTAGTTTCTAGTGGAAACTCTAATAAATAACAAATTAATGCCAGAAAGAAATTTGCTGCTAAGGCTCCTGTTTTTGTTGCCTTTCTCAGGTCAGGTTTAGTAGCTAGAATTATGCCTGGCTTTGGGAAGCAGCGGAGGTGAGTGCTGATCCACTGGTTCAGGGTAGCACTCTGATGCTTATCATTCATTCACCCTTAGAGTCACCACCTGTCCTTTCCAAACTTCTGCTTAAATTGAGGATTTCAGAAATATTTACTCCTATACATCTTGAGCTAAAAACTCTTAAAGATAATGTTTAATGACAGACAGGACTGCAAGTCAAAGTGGCAGGAAATAAATTTTCCTCGAACAATGCTACTGTTTCTGGTTAATATTTTAAAAACATTGTCATTTGGTCATAAATATGTGCAGGAAATGCTTTCTTGACCTTCTAAAAAAGTAAAAGTTATCTTAGAGTTTCTATTCATTAGAAAAATCTTTCCAAAAGGTTTCTAAAAGAGGTGAAGATCACTTTCTATATTTCTCATAGTTTGACACTTCCACATTCATATTAGGATGCAAGATTCCAGTCTCTCTGTTATTTCTTCTGCCTGTAATTAATTATTTATACAGCTTGGAACAGAGACTGAAAGCCAATCAGCTGAGAACAACAACATGGCACTAGGGCAAAATAAGGATTCAGAACTAGATTTCCCACAATAATGGTAAATGTCCTTTACTGGCACTGACAGTTGCATCCTGGCCTCTCCCTCTGTCTCTTCAAGTCACTCTCTCCTCTTCTCTCTCTGTCTTTCGTTTTTGGAAACCGAACATAGGAGTTCAGATGCCTAGAATTTGAAAGATCCAGTTCATTACAGGACCCAATATAATTTTTCCAGGAAACACGTATTATTTTTCCAGGAGAGACATATTTTTTAAAGGAGACATATATTTTCATATTTTTTTATATCCACACGTACTTGTTGCTTCATCTTAATGTCCCACATGGTCAACTTTCACATTGATGGCTTCTGTGTTACTCAGGGGTAGAAAAAACCCCAACAATTAAAACTAACTTTAGAGGTATACTCTGTTTTTTTAACATCTTTTTTTTGATGGCACTGACCTTGAGCTAAAGGAATGTCAGTTATAACCCATCACGCTGCAAATGGCAATGGCCTCTGCCCTACTGAAAGTCTTCCAGAACAGCCTGTCTCAATAAGAATCAGTCCAGAAACTGGTGAGCTGAGGACCCTTATGCTGGGCTGTGCCCTTCCAACCACAGTTGAAGAACTAGCACTAGTGTGTCTTCTATACCCATAGCCAGCAAAGACCGGCTGTATCAGATGGCAAAGCAAAAAAAATGTTGTTGTTTAATAGCATGTTTTTATAGCTTCTGAGAAAACTATGTCAGAACTTGAAAAAAATACAAAAACAAACCAGGAAACCAAAAATGGCCCTGAATCCAAAATGCTTCTTTCATGAATAGTACATTTTGTTCAGCAGTAAGATGACTCTCTGATGTGAGAACATCCCTGAGGAGGCTTATTTTAAAAGGTGTCTTCCCCTCTGCTTTTGATTCGTGGGCATGTTACAAGGTTGACAAAGAGCCTGACTGCACAGTAATCATGAAGGTATTTCTACATCAGGTGTTCGAAAACTGTTTATTCTAAGTCATCATCCTTATTACTACAATTATTATAAAAGTATAGAAGGTTTCTTTTGCAGTGAATCATTGGTATCAATACTACCAAATTATTCAAGACGGCACATGCAATAAAATGTACCTTTTTCCTCCTCTGAAAGTGTGAAATCTTCTGTATGATTTGAGCATTATTATTGTTCTGGTCTGAGCTAGAACAGAACTGATTCTGTTCAGTGGTTTCACTTCCCAGCTCAGTCTCTTCTAACTAACGGCTCGGTCTGAAGTTCAGGGCAGATTTTCACAGACAGTCTCTGCTTCCAGCAGCCACAACGCTCCATGTTCAGAGTCATTGCCAAGGGCTGGGGGGTGCAGAAGGGCTCTGGCTGATCCTGGCTCCTGTGCAGACCAAGGTCACTGCTCAATCCTGTGCCCCGTGTTGGGGTGCAGTCAGGTGGCACCTGTGGGGAGGAGCAGCCAGGACAGGGGACCCCAAACTGACCAGTGAGGGATCCATCCCATATATGGCACGTTCAGTGTAAAGCTGAGGGATCACCAGGGTCAAGTCTCTTCTTCAATGGCCGAGGAGGACTCTCTCTGTTCTGCCTTCGATCCCTATCTCTGTGTTCCTGAATCCAGTTCCAGAATCCAGCTTCTGAATCTGGTTCCCATCTGCTGTTCAGTCCAGTGTGGGACGTCCCCAGTGCCTGCTCCACGGTATCAGTGGTGATGATGACACAATTCTCCTCAGAAGTTGGGTTCAATATTTGTTTTCTATATATTTCTACATATTTAATTTTATTATTATTTTCATTGAAGCTGATCTAGTTTCCTTTTCTAATTGTTAAGTCCCTCTCCCTTATTCCTTTTCTCTTTCCTTTTAGGGAGGGAGGGGGCTTAACAGAGAGCATCTGTTATAGATCTAGTGGATGGCCCTGACTATAAACCTTGAGAATTACAGGCACAGAAACTGCATTTCATTGTAAAAGAAATCTAAATGTGCAAGGCTGAAGGAAAATCATTGTCAGTACTAGCTTGAGGTAATTAATCTCTGTTGTTAACAGTCATGTGACTGTGTTTAATGCAAAACATTGACATGGATCTAAGTCTGAACTGACTGACAATAGTCAGCTGAACAGAACAATAAAATAAAAAATATTTCCTTGTGCATGATGGACCTGTAGTTTACAAACATACATTTGGAAAATGACAACACATCTACAGACAAAAGCATGATTTAGTGAATCTATGGAACTTAGTTTAACTGCAGGAAACTCACTATTACCTAACAATTAACATTTAGTTAAGTATAGTCAAGTGCATAAATATAAAATGGAAAACACTTGGCTAGGATGGTGTTTTACAGAAGAAAAGCACAGTAAGTCCCAAAAGATCATAAGACATATGTAAGATATGCGTGTTTGCCTTCTGTTAACTCTACTAGGCTTTTGTCTTAGGAAAACTAAATTTATTAAAGTCATAATAGATAGATTTGTGGGGGTAAGAGAAAACGGAAAGCACTCAAAACCCGTATTTGCTGGCTAATGGAATAGAAATTTCTACTCCAACCTGCAGTCTTACATGAACTCAGTTACGTGCCATTTGGAAGATATTGTGTGTGTAATACATTAACATCTTGCTTTTTTGGCACATTTCATCCATATGATTTATAAAATATGGAAATAGTTGCAAATTAAATGATTTACAATTTCATTAAGATTTTAATTTAAATGTTCGTTACTTCGCTCCCCACGTCTGAAGAAATCAAATTAAATGAAATTCTTGGTACCAAATTCTCACCTTGTATAAAATATTATTAGAGTTCAGGAAGCAACAATGACTACACCACATAAAATAATCTAAGAAATATACTTTGATACACTTGCTGTCACTTCTGGTCCATAAAATATGAATCTACTTTGTGCTCACAAGCTAATAAAAGTGATGAGAACTTTGGAACCGCAACTTTTTTTTACCCTTATTACTTAATAGACTTTCTACATATATTCCCATTCGGCAGGCAAAGTACATTTCAGCTCTAAACTCTCATGCTTTGGGATTATGAACTTCTTCATTAGATCTTTAAAGCCCTTCTATGCTATTATTCTCCTAATGCTAAATGCACAATGAGCATTCAGGTCTGTGTCATTTTGCCAAGTGCCCTCTTGCTCCTCTTTCAAATAATTCATTAAACCCACATCTTCCAGGAAACCTTCCCACTTTGTTTTTTTTTTTTTTTTCTAAACATTAATCTCTTCAGGCTTTTCACTACTTTAAATCCTGTTCAAATCCCCATTCCTTCCCTATCATTAGGTGAAGCAGATTGCTTCTTGTAGCTTTGATTAAGGATAAAATGTAAATCCCTCACCATGTGGAGCCATGGTTTAAACAATCAAGAAGAAAAAACAAATCACTTTTTCTCATAACTTACGGAGCGAAAATATTTGGTCAGAGGAGTTCAGACAGACAGAATGACCTTTGCTGATGGTTTCCCCACCTGTGGCTTCATAGTGGAATTATTTATTCCTAGCTATCATCTATCAAACTGTGAATGATTTGGCATTGACAATTCTTGAAGAATCCCTTAGAAGTGCATTGTTTAGAACAGTAAATTGTTTTACTTCCTTGTTATACACCCGGGTTTTTCCATGCATGTGCCTGTCATTGCACTCAAATTTTGTTACAACTGAAAATTTTGTTACGAGCAAAATACTACAAATTTCATTTGGAGAGCTAAAAAATGATTGTCAGTCCAGTTAAAGTTTTGACTGTCTAAACAAAACTCAGCAGCTTTTATTTGTGGTTCAATTACAATACTATGTATTAGCTATTAGTATGTTTAACGCTGATATGTAGAAACATCTTGGCATCTGCCTCTTTTCTCTGATGTTATATTCACCTCAGAGCCCACTTCTGTCTTCTTCTAGGAGGATGCAGTGGCACAGGACATGGAGATGATAAGTGGTCAGAGCTTTCCTCTGGGAGGAAGTATGATGTTGTTTGTGGTGTTTATTCCCTTCAGCCATGCGTATGTTTGGATTTAGACATTTTATCTACACATTCTGCTTCCTTTTCATTGACTTGTAGCTCAGGTTTGAAAGCTGGGAAGTATTCTTCCTCAGCCCAATTAACACTGAGGGCTATTACCCGTTACTTAGTGACAACCTAGTCTTGCCTGACTTTTATTGTGTATGATATTGGCAGAGCCGAAATAGCGCTAGTCTGGCAATAGACACTTGACCATAAGCAAATATTATCACAGCTGAAAAACACTAAACCCAACTGAGCTGAATATCAGCGCAGACAAGTCCAGCATCTGCACTGTTGGGTCACTATAAAACCTGTGACCCCTTACTAGTCAGAGAAAAATCAGAATCCTATCTACTTGTCAATCGTACAGTGACAATCGAAAGAGGATTTCTACACATGTTCAGAACTTCCACTCTTGAAAACAGCAATGGGACACTCAAATTTGGATCTATGTCTATTCTGCATGTATACATGAGCCTCTGATATCTAGGACACCTCTTCCCAACCATATAGGAAGGATGCAGTAACTTCTAACACATCACCGTGTGTCTCCCATTTCTTCCACGGGATTCTCCTTTCCACAGCAATTCAGGAGAGGGAGAGAGATACACTTTGCATTTAGCAGGTGAGGAGTCCAGCTGAGCTTCATCCTGCTCCACTTCAGTCCTCTTCCTTGACAAGCTGAAATTGGTGGCATTGACTGAAGAAGTCCATGTCCCACACACCTTAAGTTATCACTGAGCCAGGGGTCAGACCACCAGTTATACAGTGGACTGGAAGAAAATAGTATTTAAATAAAAGTTTTAATAAGCTGGACATGTCTGAGCCTCATTTATGGAAAAGAGGAAGGAAAAATGGGAATGATTACAGTAATATCTCTCAAATAATATGAACATATTATTTGACAAATATTATATGACATATTATATGACAAATATTGTTAGTTTTTAACCCAAACTGGGTATTCATGGCATCCCCTTCACACTGAAAACTAATATTACATCTTCCACTAGATATTGTTGCTTCTTCCTTCAAACTGCTTACATTTGAATATTTGTGTTTACCTGCAGCCCTCTTCTCTTTTTATTTCAATATCCTCAGCGCAGGGTTCTAGAAAACTCCCCCCACCTCTGGCGATTTAATCATTCTGAAGTTCAACAACAAAGGGATCGTTTGCATATTTGATGGTTTTGATACTGTACTAATATTAAATATTGAGCAAAAATGTTGGGTTTTTAACATACTTCAGGCTGTTATACAGGACAATCTTTGATTCTAACGACAACACATTTAAAATTATTTCCATACCCTTATGTATATCCAGAAATAATTACTAAATTGCTGTCAGTAGCAGGATACAAAGACAGCGTGATTTACATAATTTCTAATTTTTTTTTGTTAGAAATTCCTTAAGCTTCTCTTAGCATTTTATACTACATAGGATACATTTACTGTAATTAATTTTTGGGATTTTTCCTTCTAAAATTTCCTACCTTACATTTTCCCACAAGAAATGACAAAGCCTGTGTATTCATCGAGGTTTCCTGTCTGTCCTAGCCACATCTGACCATCACTGAAATTACAGCTGTGTTTCTTATAATGCTTCCTCTTACCTTCTCTCCTTTGTCTGGTTTTGTATCACTTAAATTTTATGGCTGTTAAGTTCTTTTTACCAGCCTATTAAGAGAGAGAAAATTGCTCTGTTTATGACCCCAGGACCTTTGATATTCCATTAGTGACCTCTATCTTTATCAAATCACTACAAATGCTGAATATTGCAAAGCTTTAATATATAGCACAGGAAGTTTTAGAAGCCTCTTTCACCACTGGAGCTCCATAAGTGGCTCCGTACAGAAATCCGTGCTGGGTCTCCTTGGGACACCAGCTCTGCCCTGCCTAATCACTCTGTCTGCTCCACTGCGGTGGACAGAGCTACTCCTGACGGCAATGGAGGGTCCCAGGAATCTCTGAAGTGTGGTTCGTTTTGTGTCACTCTGCTAAATCTGAAGTCCAGTGACAGAATCACATTATCCCAGCACAGTGGGGGTTGGATGTGACCTCTGGTGATCATCTGGTCAACCTGCCAAAGCAGGTTCATCTAGAGCAGGTTGCACAGGAACGTGTCCAGATGTTTGAACATGTTCATAGCTTTGAAGAAGTAAATTTTATATTAAAAACTAACCTCCACATATGAAATATCTGCTGGGCCCTTCAGGGAGTACTGAGCTCTGATAATTACAGGTTCTCACATCTGGTATCATTTTGCTCCTTTCATTCTTCCTCTTACAGTGCCTCACCAGAACTGGTTTGGCTGCTCAACCTTCTTCAAACTCCTCATACGTTCAATCTCTCAGGATGTTTATTTTGAAACAATGATTGTATACAAATTCATGGCAACAATGTCCCGATCTGCTATTATGGCCTATTAAATTCAAATTCAGTATTTTTATTTCTTAATTCTTCTTCTAGAATAATGGTTTTTATTCATAGGGGAAACATCAAGCAGCACAAGTCAAGCAGCATCATTAGTATCATTGTATCTTGCAATTAGCAAATGACAAAACCATTTCCTGGCATCTGCCAATCTTTTACTGTTCCATTCTTTGTTGAAAGACAAATTTAATTGTTAATATTTTTCAATTTATAACCTTTTCTAGCACACACATATGAATTTTTCAGTACACTTTTCACATCACTCTATAAAAATAAGAAGAAACTTCTTCAGGAGCTCATTACTGCATAGTACCTATGAATATACATATATAAAATAAAAACTAACAATCCCAGATCTTGCCAAACAACTAGCTTGTCAGATAAAAAGAAATCTTAACAGAGAAGAGACCTACCATTGTATGAATGATTTTTTTTTTTTTTTTTCTCTTAAAGTTTTCCCTTAAAAATTCCTGAAGTATTTCTTCTTTTCTTGGGATAAGCTGTTCAACAAATACAGTCTTCTGCAAGGAGTCTGAGAGCCAAATTTTCATTCCTCTGCTGTTTCCTGCTGTATAATCTGAATAAGTAATTTCACTGTGTTTCATTTAAGGAAGACAAAGTTTGTCCAGTTTAAGGCTGAGAAAAGAGTATGAGAAATTAAGAAAATAAAGAAGGAACCAGAAGAAAACAGATCTAATTTTTCAGTACTAGTATGAAGCTGGGGTGAAGTCACATTTTTTCAGTTTTATGCTATCATGTTTTTGAATCTGGCTGATAATTTTAGACTTTTGTTCTCCTTTTGATCTTTCTCATGTTACTTGTGCTGGAAAAACAGATCTTCTTTTCCATCTCTAGTTTTTGTCTAGACAAAATTTTTAAAGAACTTTTCCTAAAACATTCCAGCTGACATATTTGATAGTCTTTCACAGTACAAGGTAACAGGACTCATATACTCAGTGATGATATTTACCCAAATCATTTTTAATACGCTCTTTGAAAATGTGGGAACGAACCCCTTTTAATAGCAAAATTTAAAATTTTAGGCAAGGTCTAAATTTGCCTGTCATATAGAAATAGGCACAACTTCACAAGCTCAGTTGATGTCTAGGCTGTCTTTTGGTAACTCCCAGTTAACAGGTTAACCAAGCATTTAGTTTTAAAGTTCCATCAGCTGAATTATTTATATGCATGATTTCTATACAAATAAATTTCCATTATATATATATATATAAAATCTGATGTTTCTGAGGCCACCTCTCTGTCCATGATTTTTACAGGGTATGAAACTACAGTAACACACATGTGCAAAGGTTTGCTAATCTTCTCAGCACTAAATAAGTTCATTTAAAAAGGAGACTTGCACGCAAAGGCTTTCCTTTCTAGAACTTTCTAAAAAAGGCCAGGATTGTAAAAAAATGGAGGGAAAAAAAAAAAGGAGAAAAACCCCTCCAGCCATCTGGCAATAAAAGGAGGTAGTAAAAATTTAGACAGACAAAATCAACAGTCTTTAAACTGTTGCCTGTGTTCTTGAAAATTATATAATCTGCAACTTCTGAGGGATTACAATGAAGAGATGAATAAATATAGAAAGAAAAGAAAGTAGATTATGAGATTTCAATTTAAATTGAGCTGTACAGACACTTTGCAGACTTGCAGGATATAAAAAGAGAGCAAATCAATGTGTTGGATATTTACTTGAGGCTATGTTATCAAACCTCTCCTCTGTGTCACAGCTATAAGGTGGTGCAGAGTGGCACAAGGAGAGTTCACCCACAGTCCCTCCTTTACTCTTGAGAGTGCAAAGGGATTAATTTGAATTATAAAATGTAATTTTGTCTTCTCCCTCTTTTCTAAGCATGGCATATGCTTCAGTCCATATTGCCTCTGCTATTCTTGTTAGCATCCTGAGCAAGAGGTTAAAATATTACCTTTCTTTTTGTTGATTCATTTTGGAGGAAGAGTATCTGCTAGAATCCGCAACTGAGATATGGCGTAGGCTAACGGGAGCTGCACAGAGCAGAGTCTCATCAGACTTTAGCCACAGTCTGGCCCTTATTTTTTGCTTCCTTTCTACACTGAAGATTATATTAGCAGTAATTACAGTTTTGTTGTTCGTGTTGCATGCGAGCCAATGCTTGCGTGCAGAACTTGCATGACAATTGCAAGTTGTTATGTTTCTATCTGGCCCTGGCAATTACTATCTTACTGGAAAAAAAAAAAAAAAAAAAGAATTATCTTATTAATTACACTGGAATAGGCCTCAAAACCAAATCTAAAGGATCAATATAAAGTCCCAGCATTATCCATTTTTCCCATTAAAGCTATTTGTATGGAAGGAAAGCACTTTCCTCTTCCTTCAATCCTGCTTTTCCTACTACTTCATCCTGCAAGAAAAATCAATTTTTCTATTGGCAGTATCAGTCTGTTGGTGTATGAAAAAAAAAAAAATGTTAGCAGTTAAACATAAAAAAAATTCTATAGCTGTGCATGAGAAGGTAAGTGTCATGGGATGAAACCTTCCTGAAAACACGCCGCAGGTAGGTAACAATTTGTCTACATCTGCCCCAGTCTAACTCATTTGCAGATACTGGTGTGTATTGGGAAAACAACAAAGCAGACACAATCACAGTGGTGAAGCTTGTCCAAAAGCTCTGAATTGTGTCTGCCATGACTTAGGGATGTGCTGGAAAGAAACATGCACAGAACTGTTAACAATTTTAAATCCTTGTTACACTTTTGGGGGAGATCACTAGACAGTGACAGTGATTCAGGTAGAAATCTGATGAAATAGGGAAGTAGTGAAAACAGTAAATTATCTTGTGGAATATCCATCCATGAATTTCTGGCATCATTTTAGTGTCTGATCCTGCAGTGGGATTATTACAGTCAAGGGGCAGGCTGCTAGCAAGGATCAGACACATCATGCAATTGGATGTGAATGCCCTGGTCCCCTGGATCCATGATGCTGGTCCTAACCAGGCTGGAGGGGGAGATCCTGGGGTGGTGTGTGAGCCGTGTGAAAGTAGGAGAACAGAAACCTTAGAATAGAAATTGTGCACCTGCAGCACACCACTCTGCTGCAGAAGTGAACTTTAAATGAGTTGTTCTTACAGCAGTTTCCACCATGACAAACATAAAAATCCTTGTTTAAACAGTGATGAGTGATAATTAAAGAGAAGGGAAACTAAAAGTATATGTAAAAGTTAAAAGGATTAAGCAGGTATGTAGGGAAGCTGAAAGTTCTAATCAGCGTGAAAAATCTCTTTTAGAAGGCTAATGGAGGCACTGCTGGGGAATCAGAATCTGCAGGTTCTTAGTCGAAGTGTTTACTGTAAACTTTATCTTGACCATCTGCCACTACTAATTAGATACAATTGGCACATTTAGTTTGAAGGGAAACATACTCAAGACCTACGATTCCTCCTGGATAGCAAGCATCTAAAAGTTTATCTGCGCACAACACCTCATTTGAATTTATCTCTGAGAAAAACAAGATTAAGAATGAAGCATATGTTCTAGCAACTCACTGCATTAGTGCTAGGTGATAATGCTGGCAATAATTTCCATTGGTAAAAATAAACCAGTGAAACAAATACAGATTTTGTTGAAGAAGTTGGTTCTTTCCTTGCTACAATATTGTGCTGGAGGGCAGGTAAAACAGACTTCTTTGCCATCTCCTAACACTCGGGATCTTACCTCCAAAAATGTCAGAAATTCTATACTGAAAGTGAATGACAAAAAGCATAATGATGATCCTATCATCAAGCATGTCCTGCTTCACTAACCTGATAGGACAAGAGGAAATGGCCTCAGGCTGCACCATGAGAGGTTTAGGTTGGACATGAGGAAAAATTCTTCCCCGCAAGGGTTGTCCAGTCCTAGCCCAGGCTGCCCAAGGAAGTGGTGGAGTCCCCATCCCTGGAGGGGTTTCAAAGCCCTGGAGATGTGGTGCTGAGGGACGTGGTTTAGTGGTGCCCTGGCAGGGCTGGGTTAATGGTTGGACTTGATCTTGAAGATCTCTTCCAATGAAAGTGATTCTATGATTCTGTGATTTTATGATTCACATTCTTCCTGCTTCTCTTTACTGGCATCAGACTCCACAATTAGTACACTATGTCCAGCTTATATAACATTTTTCTACTCACATTTTAAAAGACTGCCTTAATATTTTATGATGAGAAGTATTTACTGTGCCTGTGTTATATTTAATTTGTTACCTATAACACAGCTGTATCTATTCACAAAAATGTGGTATTTTTTCATCACATAGGTAACAGATGTAACATTTAGATTACTGTTTCTCAGTTATTTATCTTTGTAGCCTTGTTTCTGTCAGTTGTAGATGGTATTTTTTTCACAATATTCTTGCTAATATTCTTATGGGAGTTTTGTCTGGTCATTATGGGGTTTTGTATTCTTTATGTTATTGCTCTTTTTTTTTCCATCTGTAAGAAAGCAAATGTTCATAAAGACTAAAAAATGTGCACAAGCCTTTTTGAAAGAGGTGGTCTGACTGGAACTGCAACTCAGCAACTTCCTTCAGGGGCAATGTCTGTCATACGCATTCCTCCTTGTCAGGTTATCTTTGATATAACACACAGTGGAAAAAAAAAAAAAAAGAAAGAAGCCAGTTACTTGTTGTTTTGTTGTTTTGTTTTTTTTTTAAAAAAGTGGGCTTAATCAGTGGGGAAAAAAAAGATCCTGAAACAGATTAATTCTTTCTACATAAAGAATATAAAGTAAAAAAAAAAGTGCTAGGAGCTGACTAAGAAGCTATCCAGTTATTGTTAGGCCATGATTGCATTTCTATTGGTTTTCTCACAACCTATTGCTTGCAGGTTTTCAATTTATTTATTTATTTAGCTAGTTATTTGAGCATTGGGTATTATTTGAGAGAAAAGGTGAATTTGGCACAAGACTGCACTGCTTCCAAAAAAAGCAGCAATTTTAAATACCATGTCTTCATCCTTTTACAAGTGCTACTGTTTGGAAAACACTTTCCCTGGACAGAAATAAGGCAATTCCTCAACTAATGGAAAAGATACACTTTATAAGTGTGGCAAACCCTGAAGAATTGCACTTACCACATCACATTTTTAAATTTCTTTACTTAAACCTCTTGGAGAATATCAACATCACATCTGATAAGACACAACAGTCTTTTTTCATCATCTAGGGGAAAGAACTGTCTGTTTTTAAAGATAGGGAAAGCTGAGATAGGAGCTGTAATCACTTTTTCGTTGTTGTTTTCCGTTAAAAAAAAGTGCTTGTGGAGAAAAAAAATCTAACATTTTTCATTGTTTTATTTCTTCTTATTTTGAATGACATTTTTGGGCTGAGTTAAGAAGAAGACTTCATGAAAGACTACAGGAATTACTAAGAATATTTATTTTCCCATAAGAATGTCCTGACCTTTATCATCAGACAAAACTTAAAAAAATCTCAATAACAACAAAGAACAAGGTTTTCTTAATGAAAGATTGTTATTTTTAAGTGGAGGCACTACAGGTTTAAAAATTCACAAATGCATATTGATACCTTAGGAGTTATTTGTAAAATAAAAGGAATAGGAGGTAGTAAACAATGAGAACTGACAGGTTTTGGTTGTATTTAATTTTGGTTTGATGTGTCTGGAATGCAGAAAAGATTTTACATGTCTAGAGCATAGGAGAACAAAATCCAAATAAGAGAAGATCATCAATAAAGAAAATAACATACAAGCCACCTGTCTAGATGAAGACTATTTAATTTAATTTTATTTTACTTTTATTTTATTTTATTTTATATTGCATATTATTCTATTTTATTTTATTATTTTATTCTATTATATTGGATTTTAAGTTTTAAGCATAGCCTTTGAGGGCTTATATTCTTGTCTATTCTACTTTTCAAATACTGCATTTCCATATTTGATCACAATACTTTGTCATCCAAGCATGAGCAAATAGATCTTTTAGACAGGTGTGGAGGTATGAGCAAACAATTCCTCAATAATTATTGTCGAGTCCACTTTACTGCCAGATGTTAATCTTGACCAAAGAGTTGTGACTAAGAAAAGGCAACTAAAAAATCCATCAACACAGGTTGATATTAATAGGAAAAATACTAATACATTTGTTAAAAACTGCTGAAGATTTTAAGCACTCTATCTGGGTCAAAAAAAACCCAAACAACCCAGAAAGAATGTCCCATCTTTTCCTCAAAAGTGGGGAGGAGGAGAAGAAGGAGGCATCAACCCACACCATGCCTTTTGCCTGCACCAGCAGGGTCACAGAGATTCTCCCACAGCCTTGACTCTCATCCCCGGAGCCTTGTAGTTTCTCCTGATGCTCTCAAGGTCCCTCCACTGGCAGCACCTTCTGCAGACCCAGAGGTAGAGAAGGAGATTTAGTTGTGTTATCAAAAGTAGGAAGTTTCCAGCCTCTCCCATCTCAGGAATTTCCATTTGTCAGCTGTCTCCTGCTTTCCTCCTTCTTAGCCACTCATGGCTCAGGTTATTGGCCCTGTTGCATTTCTGCAAAGATTCTCTTATCTCCTTGTTTGTTCTCCCCACTGATCACCACTTCTCATAGTTCCTTCACCTCAGCACCTTGACAAGAGCACACCTCCCAGAGATGAAGCCAGCAGTGTCCCAGTGAAACCAGCCCCCACACCATGCAGTCAAGACTTAGACATCCAATGTCCTCTCTCAGGAGCTCTTTTCATTCAAGATCTGTAATGGGCAAAGGACAATCTTGTGTCTCCAGTTTACGTTGGCCAGCACACGTGGCACGTCACTGTGCTATGCAGCCTTTAGTGGAGAAGGTGCAGGCTCTTCCTACCCAGCTAGCAGAGGGCAAGGCTCTCGTCTTGCTCAGCACACAGCAGAAGTGGGCCCTCACTCCCAGTAGCCACCAGAAGTCCCTGAAGAAGAAGCCTGGGGATTCTGCAACAACTGCTGTGGCCCTATGTGTTGCTCCCGGACTTAATAATCAGACTTAATGATCTTCCTAAAATATTGCCTGTGAGATGCCTGTGATATTAATCAATGTTTAACAAAGGCTGAAAGTGCTGCTCACGGAATATAAATACTTACACAGAAAGATTTAGTATTTGTTTAGTGAGCTTAATTAAAAAGCTCTACTTGATGTGAGTGGTGCTCTTTTGAGGATTTAAACTCCTTGATAAAGAAATAAACTGTTTTCACTCACTTAGAGCTTCCTTTTCTCCGTAAATGATGAGTGGTTTCAAAGATCAAAAGGTAAATTCTCATCTGCTATCTCAATCTAAAAGCTTTTTTAACATTCTGGTAAGTCCAGGATTTTTGGAAAAGCTTCATTTTGTTTGCCTCACTAGTTGATGAACAAGCTTAAGGTAATTAACTGAAGTTAGATGTCTCAGAAACAGCCACAGTCTTTGAATTTAGCACAGGAACATGAAAATTTGCACAGGAAAGAGGATCCGCTGATGATTCAACTGCTTTTAATACAACTGACTAATTTCAATGAAGGCCAAGCTTGGGAGAGGAAGGCTTTGTTCTGCATTTAGTCTTAATCATGTAGAATTAGAGAAATGGAAAGCATAATCAATAACTGAATCATGTGGAATTAAACTCTTCAGGTACAAGAGAACTCAATAACATCTTCCCATCGCTGTAGCTAAGGAAGATCTTGAACTTCTCTGAACAAAGACCAATGGGATACACTAAGAAAAAAGTTTCTGAGTCTTTCTGACCTTGTGGTTTCTAGCAGTATTTGCAGGCAAGGTTTTGTATTTGTACACCTGTCTATGCCAAGCCTGTGATACACAGAAACAACAAAAAAAACAAAAGAAGAAAAAAAAAAGAAAAGAAGTTCCTTTCATGTCACGTGAATGAGTTGTCCCATAGTGTCAGTTGTCCAACTCTTTTATTTCAGGAGTAAAGTTATAAGATATTAATATCCAGGAGTAAAGGGAACAATATACTTGTTTTCGAAAAATTCCAAACGTTATGGTGTAAATGAGAAAGCAAAATTCAGTAAGATTTATACTGTCAAAGGGTCTTATCGTGAATTTGCACAAACAGATATGGTTGTAATTTCTGTATTTCATTACAAACCTTTCACAAACCCTTTTTGGGGATACTGATAACTTGTCTAAGGTGAAAGACAGTAGAAAGTCTGAAACAGTAGTAAAGTACACAGACTGAACAATTGTAAAGGAAATGACGCCTCTACATTTTTTTAAATATTGACACAGATACTACTATAAAATCATAGTAATATAAAATACTGCAGTAAATAAATTAGTTTAAATCTATATAAATACCCTATGTTTCAAAATTATCAACAGAACACTTGGATTTATCAAAGCTTAACTTTTCCCCACTGTTAGGTAATAATTATTTATTTTTAGATTATGGAATCTTGCTATAAGAAAAAAAAAAACAAACACCTTTGAATTCTCAAATTTTCCTGGAATGGAAATTTATTTTAATCTGAGCTTAATTGGTTTTCTTTTTTTAGCTTAAGCTGCCAGCAGCATTTGGGGCTTACTTCTTCTTTTCATTAGGAAATAGAATTTATGACAGCCAAGTACCTGGCATGAGTCCATTCAATTAAAAATAATGCACAAAATTTCTATTTGTCTTAAGACTAGAATAAAACAATACTAGATAGTTCCTCTGTGCAAAATTCAAAGTCCTTGTCAACGTCTTTGTTATCCCATCATTTACGTGTGTGGAAGCTGGTAGCAAAATGATTTTATCACCCATTGGTGAAATTCAAGCTTGCTTAATTTCAGCTAACATCCTCATGAAAGGCAAGAGAAAGTCAAACTCATGAACTAAAATCTCTATCCAAAGCCAGCTGAAGACACAGTATTTTCTAGCTCCGTAGTGGACTTGAGAAATGCTTCCCATAGTATTACCAGGGGACACTCTTCATGTCTAGTATTTTAAAGTAGTTTTTCTCATGGAAAACACTATTCATGCAGCTGAATCATGGAATGAATCAAAGAATCATAGAATCATGGAATCATGGAATCATAGTATGGTTTGGGTTGGAAGGGACCTCTAAGGAGAGAACCATGAGCAAGTCTGTGGCTTTTTCTAAGAAAACGCTGTGTTACAGCAGCTACAAACTCAAGAGTCCCTTTTCCAAAGAACTGATACAGGACATACACGCTGAAGTAAAACGAAAAGTGAGTAATCATTATTATTACTCCAGCAGGTATAAAAATGGTGGCCTTGTTAAATTTCTTCAGGAATTTCATCCAAGCTTATACTGGAATCTGAACTAAGAACTGTAATTTTTCCCTAATGCTTTTTGTCACATCAATACACTCCTCCTTCCTTAACAGGTATTTCAGACAACAGAGACTATTTTGGAGACATTCAGATTACTGGTAATCAGTTTTATGGATTTTAGTAGTTGTAGGTTTTCTTTTTCTTTTCCCTTTTTTTTTCTTTGTTCTTTTTGTTTTGTTGGTTTTATTTTTTTTAAATTTTCCTGCTCTCAGAAAGCTAACTATCCTCTCA
The DNA here is from genome assembly GCA_013396935.1 of Baryphthengus martii. Lineage (NCBI taxonomy): Eukaryota > Metazoa > Chordata > Aves > Coraciiformes > Momotidae > Baryphthengus > Baryphthengus martii. The sequence continues at coordinate 55,502 of VWZK01004168.1, forward strand.
CAGTATGCTCAGATTAATTCCTGTATTTTATTGTCAGAGTTCATTCTTGCTGATAATTTCTTTTTACCTCATAAGCTTCCTTANTTTGTTCTTTTTGTTTTGTTGGTTTTATTTTTTTTAAATTTTCCTGCTCTCAGAAAGCTAACTATCCTCTCACAGTATGCTCAGATTAATTCCTGTATTTTATTGTCAGAGTTCATTCTTGCTGATAATTTCTTTTTACCTCATAAGCTTCCTTACCTAAAAGGCTGAATAAATAGGGATGAATATATTCTCTCGGTGCTACCTTCAGTCCCAAGGTTGTACAGAAGAGTAGGAAATTTCTAACATAGCCACTCTCTTCCTGTTCTCTTAAGGACAACCAAAACCAGACCAGTCAAATGCAGACAGCTCTAACCCTGTACAGTCCCAGTTACAGTTAGAAAAGCCTCCTTTCCTGATTAAAACAGAACATTTTAGTTGATTGTTGCTGAAAACAATGAAATTATTAACCATCTTTCACTGGCTGGTGCTGGCTGCAGTGGCTGTTCCTCGGGACTGGAGGTAGCAGATGAAGAAGTGCTGGGAAGTCCACAACATCAGTCAGGTGAATTACAGCATGTGTCACTTGGAAGATATGTTTTATTTTCCTGATCACTAAGCTAAAAATATGAATTTTCATTTCTGTTATTCTAGTGTATCTCAAATGCCACCCAGTATGATGATTTCTTCCTTCTCTTACCATAGTAAGAGATCTGTAAAAATCCACTGACTTCAGACCACCCACAGGACACAGATGTTCATTTCTCCTTGTGGGCCAGATCACAAGCAGCTTCTGCAGGCAGATTACACAAATCCTGACATAGTGCTAACTCCCAAAATAGCATTGTCCTGGTTTAACCCCAGCCAGCATCTCAGCCCCACCCAGTCACTCACTCACACCCCACCCCCCCACCGGTGGGAAAGGGGGAGAGAATTAGAAGGGTAAAAGTGAGAAAATTTGTGGGGTGAGATAAAGACAGTTTCAGGGAAAGCAGAGGCTGTCCAAGCAAAGCAAGACAAGGAATTCATTCCCCACTTCCCATCACAGGCAGATGTTCAGCCATCTCCAGGAAAGCTTCATTGTGTGCAATGTTGACTTGGGAAGACAAACGTCATCACTCAATACGTCCTCCCCTTCTTTTTTTTTCCCCAGCTTTATCTGCTGAGCATGATGTCATATGGTCTGGAGTATCCCTTTGGTCAACTGTCCCAGCTGTGTCCCCTCCCAGCTCCTTGTGCACCCCCAGCCTGCTCACTGGTGGGGTAGGGAGAGGAGCAGAAAAGGCCTTGACTCCGTGCAAACTGCTCAGCAGTAACCAAAACATCCCTGTGCTATCAGTGCTGTTTCCAGCACAAATCCAAACACAGCCCCACACCAGATACTGGGAAGAACATTAACTCTACTCCATCCAAAACCAGTCAAAATACCAAAAGTTTTTTTGCATGTAAAAGGTACCTCTGTATGCCTTCGTTCAATCTGCTATCGAATAATTTTGCTTCATTTTCCCCATTCATGTATCAAAATAATCCTATTCTTTCTCCAGTTTTTTAATCCCTCCCTCTCTTTTTTTTTTTTTTTTTTTAAATTCTATGATAATCATTCGATTTTATTTTTTTTTCTAGCTGAAGAAGCTAGTTTCACTGACTCCTCTCTATGGATATCATTCAGTATCTTTGTCAATTCACTCTTCTCTTCTAGTTTTACTATAGCTTCCAAGAAGGTAAATCACTGTACTTCAGATTCTTGTGTTAGCACCATGGCGTAACTGTTCTGCAGGCAGGTGACTATGCCCTAGCCTGAGCTTTAGCTAACAGAGCAGACCATGAAGAACTACTGCAGCTGGCATGGAAAATCGCTGGGCACAGAAGCTGACAGTGGGAGAAGCGCACAGGAGTTACAAAGAGCACCGTGACAGCTGGCCAGATATCAGAGGTGGTGGAGCTATGGGGGCCTATGTAGGGGAGTGACAGCGAAGCTTGTTGGAAGCAGAAAGCACAAACCATTGAAATGCATCACTGTTGATAAGCATTTAGTGTCTAAAGCAGACGCTGAGGCGGGGTGGAGATCGGGTGGTCAGTGTCGTGATGACACCGAATGGAGAGTGAGACCAGGTGCGGTCCTGGCCTTCCTATTCTCTTGCTCATCGCAGCAGTTAACTGTCTGGCAACGACAATTCTGCCTGTTCCCGGCAGAAGATACCAATGCTGAAAAGCCCACCAAGGAATGTTTGTGTAACTATGAGCCCTTAACGATCTGCCTACAGTCCCATCCCCAGACTTTACACATTAATACAAAACTGAAGTATAAATGTTAGCCTATTTTGGACCTATTTTGTGAGACAAGACTTTGATATCAAATCCTAAGGACAGACTGACGGGTTTGTCCTCCTTGCTCATCCCCGAAGGGACGCCTTTTGGTAAGGCTTGCACCTCGGCTACGCTGAGTGTACATACCTATATTTGTTTGTTTGTTTTACCCCAAGAGATTACGCTTGTTATTACAATTGTATTTTGAGCTATATAGCGATTTCTGCAGCTTAGTGTATTTATCATTGGCAATCTTAAAGAATCCGTGTCTGTTGCAAGTGTAAATAAATAGTGTTATTCGCCAATCTGATTGCTTCTTGTGAATGCAACCAGACCTACAGCATAATAGGCTATTCATGCATCTGGGGTCGGACCTATATTCATGGGAAAACTGCGTTATCCATACATCTGACTGCTCCCTCTGCAGGGAACTGGACCTACAGCATACAGGCTGTTTGTGAATCTGGTGTTGGACCTATAGTCACACTTAAATTTTGCTATTCGTGCATCTGACTGCTCCCTTGGAAGGGAATCGAACCTACAGCAAAAGGCTGTTAGTGTGTGTTTAGTGTTGGACCTATAGCAACACATTCCTAATTGGCATTCTTGTTAAGAGATCAAGTCCAGCCACCCCTAGTCCCTCTAATCTCTGATGACCAGCTAGAATGCAAGGGGCATCATCTCTTACTAAATTCACCCTTCACTTCATGCGACACAAGCTTCACAGATAATTCAAGGGGAGCACTGAGAACTCTTCAGGAGTACAATCTTGCAAGGCCAACATCTGGTGGGTAATGGTACCAGTGATACCACATCAGGTCAAGATGTTTTTGGTAACACTACTGGTAATACCAGATTTCAATGTACTGAAAATGAGATGGAATGGGTAAAAGCAATTAGAAGCATGATAGAGGAGATAAAGGTAGAGAAAGGAAGAGGTGAAAGACAATGAGAAGACAGCATAGGTGAATGGGGAGAAGAGGCATGAAAGGAGTTGCTGCCATGTGGGCAGGCACAGGTCAACATGCTTGTCTGGCTGAGCCCTGCACCATCATTGCCATGTACCCTGTCTTCTTGGGACATCCTATTCCTAAACAATTTTTATATCATCTCACTTTCTAACTAAGGGGGAGGGGGGAGAACAGGCCTCAGTGCCAGATCCATAGGTCTGGATGCCATCAACTGGTGGGACTGGATTATAGGTGAACATCATTCGTCTGTATCTGTGTGCATGCATGTGCTTGCGTGTCTGAGCATCACTGGATTACACGCTCATCCTTGCTCCTGGGTCAGAGCTGCAAAGGGGAACGACAGCTGCCACCTCATTGGGCTGGAACAGGGTATTTTACTACTCTGAATTAATTCTGTACTATCAGCGAACTATTCACTTCCTTTTTCAGATCACTAAGGAACACTCTGAACACTAGAGGTTTCAGCAGAGCTCTGTGGCGGATTTCACTGAGAATGTCTTACCTTACCAAAATAATATTTAAAACTTCTGTTTTAACCAAAGCCTTTGTAAAACCTACTCAAGTAAGATTTTTTAAAGTTCAATGCTTTGTTAATGCCCACCGCTCAACCTTTATTGAAACGTATGGTTTGAGACCTCATGTGGCCAACACGTACAAAGGCCAAGCATTTTTAGATATTTAGAATACGTATCTTTCAGATTCGTCACCAAAGATTTGATTTAAGGAAATAACATACAGTATTTTTCCATCTAGGACATCAATGCCCATGTACTTCAGAGCACTTTTTCTCTTCATAGCCCCTTGGCAGAGGGCATGCACTCTCTTAAGTGAAACCTATTATCTCTAAAGCAAAGGCAATAGACTTTAATCAGGTTACTGCACATCACAAAGAGGTTAAGGAAAATAAATTGAAGCTTGTCGCTGAAAATATACTTTAAAAAAATACATAAGAATGTTGAATCTCCTGAGATTGTCTTATATTTTAAAGAAGTTTGGAGAGTACTTATCGTGAATTCTATTTTAAAATGCTTCCAGAGTCTGGAATGGTTGACTGTTACAGAATATTAAAATAATGAACATATTGCAGTAACTATTACAATTGATCCTTTGTTCAGCAATGGATCTTTATGTACTTTACATCATGTTTCAGAATGATCTGTGAAAATTGTTATTACTCAGATCAACGCCGTTCTGGTTTTGCTGGTGAATAAACATTAAACAAAACTAAAGAAAATAAAGGAGCGACCTCACTCTCAAATGTTGGTGGCTAAAAAGACTAAAATAATGAGTCAGTTTTCAGTTTCCAAGTATGTACTATATTACCTCAAATACACAAACATAAACACATAGGTCACAACATTTATCCAAACTTATTTTTCCTTCTTTGTACAGAGCTCTATGGAGATGTCAAGCTTTACCCAATAGAGTACCAAAACTGCGAGTACTGAAAGCAAGAATTTATTCTTACAGAAGCATCAAAACCCCAAATTAGCTCTGTCAATGCCGATCTGTAAAAGCAGATTTGAAAACAAAAGTATCACAATGTTAAGGATTTAAATTTCAGTTACTGTGTAATCACTTTGCTCCGCTTACTAGAAAATGCAGGCGATTGCCAAGTTATTCTTGCAAGGTTGAAAAAGATGTAGCTGCTGATCTGAGTGGTTCTTTTTAAACTTCTTTCTGAAGCAAGCAGTTACCAATGGTAACTTCTAGAAAAAAACTGTAAGACAATCGAGGAAATTAGACCTTTAAGCTTTCAGGGAAGAAGAATAAACAAGAGGACACGGCCTCTGAGGTCCCATACTGCCATCAAAACTTGAAGCTGTTTGCAATAAAAGTTCAGGTTTGCATATAGGTTGTTCAATATGCAAACATATGGTGGCTATAGTTCCCTATACTACCTTTCCCTGAAAAGGAAATACATGGGAAAATTTCCTTTTTACTACCTCTGTTAAAATGTATTTTCTATTACTTCCTGAAGAAGGTCTGGGCTTTTAGACAAGGGACACATGGCAGTCAGAGTGGAATACGCAGACATTATTTTATGATTTTTTAAAAATAGTCTGCTCCAAAATTTACAGCAAAACTCAAGGCCAGTTTTTAACTTCCAATAGGAATGGGTGGGTTTTTTTCCAAGATATAGATAGGAAAAGATCATGTTGCCTTCAGCGCTGCCTCAGAATCCTGACCTTCCGGACACATCATCTCCTCTTCAGCACCACATATAGTGTGATGATACTCCTTAATGTTTTTCTTTACTCAACCTAATGAAGTATGTCTTGCTATTTATTTCCAGAAGAGGGAAAAGTGATGCTATAGATACACTTTTTTTGTTTTGGTTATTTTTTAACTGCTCTTTACTGAGCTGCAGCTGCAATACTAAAATACTGCATTCTTCCTCTCCCCACAACACCAGCCCCCAGGGGAATCAGTTATTAACTCCAAATGAGTATTGCAGGATGGCTTTCAAAGGTTTCTGCTCTTAAATGTTAAGACATTCATACTTAACATTAATGTTAAGTATGAAAATAGAGTGTTCTTGGGTGCTAAGAACTCCCATGCAGCTGGGCTGCCACTGGAGCAATGAGGGAGTCATCTCTGGAGGTTTGTAGGGGGGATGCTGTGACTTCCATTTCGGCTTCAGTTCACACATACTGTGTTTCCTGACTCAGTAACATTACCTGCAATAACCAAATTTAGGTTTCATTCTAAGATTATGGAAAAAAAACCCCAAACACCATCCTGCTGTAGTTTTCACTCCAAATCACTTATTTGTCCCTAGTAATGTTGGAGGGAAATGAGCAAAAGCCCATAAACTTTGAAACTCATTTCATGTTGACTGAAAAAACAGATATATTTTTTTCATAGCTTTGAAATAAGTATAGAGCAAACTTTGTGTTTACTACGTGACCTGAAATTAGATTCATTTTCGAAAGTTTTATTACAAAAAATTATGTGTTGCGATTTACAATACAATCGCTACCATTCCGGGGGACAACAGATTGTCATTTTACAAAATTTTTCTGAAAAAGGCAACGACAGCACCAGATCTCTGCATGAGGCACAACATCGCTACAGCTCATAGGCATCAGTTGGCATAGAAATAGGATCTCTCCAGCTCACACAGAATGCAAATGTGCTGTCTTCTCCTGGCCTTCCTGATTTGAAGACACATACAATCCTGTGTGTACACTTCACCCTTGCTTACGAACTATTTGATTTACTCAGTGTTTGGCAACCATGGTTCTCCCTTTTTTTCCACAAAGGCTGGGCATCTTATTTGGATTATAATACGTTTTGTCTTCAACTAACACTACAGGAGGAAGAGATCTTAATTTGTAATGTTATTGCAAATTCTAGCGCTGGCTAATAAAAGAACATAATCAAACACGGGTATCTTCAAGGAAGGACAACTTAGGTATCATGAAAACATTTCATTAAATACAGGCATTTTGGTTAGTTTTTATCAGATTATAAAAATAAGATAGTTATTATATTCATCATATGCTATCTAATGAAAATAATCCAAACAACAGAGAAACAGAGCCCAGTATGTTCTTATAGGAATGCTTTGGCCTTTTCCCAGTATAACTGAAAAGGGCCATTGAAACTCGCACAGTGTATTTTTTGAAAAAAATATCAACGTAATAAAAAAAATCTGTATCAGAAGTACTTTGACCAGCTCTCATTCCTATCTGCATTCTACCACAACACCATTAGCACTTAAAGTCACCGATGAAGGAAAATATTAAATGTGACTATTACTGAAAAGAAATCTTGTGAGCGTATATTTTTCTCTTTGCTTCCATGAATGTTTATTATGTACCTCTTTCTCTCAGTATTATACAATTTTATAGTTCAAACATATACTTGTCTCAGGTCTGTAACCCCTCCCTAGCACTGACTGCCAATTGCAATCACCGAATTCTGGGGAAATCCAGGTAATTCTTTCCAAGCTCACACCAGTTTGCCATGATCCACCTCTTCTCCACTTTTTTTTTTTTCCCCTGTAATTTAAAAATTCATCTCTATGGTATATCAAAAATATCAAGTGAGCAGTCAAGTATCATGAAAGCTGAAAACTATCCAAAGACGACAACTAATTCAACTAATTAATGTTAATAACGGTTAAAAGACCCTTTGGAAACACTTGCATTAATGTTTTTAGAAAACTATACCTGAGTTTCTCCATGTTCTAAGCATAATAATGACAATTTCAAACAGCAAAAGGTGACAAAACAATAAACAAAAACATGCATAGTTATTTTCACACATAAAAATCCGACCCAGCCAACCAAAAAATCCCCAAATGCTGAGTGTTTCACTATAAGGTTGAACAGTACACACAATTTTAAGACTTTCACCTACAAGGTAGAACAAATGCCAGATGTAATAAAAAAAAAAAAAAAAAGTCTGAGATTACTACCTGAAACACTTTTGCCATTTCTTATTAAACAAAACAAAGCAAAGAAAGGGTTAACCATGTTTCAGTGTTTGTTAATTCTGGATTTATCTAATATCTGTCAGTGTTAACATGAAAACAAAAATAACCCTCTTGACATAACACTCCTGCTTTGTGTTACTGTGTGCAAAATGGGAGGCCCTTTTTGAGCGGCTGACCAAGTGTCTCTGACATTGAGAATGGCAGAAGTGAAGGAACCATAGAGCTTCCTCTTTTTGGAAACTGAGAGAGTGTCTTATTAACTAAACCCAGCATCTTTTGATATTCAAATTTCTCTACCACATTTCTCTACCAAATTTCTTTCACTGGGAAGAAGAGGATCCTGCAGCCTTAAAAAAAATCACCAGGTTAATTTTTGAGTCGAAAGTGCATGCTGGGTTGAATATATATTGGATTAATTACTTGTATTTATAGTTTTTGTTGCATTTGATTTAGATAGTTTTTTGTTGTTTGGGAGGGTTTATATATATATACATGCTTTGTATTTTGGATGCCTTCTTAGTTTGTCTTTTGGGTACGTGAACAGGAAACATGGATTTTTAAACTAGACTGTTTATTTTACTTAAAGAAAACAAGAACCCAAGAGCTAAGAGACAACGCAGGAAAGTGCATCAATCTATTGCTTTAGCTGGATCCATTCTGATTTGCCAGAAGTCTCTGTGGCAGAGAAAAGATGGTCACTTCTAATAAGGGTATAATCTTTGAGACTTTTTGTCCACATGCAGAGTCACACTGTGCAGGTGAATATTCCCATGCACCAAAGCCAGAGAACTTCAGCTGCAGCTAAACTTCCCACATGCCACAAATGCTGTTAAGAGGCACAGTACCACAGGCCACTCTCAAATCCTCTGATTGTATTATAAAGAAAAACATGTGGCAAAAGCAAAAGAGATTGGAAGCAGAAAGAAGAAGTTGAAGTGTGAATATTCATGTTGGCAACAGGTCTCACAAAACATCCCAATATTGCTTTCACATTTTAGTGACCGCTTACTGTCAAGATAAAGCTTGTTAACTGAGACCTCCAGGATCTGAAGCTAAGATGATGGACCTCCCCAGGAAAAAAACATACATTTTGGTCTCTCTTGCTTCTTTTTTTCTGGCTGGTGAACTAAAAAAAAGTTTTCCTTGTATATGTTCTTCCACAAGAAAGGAAAGGAATCTGGTGAATCTGTCATAGACACCATAAGGATGAGGGAATTTATTTCCTTAGCTGAGGAAGACAGGATGAGCAAAACCAGAGAAACCAATAAAAGAAAACAGAAAATAAAAAAATAAAATCAAGGAATAGAAAACACAAAGAGGACATACCTGAAATAATTATTAGGTCTGGAAGAGCCACAGAAGAAAAACTCCAATTCAGCAATATGGGTGAGAGAAACTGAAGACAAGATCAAGCGTTTCCCCCTTCATGTTTTGTGCAGAGGAGATGTGAGCTCCAAGGTACATTGCTAAGGGTGAACATCTCCCTTTGTAGTCTACGAAAACAAACGAAGAGTATGAACTCGAAGGCAATATTTAGGTATCCTTTATGCAAAAGAGCTTTTCCGCAATTTTATCCCTTAGGAGAAGATTTCCTGTATATGTAGGTATATACATAAAAACACCAGGTAAAATAGATTAATAAGCATGTGACAGGCACACAACACTGTGCATGGTGTTGACAAGCATCCACATTTAGGTCCCAGCTTGTCCTTGTACCTAGTTCTGATGGACACTTCAGATGTTGTCAAGTGATCTCTTCCAGGCAGAACCACTTTATGTTACAGGGGCTGTGTAAACGGCTATGTGCAATCGGAGTGAGAACATCACTGACTTTCTCAGCATGTTCCTCCTTCACATTCAGCTCTCTAGGAATATGTTGCCTGCAAGAGACAATAATCTTGCTGGGAGCCACACAAAATGAAAAATTAAAACTGAAGGTAAAAGGGAGAGCAAAAAATCATGTTGCCCACAGGGCTTCCTTGTGTAACATTGCCCACAGGCCAGTGAGGGCTAGGGGCTGCTCCTCTAAGCTACAGGACACACAGATGCTCAACTTGACTCTTACCAGCAAAAAGATCTTTCTTGTCCGAGTTCAGTTGGAACAATTTATTAATATACCAGACAACATTTTCACCCTAGGCTGTCATAAGCAGCTGCTTTTTATTTAATGAGCATTTAACTATGCAAACAAATCTTTCCATCTGCGCTTGTAAATAAATCTGCACCTAAAGATGCCCAGTGTTGATCTGCTGTGAGCATAAATCAGAGAACTTCTGCTTATTTTAAACGTAGCAACAGAGCTTTTCATTGGCCTAAACAGAATTAAGATCTTGTGTTTATGTAGTTCAGTAAACCAGCTCAGTAGCAGTCAAAAACAAACAGGGTGTTAAAAATTGAGCAACTAATGGAGAGCGTACATGCAACATTATGCCACCAAATCTGTATCAGAATTCATGGCTGTTATGTGTAGTTTTGCTTTACAGTCTCAGGAAAAAAAAAAAAAAGGTAATATAGGTAGAAGAGATATGGAGATGGATTTGATACAGCTGTGAGGGCGAGCACGGTAGAATTAATCCTTTCAGATAGTGAGGGAAGGCTCCTCCTCTATAAAAGAAGTGCCAGGGGGTGAAATATTCAATGCTAGGAGACAAAAGAGTCAAAACCTTAAATCTGAGAACAGTAATTGAGCAGTTTACAGTATCATTGCAGCACATTGTAATACAGTAACCTCTATTCAAGGCTCACGACAAGCCCCATGGAGTAGATTTTCTCTCTATTAGCCCCCTCTCCCCCTCCTCCTTCCCTCCCTGGGGAGGATAAAAACGGGGATAAGGAAGAAAATGTCTCACCCAAAATGGGAAGTTAAGCCTGTAAAAAATTAATGAGTAACAGGAGATCAACAGGGAACAGGACTATGAAGAGCAGCAGCAGAGACACGGAGAGCGGGCACTGGACGGTACCGTGCAAGGGAGGCAGGCCCGGGCAGGAAAGGCCCTCCCTCACTCTTCCTGTCTCCTTTATGGAAAGTGGCGGGAAAGGGAGGGGCGAACAGCTGCCCTCGGACCCTTCGGGGGTGGAAATCATTGGCAAAACATTCCATGGGATCTAAGGCTAGTAGACAGATTCAAAGAGCTAAAAGTAGACGATGAGAATTCCTTTTTTTTGTTCAGCCAGCAGCTGTTTGCAGCGGCTTGAGGGAATGACTGTTACCTGTCCTTCTCAGTTGTCTCCTGTCCAAAAGAGAGCAGTGGACTGTAAAGATGTTCTCATTTAACAAAACTTCTTGCATATTCTTACTTCATCTACTGAATTTTATTTGTCAAATAAACCCCTCATCCCTTATTATATACTGTACTTTAGCTAAATGAAAATTTAGTTTGATCTGAGTTATTTTATAGCGTTTTGTTGTATATTGTTTGAATTTTATTTTACTCCAGAAGGCCTAATTCCTTTAAACCGCAGTATTTTAAATAGCACTATTACTTAAATTATTGTGCCACAACTACAGTCAAAAACATTATTACACTTGTGCTATACAGTAAAGTCTATGATTTTATTTGGTTCTTTTTCTCACTAAGAATACAAATTGTTAATATTTACTAGCACAAGATTGCCAGTCAGACTGTATTGAAGTACTTCTGTTATCTTTATAGTTTGAAATGTGCAGAACATTCTATAGACTAAACACTGACTTCCTTATATGGATCTAATAATCTCAATCAGAGAAAGAAAATAAAAAGAGGGAGAAAAATTCATATTGTAAAAAGCATTTCTGAAAATGAGATATGAATAAGTAGAATCTTTATAGTTAACAGCAGAGCCAGTGAAAGAACAGCAATATAATAGATGAACTAAGTAATTTGCTAAAATTTCTGACATTGTGTTCTATCGCACAATTTTTTAGAGTCTTTCTCCACCCGTCTCAAAAGTAGAATAGAACAGAACAGAATAGAATAGTTCAATTGTAAAGACAACTGTCATCTAGTCCAACTGCTTGGCCACTTCAGGGCTGACCAAAAATCAAAGCACAGTATTAAGAACACTATCCAAATGCCAACAGGCCTGGGGCATCAACCACCTCTCCAGGAAAGGCCTCTTCCAGGGTTTGACCACCCTCTCAGTAAAGAAATGTTCCCTAATGTCATCTTCATCTCTCTTTAAAAGTGTCCCCTTAAATCAGTCAAAAGTTCACTTGACCTTGTATGACTGGGAAAGTGAGCATTTTTAGAAAACAAAAAAAAAGGAAGGCATCAACTTCCTCATGCTAAGCACTATCCATTATTTGTTGATGTCCCATTCTCACTTTTTTTTTCTTTTTTGTTTACTCTATTACATTTACAGAGACAATCTTTAGGGCTTTCTTTCACTGTATTTACTTTTTATTTTCTAGTATTACTGCTTGTTCTTACATCTCCAGTCCATATCATGTAACTTTTTTGTTAACCCAGGCCCCAGTTTTCAAAGAAATCTAAAATACTCAGGTTCCCAATTTCTAGTGGCACTCAGGGGGATTTCTGTACATGACATGCTTCAGTTTTGACAGATACATTTTTTGCCACTCATAAATACCAGCTTTCTTATTGAACAGCTAATAGCTGTTTATTACTGCTGGCTCTCATATCTTCCAATCCAGAAGACATTCATTTTTATTGCAAGAAGTATCCTACTTATGCCCAAATGAATGGTTTCAAATTACAGGCCATCAAAAAGCTGTACATTATCCAATTGTATCCATCCCTTTGATCTTTGCACTTGGTCTATTTACAGTGGTATTTTCTGTGATGTAACAAGTGTTCCTTCTCTTTTTGGTAATTTTCTGCATTTATTCATATATGATCAAATCCATACCATAACTCAAGATTTTATTTGCATATTGTAGCTACTGAACAACACAACAAAAAAAACCAGCCCCAACCTGTAGTTTTAAAATAAGAAAATCAAAATACTATCTGAAGTTATAAGACCTTCTTGGAAACACACAAAGATAATTCTTGCAAACGCTCTTCTATTGTTTAATTTGTACCTGGATGCAACGGTACCTCTGCTAAGAAAGTTGAAATCAGTATAAAAGCCTTGGACTGTTTCAATGGAAATTCCGCACTTTGGATGGAGATAAATTATGAGCAGTATAATTTGGTGGGAAAAAAAAACCAAACAAACAACAAACAAAACCCAAAATAATTTTCTTCTCCTTTAAATTCAGAAGTAAGTCTGATATTCTCTACAGCAGAAACACAAGTCAGTTTTGAAATGGTGGCTAAAGAAGATTCTGATGCTTAGCTGGTAATCTAGATTTGCCACTCCTTTTGGACAACAGGATGAGGAAGGTGGTTCTCACAGCATGAGGTGTAAGTCTGCAGTAGCTTTTTCAGTTTTATTTGATCTCCATGACAGCTTCTGCTAGAAGTTTGTACCTGATGAAGAAAAAGGAAACGAGATCATCATGGGTCTCACAGAAAAGGCAAACTTTTTATAGGATGTTATAAGGTGCTTGTGGGATTGAGTGAAACTTATGGGATGTCAGAGAAAGGGCAAAGTTGGGAAAAGCAGGGCTCAGGGTGGATCAAGTTGTAGCAAGCACAGCAGAAAGGAGAGACATTTCAGAAAGTGGGATTCCAAACAAAGGCAATTTCTTACAGAAAACAGAAGGATAACTCCCAAAGGACACCAGAGCAGCACAAGGATCATCAGAAGTGGTGGGGAACATATGAGGGGTTGATGTGGACCAGAAGATACTGGAGTGAACAGAGGATGTTCCCCAAGGAATTGAGCCCAAATCCACATCCACGTCCATGTGAGGAGACACATGGAAGTGCAGATTTAACAGCCTAAACCAGTCAGCCCAGTTGATTGCAATGGGTGAGCGCATGTATTTCATCCCAGAGCGCCGAAGGAGCTGTTTTTGCAAAACAAACCAAAACTATGCCCTCGGGTTTATCTGACTGTAAGATACCACCACTGACTGCTGTTTTAACAGTATAAAATGGAATTGAAAATCAACATAAATGCAAAGAAAGGTGCTTTATGGTAGAAAGGGGCTTCACTCTCCATAAGAATACAGCATTCAAAGACAGTTTTCAAAACAACTATTCACAGAAAAATACATTATTGGATGCAAGATTATTTTGGTTAATCTCTTCTGAGTTTCTCCAGAGCACTGTGGTTTGTTACTGACTCTTCACCCCCTGACGACTAGGTAATAAAGTGCACGGTACATGATAAAACACAGATGCTGAAAGAAGGTAATGAGAAAAATTAGTGTCTCAGTGAGAATGGTCTGAATTATCATCACTTTCCTTATTAAGGCAATCTTCACTTACAAAGTCATGTGGCTACTCAGGGTACTTTCAACAGAAAATGCTTGGAAATCTATAGCAAATTAAATAATTAGCATTTTTCTAATATACAGTGCCAAGGATGGTATCTATGGATGAGGTACTATCCCTTAGTATTATAAGATTCTTTACCAAAAATAACACCAATTTCTGGTATCCCTTTTAGCCCCAGTTTCATCTTTCATACCTCTTTGAGATGAGTGCTGGAAGTTTTACATCCTCAATTGAAAAAAAACAAGAGTATGAGCTACTCAGGTATTTTATTTAAAAAAAAAAAAAAAAGAAAAAAGGAGTACCTAGAAATTCCAGGCATGTACACAATGTAAACAAGTCACTTTCATGTTTGCACAGGCAGAACAAAACCAAAGCATCCCTGCAGCAACAAACCCTCGGTCCTCTCATGTTAAAACTTAAAAAAGAAGAGTCAATCTTAGAGAAGTAAATTTACAAAAAATTCTCCAACTGTCCAGCTGTGTTCTTTTTCACAGAGCTCATCAAAATCCTCAGATAGAAGAGAAAGCAGTAGCTTTCAGAACACAAGGTCCCATTTTTCTGCTCTAACTGCAAAAAACAAGAAGCATATTCCACCCGCTTTCTGTTCAACATCCATCCAAGTCTTCTCAAGCCATCCGGTGGGACCCCTAAGAAGACAGTGATGGCATTTTTTATATAGTGATTCAATTTAGTTTTGGTCTTGCATTGTTTAAATTACCTGGAGTTTTATTACACAAAACAAAATGAAAAAGTTCGTGTTCCTTCAGTGCTCTGTGTTTCAACATGAAGAAGATACGTGGACTCAGAGTTTTCCTGGCTTTAAAGAGCCTTTATATAAAAGTTTTACTGTAAATGAAATTCATGCATCATGGGAGATTGCTCATCCATCACTGATTGCTTTGAGGAGTATGACACTCAAATTTATGTTCTATGGGTTTCAAAATTTGCATTTTTCTTTGTACGTTTTTTGCTTGACTTACATGGAATGTACTTTTTTTTTGTTCTGCTTTCACCTCCCCAGTAAGAATCAACGTCTTCCTTTAGTAGCGAAAGTTAGTAGCAAACCACATGTAAAATATATACTGTATATTCTAGGGGTCTATACTTTATTGATAAATAATGCTTTCTTATAAGGAAAAAAAAACACATCAAAAACTCTAAGAATGTCCCCAAATGATTCTAACAGGTAGAATGACCTCAGAACTACTCATCTCTGCCACAGAAACTTCAAAAGCTAATGCAATAGCCCTGTTCACCAGATTCTCATTAATTCCTCTATGAGTTTTATAAAACAAGCATAAATGAAAAAAAAAATAAAAAATCCAGTGGGCTAGTATTGTTCATGAAGGGAGTGATAAAAATGTAAACAACATATTATTTACACTAAATTGAGTTTTCCTAGATGAGGCTGAGTCTACACTTAGTCAGATTTAATTCCAGAGCAGGTTAATAATTTTTCCTATATTGTTTCAGGGCTACAGAATGAAACCTTTAAACAAGGATTGACATTAACAGATGACAGAGCCCCAATGAAATATCACTGGTATAATATGGTCTCTGAGCTGTGCTGCTTGAAGCTGGAACAAAACCCTAGCCTCACAGGAACATATGCATGGAATGATAACCAAAAGCCTCAAAGTGCTTCTTAGTAAGATTGCATGCATCAAAAAAATAAAAATAAAAAATGTCTTCTGATCCTTTTCTTTTTATCAGTCATTACTCAACATGTCTATAGTCCAGCATAAGGTGTAAATAAACAGATTGAAGGAAAATATATCTATAATCTCCTTGACTTTCCACTCAAAGCTGAAGATCTGAGCAGGTGATTTAAGTGTGTGCATGAACCAGGTACAGAAAAAAGGACTTCATGTACAGTTTAGGGGTTTTTTTTGGTACTATTATGTCTATTTTAATACTTGAAAGATTTTCATAAACATCTGCCTAGGATACATAGAATTTACTTAAATGGACCAGTTGATTTCTCATTTTACAAAAAAATTGAAAGTATTAAAGCTGCCATTTTGTGCTGAAGGTGCCAGACAGTTCCTTGTTCTTTTACTTCTAAATTGGGAGGGGGGGACTGTGTGTCTTTATAATTTGCTGCTGCTGACAGAAAGTTTACCATTTATTCTTAATTAATCACAAAATGATTCTGTAATGAGTGGAAAAGTTCAAAATTGGAGTGAGTCTTTTGTGAAGTATATTTTTTAATTAATTCATGATGGTTTGTTCTTGAGCTTTCTATGCTTCGGAGAAGCCTAGAAAACTGATAAAAGGTAGAAAGAGTAATATTTCCATGCATTTATTTGATTTCTAAAACATCTGTCCATAACAATCAAAATAATTGTACGCATGTCTTTAAACATATAGATTTATTCTATCAACTATTATTCTTTTAAAAATTAAACCTGCTGACACAGGCTGTGGTAACATTTATATTGAGTATCCTATGACACCAAGGTTGGTCTATCACTGGGCGTCTTTTCCACAGAATCACAGAATTGTTGAGGCTGTAATAGACCTCCGAGATCATCAAGTCCATCTTCCTGTTTAGGAAAAGTTCAAGTTTGGATTGAAGAAAGGCTTTAACATTAGGCCTTAATTGCTTTAATAGGTGGGCCTATAACAAAGAAACAGCATATCTATCAGACATAGACACAAATGTGACACTAGAGTCATGAATGACATTATACAGCCTTGAAAAAAAGATGCCAAAATTAGAATTAAAGAAGCTTTTTTTCAACTCATGGATATGTTACTAAACCACTCAGAGATATTCAATATCTGTAAGTGTTTTAAAAAGGAAACTTTATGGTCAGTGTTGGCAGCTCTCAATAACATGCAGCCGAGAGTTGGAAAACACCAAGAAAAGCTACACTACAGCAGGGAAAGGATTGTTTGCTTGACATATAGGTAGAGTTAAAAGAAAGAGCAGCTCTTTTTGTTCTCTCTCGGAAGATCTATGTGCAGTTGATCACCCAGGCTAGGACACATCACCTGGAACTGGCTGAAAAATAATTCAGACTGCATTAAAAATGAATTAAGTAGACAATTACCAGGTGCATGTGTTAGTGTAAGTTGATATGAAAATATTCAATATTTTCCTCCTGAGGTAAATTAATAAATAATAGCAAACGCATTAATAAATTCTGGCTGAACTAAACCATTATTGGTACATTTTTGCTTGTTTTCTGTACCTTCAGAGTACTGCAAAATGGTGGTAATTCACAACAGTCTGAACGACCCCATAGCAAAATGCAAGTGACACCAAATCAAGTGCTGCAGCTGACACACTGGAGGGAAGGGATGCCATCCAGAGGGACCCTGACAGCACTCTCGGAGGAGATGGCCCACACGTACTTCATGAAGTTTAATAGACCAAGTGCAAGGTCCTGCACCTGGACAGGGCAATCCTCAATGTCAGCAGAGAGCAGGCTATGAAAGAGTTGAGACCAGCTCTGCGGAGAAGGACTTGGGGGTACTGGTGAGTGAAAAGCTGGAGCTGAACCAGCCCCGTGCGCTCGCAGCCCAGAAGCCAGTGGCCCCCTGGGCTCCATGCCCAGCAGCATGGGCAGCAGGGCAAGGGGTGGGGGGGATTCTGCTGGAACACCTCTCCATGGGCTTTGAGCAACCTGACCTAGTGGAGGGTTGCACTAGATGAGCTTTGAAGGT
The DNA here is from genome assembly GCA_013396935.1 of Baryphthengus martii. Lineage (NCBI taxonomy): Eukaryota > Metazoa > Chordata > Aves > Coraciiformes > Momotidae > Baryphthengus > Baryphthengus martii. The sequence goes on from VWZK01004168.1 coordinate 73,246, forward strand.
CCCTTCCAACCCAAACCATGCTATGAATCTATGAATCTAAAATCCTCTACTTGTGGTGCATTTGTGCCGCATTTGTGCCATCACTCCTCTACTGAACACCCATTTTTATGCAATAATGTAGCTCTTACCATGCACTGTTTTCTCCTGCAGAATTCTGAAGTTACTTTCTGCCTTCACTAAAAACACACACTTCATATAGTGTCACAAGCACCAGAAATGAATGGGAAACCAGATGCAAGAAGTTTCAACTCCAAGCTTCTTTTTTTTATTTTATCTTTTTAAAATAATTCTCCTCAGGAGGTTCTCCACAGCAACCAGCTGGTATTGCTAGTGGTTTAGAAAACTTAAACTGTGTATGTATTCAAATGAGAATCAACAGGGGTAAATATTAAAGAAATCCAAATGCATTCATGAGACAGATGCTATTATAAGCAAGCTTAATAAAAATAAAAGCATATTTTGAAAAAAAAAAAAAAGACTAGCACATTAATAAAAAGAATCGCCTTTGGCAAAGGCAAGGTATCTGAAACAACTCAATAAAAAAAATCATGGGGTGTTTAATGGACCCTGTGTTATTGTGATATAAGGAGAAAAGTACAGAAGTGTGAAATGGAGCTTGCAGCTGTTTTGCAGATTTCTCCAAGCTTCAATTATTAAGAATCTTTGAGGCTGAGGGGAGGGACAGCTAAAGAAAAAAGTTTAAACTTTAAATGTAACATTAAAAAAAAAAATCAACAGCAAAATATGTGTCATCTTGCACTGCAAAGAATTGGTTACCAAATAGCTCATTGTCTGTGGTTACATTTTGAAGAACTTTTATAAATGGAAAGGAATGTGACCCTCAGAAAAAAAGGGACACAGAATCATAGAGTGGTTTAGATTGGAAGTGACCTTAAAGACCGTCCACTTCCAACTCCTTGCCATGGGCAGGGACACTTCCTTCTAGACCAGGTTGCTCAAGGCCCTGTTCAACCTGTCCTTGAACACTTCCAGGGATGGAGCATCCACAGCTTTCCTGGGCAACCTGTTCCAGTGTCTCACCACTGTTAGATCATACTTCATGAGTTACTTGTCACCATGACCACCAGTCACCACCATGCTTCCATGCCCTGGGTATGAGGAGTGTCACCGCTGAGCCACATTGTGCCTAAAGGACAGAGTTCTCATCCCCTCCTCAGCCCGACTGCCTCAGGCAACCACTGCCTTCCCAGTACACAAACCCATGGAGAGCAGAGACATGGCACAGGTACACCCTTGCTGACATAATTCATGTCCATGCTCACATCCACAGGTTTCTCAGTCCATATAGTTGACCTGAATCCTGTCCAGCGTCTGCAGGCATATTAAATATCCGTAACTTGGGCTTCTTTCCATCCAGCCTCCACCTCCACATTTGACTATTTCCAGATTCTGGTTTCCTTGTCCATGCCAGCTAGTCCAGACTGAAGTTTTCTAGTGAATCACACACACACAGGTGAACAAGAAGGCCAAGGGTATCCTTGGGTGCATTAAGAAGAGTGTGACCAGGAAGTCAAGGGAGGTTCTCCTCCCCTTCAATTCTGCTCTAGGGAGGCCACCTCTGGAGTATTGTGTCCAGTTCTGGGCTCCCCATTTCAAGAGAGACAAGGAACTACTGGAAAGAGTCCAAGAGGCTAAGAAGATGCTGAGGGGGTTGGAGCATCTCTGTGCTGAGGAAAGGCTGAGAGCCCTGGGGCTGTACAGCTAGAGAAGAGAAGCCTGAGAGGGGATATGATCAATGCTGATCAAGAGCTAAAGGGCTTATGGGGGGCAAGAAGGTGGGGCCAGACTCTTGTCAGTGGTGCCCTGCGACAGGACAAGGGGCAATGGGCACAAACTGGAACACAGGAGGTTCCATCTGAACAGGAGGAAAAAACCTGCCTGGACAATGCGATCCTGGGCCCCCTGCTCTGGGTGATCCTGCTGGAGCAGAGGAGTGGCACCAGATGATCTCCAGAGGTCCCTTCCAACCCCTGCCAGGCTGCAATTCTGTGAACAGAGTTTAGACTCCTAAGAAAAAGTTAAGTAGTTTTTCATGTAAGTAACCAGATATCCCCATGAACCAGGTGTCCTTGCAACCCACCCATCCTTACATTCCCACTCTCCTTAGACAGTGTAGAGCTCTGTGCTGACAACTTTCAATTACTTCAGCAGTATTATTCTTCCACTGCAGGCTCATCATGTTTAATGCATTTCACCTGCTCTTCATGAATATTTTACTGTGTCATTTTTATGAGTAGTAAACACTGTAAAGAAGAAAGCCCAGAGGAAACCTCTCACAACCTGCAGCTGCACGACTGCAACCTTCCCCTGACTGCTGTGCCTTTATACCTGTGACTCTGCCATGGTGGCAATGTCTGGGTTAATAACTGCAGGGATTCCTGGACCTTTCTGCCCAGATAACCAATGTACGGACTGTGTGCGCCAGTGTTGTTTTTTCAGAAAAAAAAAGACCTTTAATTCCTTAAATTCACTACCAGTTGCATTCTCCTACAAATAAAAAGCCATATTGTTGGGTAATAAAGGTGGATGCAGTGCCACTGAATTTAACAGAGAGATACAGACTGAGAACAGGAGATCTTTGTTGCAAGGTTTTTAACCTGTTAGATTGAAATCATGTTAAAATGCCCATTGTAATACAGTATTTTCACGGTGTTCCTCTAAGCTACAGTTTGGGGGTAGCTGTGCAAAGCTGGCTGTCTGCTGTGTCTAATTGCCAGTCACTACACACATTAATCCCCCCCCCCTTTTTTTTTGCATATTTTTCCCATTAATCCCATAATTTTGCATAAAGCACATTTGTCAGTTTACATATCCATATGGAATGTAAGATTCCATTTATACAGATGCTTCATTTTGAGATTCTCACATTACCCAATTTAGCATGGAAGTATTTTCTCCTACTGACAAATGTTAGATTGGAAAGATACATTACGCAATAAAATCACGGGAAAAATGCCAGTTCTGCAGGAATTTTGCAATATGAACATATTTAAAACTGAATAAAAAAAAAAATAACCACAACATTTATACTCTCAACTTGCAAGTATGGAAATAAACTTGAACAGAGAACCAAACAGCTTCTGCCTTCAAGGAGTCTGACATTTGCATCCCTGAGAGTTCTGAGATTTCTAAAAGAAAATCGAAACGTCCCTGTGTACACTGAAAAGTGGAGTTATAAATATATATATATATGTGTGTGTGTATCTCTGTTTATATATGCATTATTTAGAAACATTTTTAACTACTTACAGCCTATGGCAAGACAGAATTTTTACATGGGTATTTAAAGAGAGCTGCAAAATATGTCAGCACAGATGTAATGCTGATCTGCTTCATACTTAATAATCATCTTGAAATAACTGCACACTTCCTAAATAGCATTTTCTTAAAAGCCTTTACAGTGCAGTAATGTGTCCAGCAGCATTAGAGCTTATTACTCAGAAGAACTTGTGAAGTTTAGAATCATAGACTGGCTTGAGTTAGAAGGGACCTTAAAGATCATCTAGTGCCAGCCCCCCTGCCACAGGCAAGGACACTCCCAATATAGGTATATAAGACAAATTAAAAAAAACAAACAAAAAACGTAAGCATCAGCAACAGCAACATGGCAGCGACATAATCATTCAATTGATTTCATTGAGTATTTTTGAAAGTCTCAGTGCAATGATTTTTTTCAAAATTCTTTCTCCTGCTCTTTTACTATGGAAAGGCATTTTGTAAACTGGAGTAATGAAGCCCTATGCTTATTTCCAAAAGCTTTTTTGGTGAAATGATCTCAAAATTGTTATTAATTTGGGGGTTCATCCTTGATGCAGCCCCTAGATCAGAAGAGATCATCTAATGTGCTACTCATTTGACATACACTTATTAGAAACAGTCCAAGGGACCTTCAGTGAAGGTTATTTCTGGCTTTGGAGAAAGTTGGGACTAACCTCTGCAATGTCAGCCCACCCTGTGTTGGAAGAATCACCTCGTTAAAAACTCTGTGTGAAACTCAGGGTGGCTGAAAGTTTTAACAATTTCCTGATTGTTTGGAATAAAATCAGGAGACATCACCACGGTTTGCCAAGAGATAACTAAATATCTGCCTAAAACCAAAGCCTAAACCAATCCTGAATGTCCAGGGGCAGCATGTAGAGCATCCCATGATGGGAAAGCTCAGAAATGGTGCATGGATGTGCTGCATGCACAGCTGTGTGAATAACCTGCCCTGCAAAAGAGAAGATGGCAGTACCAGGGAGAGAAAAAGTTCATCCCTCTGAGACATGTAGGGGTGCCTATGGCCATGCTTCTATATTGATGCATCACACCCTATACATCAAGTTTGAGGGCATGGTTATATTTATGATGGTTTGCAGTTCTGTATGTCTCTGTTGCCCTTGCCTTCCACTGTGAAAGTGAATTAAAAGGGTCATGCCTTGAAATCCTAAAGGCTTGCCCAGAGTTTGCACTCCTCACCCTAGCAGTTTTATCTTCCAAAATACCTATTTTTTTTTCAAGTAGAACAAGAACATTAAGATCAACGTTAGACGACAGAGGAGAAAATCAGTTTCAGAAATGAGATGCTTTGAAGAATTCTAGACCAAGAGATGTTCTAATCAACTTATTATTTATCATTAAATGCTGCATTTCATTTGAGCCCTAACCTTTTTTTTTTCTTTTTACCAATTAAAAAATAAAACCACGACTTCAAAATGAAAGAGTATGTTTCATTTAGAAACTGCTGAAATTGAGCATTTCACATAAAAAATCTTTCCATGTGAAATGAATTACTGCATTCTATCTATGCTTATTAGTAGCTTTGTTCATACAAAATATACTTTTCAATGAACTTAATAATCTTCCCAAAATTGTGCCCACCTCTGTACAGTGTCGCTCTACCTCTTCTCAAGAAGCTTCTATTGTCACTGTCCAAATTGGCTGAAGTTGTGCCACCATTATCAGGGGCTACATATATGAAAAATAGTACTTTATAAAATCATTCATGTCTGAGAGAATATTTGGAAAATAAACCTCAGGCAATACAAGTACAAAAGGTGGGGGTTTTTTTGCCATTTATATATTTTCTAGAGAGAGTTTGATGCAAACGTCAGGTTCTGCAGGCTGGAGTCAGGGACCTGTAAGTGTGCAAATACATTAGTAGCTTATCAGTGTACCCAAGGTTTGCAGCAGCTTCCGACAGGCTCGAAGCTGATGGCGAGTCCTGTCTGCACTTCGAAATTGCAGCATTATAAACTAATTCAGCTTTGGTCTATATTTATAGCACAGCGCTAGAACAAGATTCCCAGAAAAATTACATCAGCTTTAAAATGCTATTTACAAAAAGTGCAAACATACTTCCTCCCAACCAAAAAAACCGAACCCTGTAACTCCCCAAACCAGCCAACATAAACCCACAGAGTAGGTAGATCAAGCACTTGGTAATTTGGCCTTGTTTTTATGATCAATGGAGAAGAGGTTGTTTTTTTCCAAGCCTTCCATGAAGGTTACACCAGCTCATACCAATCAAATAACAACATATTCCATTTTGTTCTAATATTTTACACTGTTCTGGCCCTTTTGTTTGTTTATTTGGTTTTGTTAAATTGTTATGTAAAGTTACCTGGGTGTGAAAATAATCAGTATTCCAAGGTTCTGCTCTTGTGCTGGCCCATACTCTCAAATGAGAAAACACCTATGAACCTGGAAGAACTTGGGTGTCATATGCCAACCTATTTCTTGTTGAAAGGGAAACTGTAAAAAGAAATTGAAAATTAAGGATAATGAACTTGTGTTTATATGGCACTGTAGGGAATCAGTCATTTAAACTGCCAGACCCTCTGGCACAGAGTACAAGAGAGGCTGCTAATTAACAGTAGTTGGTTATTAATCACACTTCTCCCCTCTTCATTCATTCCAAGTGCTTGCACTCTACAAGTGCTCTCCTTGCTTTGAGAAGATCAGCTGTATCTGTTCTTATGTATTCAAACAGACAGATGTTAGAAAGTTTCAATTTTCATACATTTGCCTGAAAAAAAGGTCTTGCTGTGACAGTCTCAAACTTAAGACTAAAGCTTCATAGGGTGATACCTCTGTTTCAGCACTGAAAATAGAGCCCCTGAGCCTTTCCAGGTATACTTTATATATATATATATTTATGTTCTATAAATTCATTCTAGGTAAATATAAAATAATGTTCACGGGAAGACAAACATAAAATTGTGATTGGCTCTAGGAACATGACGGTGTGATAGGCAGGCCCACGAGGAGTTCACGTCAGCAGAGTGGAAAGTCAGACCAAATGTTAGGAATTATTAGGGAAGGGAGAAAGAGCAAAATAACATGTGCCATTGTGTCACTGTTTAAATTCAAGTCTTACATATAACTTAACATTATCACAAAAGCACATGGGAAGGCACCTCTGGATGTCTCCCCAGTCCAAATGCCTGGTCAGGAAGGGTCAGCTCGAGGTTGCCCACGATTGTGTTCAGTAGCGTTTTGAGTATCTCCAAGGATGGTGAATCCACAGCCTCTCTGGGCAACCCGTGCCAGTACTTGATTCCTCTCACAATAATAAATCAATCAAATTTCTTATGTTTAAATGGCGTTTCCTGTATGTCAGTTTGAATCCACTGCCTCGTGTCCTGACACTGGACACCACTGAAAGATCTCCACACATTGGGCATTTATGCACAGGGCTGAGATCCTCCCAAAGCTGCCCCTTCTCTTAGCATGCCTAGCCCTAGACACGGCACTCTAGATGTAGCAAGAATCACCTCCTTGACCTACTAGCAATGCTCTGCTGGTTGAAAACAGTTAAAGGTTGGCACAGCAACAGGAAGAACTGTCACGTATGTTGGTGGTACCCTTCTCTAGCACGAGGGACAACTCTCTCCATTCCTGAACACTGTGGCAGAAGTGACAGGAGATAGGCAGACCATTGTTTTCACCTTGTAAAGTCATCTCCATCTTCAGGTGGCTTCCCAAACACTTTGCAGCATTAGGGAGCATACTTGAGACTCACTTTATCCAGTGTCAAAATGCAGCAAATGATTGTTAGTTTATACGCACACAGCTCAACAGGTTAGGACAAGAACAGCAGAACTGCCAATTCTCACACCGCTAATGATCAGAACAAAAAGCACCTCCAAAACTGCGAAGGTATTACCTTTTTCTCTGTTACGTTATTGACCTCATTAAACTCAAAGACAGAAAATTGTAACTGTCCATGAAAATTGCAATTTTCAAATGCTTTATCTCCTTTCTTCTTCAGATTGTCTTATTTAATACAGCATGATTGTATGGAACAATTTATTTCTACTTTCCTTTGATAGACACGTTACTGCTGTGTGCCAATATAACTCTTAATTCTAGAACTGAGCATCAGAGCAGCTATTAAAATTGATAGCAGATGTGAACTAGTTTCATATAAGCAAAAAGCACAGCTGGAAGTTTGTGGGAATGTGGCACATGAATCCATGTTAACTCTCAAAGTATATATAATTTATACTGAATCCAAGCAAAAAAGTGCTCCTGAAGGGCTTAAAAAATTTAGGGAGTAAAAATTAAAGTTATAGTGCTTGAAATTTATCATGGTCTTATTTTATGTTTCTTTGGTTCATTCCCCTTCTGTTTTGGTTTTTTTTCTGAAGGAAAACCCACCCATAACTTTCCACCCTTTGTTTTCCAAAGGGGCTCTGAGTCACTTTGTTTGGCAATTCTTTCCAATTTGCTATAAAGTTTGTTAATGTACCCCTGACATTTCTTAAGAAGGAAATCTATTTAATCTTTCCACACACTTCTTTTTTTCCCAACTCAGATCCTTCTGTTCACTGGTGAGGACACAGCTGGAGCAATGTGTCCAGTGCTGGGCTCTGCAAGATAAGAGAGACATGGATTTACTGGGGTGAGTCCATCAAAGGTCTTTATTTGATGCTGCTTTAAGGAAGAGAGGCTGGACTAGACAATCTCCAGATATCCTTTCCAACCTGAACTCTTCTATGATCCTGTCATTCTATAATCCCATTCTCCATCAAAGTAGCTTTCAAAGTAACATCTGATGTGTAAAAAAAAACCAAAAACCAACTTGAACATCCAAAATCTTGTTAAGTTAATCATCAAGACTCTTCCTATAAAGAGCTATAAAATGCCTGATAAAACCCTTGCATTCTAAAAGCACGTGCATGTTGTAAGTATTTTGATGAAAGCATCTGTGAGTGTCCAATGCTTCCATTAATAGCAATTCTTTCAAATCTAGTAAGTGGAATAAATTACAATGAAATAAGCATCAAAGTGAATTTAAAAATATGAGCACACTGACAACAGATGTTCTTTCAAGGGTGAGAGCTCCTGGTCCACAAACCATTAAATCAATGAAACTTTTAAGTGAAATTTAGGAATGACATCAGTTAAGTAGTGTCTACACCTGCAAAATATATTTCGCATTAATCTCAGTAATTACAAGACATCCATCACTTCTGAATCTTCTTGCCAACAAATTCCATGAAGTTCACTAGATTCTCCAGCCTGCATTACTATACTGGTATCTCATTTCCCTTTTACATAATTTCTGTTGCTTATCTTCAGGACGTGCTGCTGAGCCGCTAGTCACACATTTTGCTGCTATAAAACCAACAACGTGCAGATGAGTCGTGTACTTCTTTCCGAAGCCACTGAGGCTGGGGCCTCGTCTGAATTTATGGTGGTAAAAAATTTATATTCTCATGCCAAATACTTTAAAAGCCTCGCACTTGGTCAGCTCTGGAGCTCTTAGCAATTCCAGCTGTTATAGGGGTTTTTGAAAAATAAGCATTTATTCATCACACAGTAATATGGGTACTGAATGTCTAGTCCAAGACTATAAGGAACCAATGTATAGCAATAAATCATAAAGATGAGCAGTAAAGTCCTCTCCTCCAAAGGTTACAATATCAATAAAAAACCTGAAAGTGACAAATGTATAAATATTCATGAAAACATCTGCTTCTAACACAGAATTAATTTTTATTTACAATTATATTAAAGTTCTCTGAGTTACTTTAAGACTACCCTTTTCCAACTGCATCTCATATGAGGAGAGATATTACTGGCCTGAAATAAGCAGACAAAGGTGGATGAAGTAATCGGACTGCAGTTATTGTGTTGCAGAGATTACAGAGACCTGAGTATTGCATTCATTATACACGCACGTGTGTTATTGCAAACCATATTCACCAGTGAGAATCATAGTATTTAAGACTGCTTCTTGTGGATGTTTGCTTGTTTAAACTTGAACAGCTGAGGGAGTTGGGGCTGTTCAGCCTGGAGAAGAGAAGACTCTGGGAAGACCTTATAGCAGGCTCCAGTACCTGAATGGGGCTACAGGAAGGCTGGGAAGGGGTTTTTTATAAGGGTGTGTGGTGATAGGACAAGTAGCAATTGTTTTAAACTAGACCAGGGTAGATTGAGATTAGATATTAGGAAGAAGATCTTTACTCTGAAGGTGGTGAGACACAGGAATGGGTTGCCCAGAGAAGTTGTGGATTCTTCATCCCTGAAAGTGTTAAAGACCAGTCTGGATAAGGCTCTGAGCAACTTGGTCTAGTGGGGAGATGTCCCTGCCCATGGCAGAAGGGCTGGAACTAGATGATCTTTAAGGTCCCTTCTAACTCAAAACGTCCTATAATTCCATGATTCTATGAAACTTCTGTGACCCCTGTACTCAGCATTACTCCTACCTCAAATACAGAGGGAGAAGCTATCTCATCATCTATACCTGATAGAAAAAAAAAAAGAGTCCCTGGGTCATGGCTGCATCACCCTAAAGGCCTATTCCTTTGTCTTCCTACTGCTTATTCCCTCTTAGACAAATGTAAAGTGGCCAGAAGAAAGGCTGACTGATTGAGCAAGGATGGTACCCATACTCTATTCTTCCCGCACCTAACAAGGTCAGGCAAACGTTCTTTAAATAATGTAATTAATGTCAATGTCCCCTTAAGTAAATAAGAAATAATCCTACCTTTATATCTCATTAAAATAAAATGGAATTGTTTCATTTACTGGAGCTGTGTGGATTCTGGCCTTTATCTCCTTTCTCCCTACACTTACAAGCAGTAGTCTGTCGCCAATAGGATTTATTGGTGAGGTTAGCACGAGACTCGTACACGTTCTACCTGGTGGAGAAGGGCTAGACGAAATTGCCAAAAGATAGCCTTGTGCACAGAGACGTTCTCAGGTGATCTTACAGGGAAGGAAAAATTTGTAGGAAATGTCCTGGCTTAAATCAGAAAATCCAGCATGTTTTTTAGTAGTAACTATGGTAAGGGGTAGTAATGATGCTAAGGGCTAATTATATTTGGGAAGGTTTGGGGAAATGACATTTAAATAATATTTTTTAAATTCTGCAAACATATCCATGACGAATATTTATTTCTCCACGAGCTCTTCAAGTCAGCAGAGTTAAAAGCAGTGAACAAAGCAAAAGAAACAGTGAGTTCACAAAACCACCTGCAGCCTAAACCTATCACAAAAAGTACACAACCTGTTCATGGCTGCAAAGCACTACCCAGTGGAAGCAATACAAATTAGTTCTTAATCACTATAAACTTTTCAGGAATAATCAGGGACTGTCAAGGAAGCTGCAATTATTTACAAATCCAAGGGTCTTTCTGCTTCCAGCAATAAAATTTATGGAACACCTTGCTGTGCTATTTCAATTCAATTGCTTTTGCCACTTCTACATTTTATCCTCAAATAAAACGTTGTTAAATTAAGCAAATAAATTCAAATATGAAAATGATGCAATGTCAAAGGAAGGTCTTTTGCAAACTCTCTCATTTTAAACAACAAACCAGCAACAATACTTACTATCAGTCTTTGGAATACTGCTATTTGCTTTGCAGTACCTGGGGGGGCGGCGCTGACACTGGCTGGCTCTCGGAGGCTCACTCAGTCTCTCTCTCACTCCCTATTCTCAACAGGACACATGGAGAAAATAAGATGAAAACGCCTGTAGGTCGAGATAAAGATGGAGAGATCGTTTATCAATTACCTTCACAAGCAAAACAGACTTGACTCTGGGAGAAGTAATCTAATTTATTGAGAATTCAAATAGGTTTGATAGTGAAAAACAAAGACAAAATATAAAACAACTTCTACCCACCCCATCCTTCCCGTCCCCCCTCCTCACCCACACCCACCTCCCCCGAGGTTTAATTTCATTCCTTCATTCCCAGCTCTTCTGCAAGCAGCACAGGGAGTGAGGATGGGGGATTACGGTGAGTCTTTAAATTCCTCTCTGCCACTCCTTTCTCCTCACATTTTTCCCAAGCTTCAGCATGGTTCCTCTCCACAGGCTGCAGTCCTTCAGGGTAAACCTGCTCCCGCATGGGCTCTCCATGGGCTGCAGGAACATCATAGAATCACAGAATGGATTGGAAGAGACCTCTGGCGGTCCAAGCCCGGTGCACGCCCAGCAGGGTCACCCAGAGCAGGATTGCATTGTCCAGGCGGGCCTGGAATCTCTCCAGAGAAGGAGAATCTACAACCTTTCTGGGCAGCCTGGGCCAGGCTCCAACACTCTCACAGCAAAGAACCTTATCCTCCTGTTCAGATGGAACCTCCTAGGTTCCAGTCTCCTGCTCTCCTGTGGTGTTTCCACGGGCTGCCGCGGAATCTGCTCCAGTGCCTGCAACACACCCCTTCCCCCCCTCCTCTCACCTGGGTGTCACAGGGCTCTTTCTCTCACTTTTTTTACTCACTCTGCTGTGCAGTTTTTCCCCCTTTCTTAAGTACATTTTTCCAAAGGTACAGACCTATCTGGAATGGCTGGAACCAGCTGGAAGCAGCAGAGACTGGCTGGGATTGGCCGTGTCCAGCTCCAGGCAGCCCCTGCTCGCTCATCCCAGAGGCCATCCCTACAGCCACCCCCTGCCGATACTTCAACACAAAAGCCTCGTACACAGCCACAGAATCATTTGCATGTATTGGCAGAGAATATGTATACATTGGAAAGTTCTAGACGGCTTGGATAACCATTAGGCTTTCCCTGCAAGGCAAATTAAGTTATAGCTTATGTTTGTTTGCCACTGTATTTACAAAGTTTCTCTAAGCATCATTAAGCAAACCTGAGGTCTGCAGGTTCAGGAAGATCGAAGATTAAAATATACTTTTTATTATACTTTTTATTATTTCATTATTGCTAGCTAAAATGCTAGTGCATCCCCAAAATATTATCAAACAACTTGAAAAGACCTCTTCTCATACAAAATATGTCGATGGCTACTAGTTTAACCTTTTCCTCTCTACTGAAATAGGTAACTTTTCTATTTCATCTGTATTAGTGATAAGGTCCCCACTGAAATGTAGGTTAAACAAAGAAGAAAAAATTCTCATTTGTTTTGGGTTATTAAAACAGGTTTTTATCTTTGCCCCATATTGATAGGTCAGATCAGCAGTTCTACATAAGCAAGTTTTAACTACCTGAAATGCAAAATTAATAGTTTTCACCAGTTTTATAAAGGGCTTTCCACATCACTTAAACAAATATTTGTTTATTTAGATCAAATAAAGTAATTAAGAGATATTTGGATAAAATTTAATTATACAAAACATATTTGTGTTTCTAAACCAAACCCAAATGGTTTCCAGACAATCATGGAGACTGTACTATAGTGAATGGTCTTTTCATCTCAGCTCTCACACATTCCTGAGAAAGAAGGAACGCAGACACCATGCCTTGCAGATCCTTCGCTGGCTATAAATAAACAAATGAAACACCATATTAGAAAATGTTGAAAGTGGCTTAGACTAAAATCCACCATATTCTTACTTGATTACAAATGTATCTAAAATTTGAGGTGTAGCTAAGACCTACAAGCAGGAAGCAAGATATCCATCGAGATGTTATTTAAATTTCAAATAAATGTATAAGCAGAAATATGCAATATTACATTCTACTGTGTCACAATTAATACTTTTTAAGCACCTCATAACATTTGAAACAGTATTATTACAGAATTAATTATTTCATTTTAGCTCAGTTAGTACAGACAACTTGAGGCATCTCAACTAGATATGAAAAGCAAGTTGCTGTCCACAACAGTCTGTGTAAGGGGGATGCTCACAAGGATTGTTGGAGTGGAGTTGTCAGTCATCAGGACTGTGGCAGGCAGCAGAATCACATCTTGGCTCCCTCCTGCCTCCGAGAGTCCTTCTTACAGTTGATTTCCCATCACTGATATCCAGAAATACACCCTCTTACCTCCAATGCAATCTTCTTCCTACCCAGCTTCCGCAAAAGGCATCGCTTGATTTTCCTTTCTTTTTTCAAGAGCTTCTATTCGCTTTCTTGCGAGAAGTAGGAAGGGGAAGAAGCTGGGTCTGTAGCTCTCCCCATGAGGGAAAGGAAACAAGGGATTCTGCAGTAAACACCAGGGAGGAGAAGACATTCTTCTGCCACTACTACTAGAGGTGGTTTCAATGACTGTTGCAAAGAGCTGGCCTCTAAATAATGACTGCCTGATATGCATCAGAACGAACCAGACCCAGATGGACCAGATCTGTCTCCTCAGCTGCTGGCAGATGTGCTCTGCCACCCACTGTAAGCTGCTGCTCAAGGCAGATGCCTGCTCAGCCTATGAGTTCAAGCAGCAGCAAAAGAAACAGTTTAAGTATAAAAAGTGTTTCTCCATACTTTTTCATCTCCTATGTGCTGCTACTAGTAGGAATCAATAAAAATAGTCAGAAAGAGACATGGAAATATACTCTATGTTCTAGAATGTTATTTCTATACAAGATACTTACACCTCTGGTGACATCAATGAACACACAGCAACGCAAGATGAACAACATTTTCACAGTACCAATTTTAGACCAAGGGTAAAACATGAGTTTCTCAGTGCTTGTGATTGTTCAACGGCTCAAGCTTTGTTCAGTTCAATCACAGTGATTAGTACTTTATTCAGGGTCAACATCTAATTTCCCTAGAAATGTTGTCTTACACTGTCGGCTTGTAGTTAATGGAGCAACCTAAAGAAGGAAATGCTACTTGATACAAGTAAAGCTTCAGGAATCAACGTCTGATTACAGTGATTCATTCTTAATATTTGCCTGGAGAAATAAGGTACAGAAATGCTTAGGATTAAAAAAAAATAATAAAAAAATGTGGAAAATGATGATGTACAATTAAAAAGGTGTTACGATAAACTCTACTCTTTTTGTGTGTGTATGTGTGTGTTGGACTTTTTGTATTATATCATAAAGAATGTCTGAGGAATTCTAGTGTGTTTATAATAAAGGGTCCATTACATCTATGTGCATGATATTAACGTATATTCAAGGAAAAGTGGCCCTGAAAGAACACTCTGGTGTAAGTGCACAAAGTAATTCGAGAAAAAAACAAAACACAAAACCAAAGGAAAAAACAAACCAGCAAACAAACAACTGGAAACTGTTTAAGGTACTACAAGCAGGAATTGTCCCTTCAACCTTTCCCATTTTTCAGTACTTTTACACAACGTAGTTTGGATGTTGTTTTATTTCCTTCACTTGTTTAGGTTTTAATTCAAGTGTGAAACTAATGGATGAACTAGAAAGCCTCTGTTATGGAAAGAGAAATAGATGTAACACCTTTCCATTTACCAAGAAAAGTCAGCTTGTTATTGAGGAGTAAATTGACTATTATGCTATTCTGGCAAACATAAAGAGACATTTAAAAGGTATAATGCCAGCTGCCCTCAGAAATTCAACACGATGCAGCACTTTTTTCATCTGGTGTTGTACATCTGTTTTCAGTATCTCATCAGGCGCATTCTCCTGCTGAAATAAAGACACAAAGAGATATAAATTGAGCATTAGTGGCAGGCAGAGTTCATCCGACTGCTTCTGGAGAAGATACTGACAACGAACAGTGATAGACCAAACCATTTCAGTCCCTGCTGAAAATGCCATTAACATAATCTGTTGCTAGACATTATGAGATGTCAGGTTGCTGCATTAAAAAAAAAAAAAAAAGTCTGCCCTATGAGGAAGAAAATGCTGGTTTGTATATGGATTTTTTATGTTATTGCCACTTTGATTTTAGTATCTGTTCTTAAGTAAAAATAAAGATAACTTTATGAAGTAAAATTAAAATAAGCTACAATCTAAAGAAATCACCAACACTTTCCAGTTCCTCTGTTAATTATATTCCAGTGAGGAAAGTATGATGATTAGCACAATAATTTATATGGGGAAAGCACACAAAGAACTTTTATGTTTAGAAAGCTTCTGTAAGAAAGCTTCCCGACAAGCAGAGTCAATACAAATTTTCAGAAAAAATCATATATATACATTGAATACTGTTGGAAAAAAAATGTATAGATCATGACATATAACACTAGTTAATAATGCTACAGAAATGGGCAATAATGGCTCCTCCTTGCTCTGAAAAATAAAACCCCTGTAACAAATAAATCAGCATTAACAAAAGATAAATTCAATACAGAGAATATGGGCCATAGAATTTAATTATTTTTAATACACTGTACTTCTTAATGATTTGTCAGGTAACCTAAAAGTTTGTTCATGCTCTTAAATTGTAACAACCAAATCTCAGAGGCTTCCTTCTCAAGACCTTTTGTTCCTAATTCAGGCCTAGGGGATTTATTTTTTTCTCTTTAATATATGAGCAATGTGGTTATTTTATGGGTGTTAAAATAGAGTTTACCCACTGGCGTTCAAGACCAATGTGTTAACCATCAGAACGTTCTTCTGTTTCTTCAGTGCTGAAGGATGGTAAAGATGTTATGTTCTCCAAGCTCACATGTGTTGTACTTGCATGACACGCAGGACTGTGGTGCCTGCTGTCACAGGAGGTCCATCCGGCCTGGGAAAATGGGTGTAAATTCTAATACAACAAATTTGGCCACGATACCCTTCTTTTCTTTTGCTCCTGAATGATTATAGAGCTACGACTCATGTGATCTAGAATTCAAAAACTGCACCGACACAAATGAATTAATGAGAAACCAAAAAGTATTTCTGAAAAGAAATAATGAAAATTTTTGATTGTTGTTGCTTTTTTTTTTATCTTAATGAAAACGATTTTATTTTAGCAGGATTAAATCAAAAGTGTTCTTCTTTTAAGGAGAAAGAAAGAGGAATGAAGAGAAAAGAGAGAAACTAGGCATAATCTTTGTCATATCACCTGTTAGGTAATATTTATCCTCAGCTTATGGTACGAAATTTAGTTTTAAATGTCCTTCAGAGGAAATGAGATTAACACTCATTTCTATAACCTCATTAGGCACATAATGAGATTACTTCTATTTCCACAAGCTAAGGAATTGCGTCTGTCTTTTGCATATGCTCTTGGAGTTCTTGATGCAAAACAAGGAGGAACTAAAATCTAGATATTTTTCCAACTACATAAATTTATCTTTTTTACTATGGGGGGAAAGAGTAGCTTCTTTAAATACCTTGATGTAAAAAGCTGTCAAATGAAATATAGGCTTACCCTGAAGAAGGTGAGTTACTAGCAAACAGACAGTGAAAATTAATCCATGCATTTGTATTTAAACAGAAATAGATTAAACAGATGTTCTCAGAAATAAAGACTGGATTATAAAGCAGGTCTTAAAACAAGAAAAAGGGAAGTATGACAAGAAAAACAAAAGCAACACAGTCACTGTGCTACAAAAAAACCCACACATTTATTGCAGTGTAGTACAGGCCTACGAGGGCCGGAATTCCTATTCTTTGTGTACTTTTATTATATGATAGTATCTTTATGAAAATTAACTCTATACAAATTTTATTTTACAAACCATTTTTTAGTAAGTCTAGGTTTAGAATGGACTCAGTTGAAAGGACAGGTGAGTTTTGTAAACTCAGAAAAAAAAGCTTAAAACTGTGATTTTTGCATGTCTAGAAACAGAGATAGATGACAAGGATGTAAAACAGCACTCTCTTTGCTTTATATCAGCTAAAGATAAAAACCTCTCATGTAAATCTACTGCATTAATGATAATGCATTTTTTAATGCACTTGGCATCTTCCACTTCTCACTTTTTCCCCCATGTATTTGGTACAAAGGGCCTGAAAAACCTCCACAAATTATATTCAGCAATTGTCTTCTGTTGTCAGAATATAGCATTCTAATTAATACTCATTAATTAGTTTTTTATTTGCTCTCTAACCCCTTGCCAAGGAACTAGTAATCCTCCTAATCCTCCTCCAATAGCCATGTCCTACCAATCCATCTATGAAGTATGACAGTGTCAGATTTTATTTCATCATTCAAAGCAAAATGAACTTAGAAATGATCCAGGAGAGATTTTTCTAACCTGAAATCTCTGCCCAATATCCCTGTCTTTTATTACTTTAACTGACCACTTATAACCACACTGGTGCCAAAGCAGCAGGCTTAAGAGATTAATGACTTATATGTGGCTCAAGCTTAACTTTGAATTAGCAAAAGCTGATGCAGAGTATACAGTGAACAAAAAATGCAAGAATCCCATTCAGTAATGGGTGAGCTCCCTTAAAATACTTAGCACCTAGGAAGACACTCTGTCCTGCTATGAACATGTTGTGAATCATGACAGTATTGTAGAGAGAACTCCTTGCTAGGTGTCGAGAGAAGTGACATGTATAGTATATACATGCAAGAAAAGCAGAACGATGGCATTCCAGAGGTGGCAGGAGATGCACTACACAGGTTTTGATTTCAGGGAAGCTTTGCAGCATAAGCAATTCCTATCTCTGTATTCCTGGGTCAAAGTTTGTGAAACACGCAGATCCAAGTGAATCAGGTCTATGTCTTTCACCAATCTTCTCCTACGTGGCTTTCAAAGAAAACATCAAAGGATTGACAAATCTACACGTGTCAATTGTCTTCTGTTGTCAGCTGGTTTTGCTTTGCAGCGATGTCCTCTCATCACAGTTACCTCGAGGAGGTCGGATCTTGTGAAATTAGCACAAGTTATGCAAAACATCAGCACTACTGGCCACCATTTTTTCCTTGATCTAAAGAGCATGTGGTTGAATCAGACAACATGATGAGGAAAAACATGGGCACAAAAAACTGGAAATCATATAAAAAGATCAATCTGTACTCAAGGAGAGTATGTGTATGAAACTACACTGTATAGGTTGTTGGCTACTGAACAGGAGAGACAATAAAGGCACCTCTAGAAAAGTCTGGTTTCGTTTCCTTATGTTAAACACACATATGTTTCAGTGAGACTCTTAAAACACAGGAAAAAACCTGTTGTATCATGGCATTTTTTTCCCCTTAAAATCAGGATTTATAAAAAAATGCTGGCTCAGTATCGTAAGACTTTGAACACTTATGACTGGAGTTTTCACCATCGATTTGCAATATCAATAAAGAAAACAAAACTTACATGCTGATCAACATGTCAGTTCAATATAAAGATACATCTAAATATTTCTTAGGTTTCTATTCCAAACGAAGCATCAGTTGTGTACACACACAGGAAAACCAGAACACTTTATTGTGTCTTATGTTATTTTCCTGTGACAATCTCATTGTGTGGCACCACATACTTTTTTTCCAATACAATATTCTAAGTCTATATTGAATATGCAACTCCGATATAACACCGAGGTAGAATATTTGTCCTACTGTTAGAGAACATGAGAGTAATTAGGCTGTTGTACTACCAGAATTGGGAAGTAATTTTTTGACAAAACTTCCCCGTGGAAAGGAAGTGTTTCCTGAAATCCTAAAGCATTCCAGAAAATGTTTTAGTTTACACTGACTGGTGCCAAACTAGGCAAGAGTTAACCACAGAGTTCCTTGCCACTGCATCTGTTCATCTCCCCACTGTCTTTTCTACAAGATACTGATAGCCCCAGAAAGTTCAACACTCCAACAATTACCAATAAAGTGCCAAAAAGAAATAGTAAATTCAGTAAATTAACCAGCCCAAAGACTCATTACTGAAATGGCCTCTGAGCAATTCTCATTTCTGTAGAGTTGAAACCCAGCAGAGCCAGAATTTTCAGGGTCCAGCAGGTCCCACACTGCAAGAAATGTTGATCTGGAGAGGCGTGTGAGCTGTCAATGAGCCAGGGGTAGACTAACTCATTTTAGAAAGTCAAAATAAATAATTGCCTGATTCCCAGACCGACCTTGCTAAGGGGATTTGCAGACTAAAGCCTCTCTTCCTAGTACAAAAACTTCTTATGGCACAGAGAATTATATTTTTAGATACGACCATTTTTCCCAAGCCTGGTGCTGGCTATTCTCTATGTGGATGATAGCCATTCAAAAGTGATCTAGAAAATGGCAATCCCAAGATTCTCCTCAGACTCATAGTTGATAGTTACCCAAACTTCCTAAAGGAAAGCTCACGGTCAAGTAAATGTAGAAGTTCCTTTAGAGTCAGAAACTTTTCTTTTTTTTCTCCTTAAATTCATTAAAGAACTATGTGGAAAGTTTTTCTTCAAGCAAGTTGAAAGAAGGCATCATTCTCAAGGCTTCAGCAGCTCAATAGCAAAATCTTTGACCTTCTATTTCAGGATGAACTTCAGCGTAGATTTTTTAGGAATAAATGAATCACGAATCTGCCCCAATTATTTTTTGGCAGAAAACTGTTCCCATACTTAAGGATAGATGGCAGTTGGCTTTGTGAGGGAAAAGTAAAACATGTTGCGAGATACCCACAAATTTGAAATGATTTATTTGGAGAACATGTCCTCTGAGCACAGCAGTGTATTTCTTACTCACAATGATTATGTGTGAAATTCTTTAATCAGTGTATTTCACACATAGTTTTGTTCAGCTCTTCTTTAGGTGGTTAAAGATGTAGTTGGGTTTTTTTTTTTTGCTCGTTTGTTGGTTGGGTCTTTTTATTTCTTATGGATATTTTTGCCATAATCGCTAGTGCAGAAATCCACTTAAAAACGAAAAAAAAACCAAACTCAAGCAACAAAGTGAAAATTATTGCTATTGGAAATACCCATTTTCTTTTTTTCAACATAACCACTGTGCATTTTATTCTGAGTTTTATACCCCTCCAGGTGGCAAAAGAGCATGAATAACAGGAGGAAGAAATTTTTTTTTTTTAATACAAGGCTTCCGGCTAACTGCAGGACATAGACAGTTCATAAGACATCAGACTAAGGAGCGAGCCTTAGGTGAATTACTCAATGTTGCCCTTTTCCATATCAACTTCAAAGAAAGTAAGTGAGAATCATAGCAGGTGGAATCCAAAGTGACTGGACAGATAAGGGCACCACCGCCCCGACAGCTAGAAGAAACAGTAGCAGATGCCTGGAGCTGTACACATGATATATCAAAGCAGAGGACTCTCTCGCTCATAAACATAGAAGCATATTCCGTAGGATTAAAAATATTGGCTTGTAATAATAATGACTAGAGTAACATCCACTTATTTTGAACTCAAACACACAAATCCAGCATAACTGGGGAATACTATCTAGGCAGGTTTTTTACCTAATGGTCCAGTAAGTAAATATATTATTGCCATTGCTAGGAAATGGCCTCAGGTCTTACACTAACTATGCCTCATGCGAACTGTGCATGGCTCCAGTCCTAGCCTGTTAGGCTTGTTATCGGCTTTTAGTGTGAAACAGAGCTTGCTATCACATCTCCTGTTACTCAGTGTGCAGCTTAACTGTGGGACAACAGCAAACAAAAACATGTGCACAGAGTCAAAACAGAAGCCCAGAACTACGGCCAGGTCCATTACAGGGTTGCATTGAAGAAATGCAACCTTGAGAACTGCACGGAGATGGATTTTTATGCATGCCAAAAGTAAATAGAAGCAGCTAAGAGAAAACACAACCAACCAGCTAAAGCAAGATAGTAAGGCAGCCACCCTGGGTAACACACACACCAGCATTGGGCAGCAGAGAGTCTGGGGAGCAGAAGCCCAGGGTTAAGAAACGTCTAAAAACTGAATCATCTTGTAAAGGAGACAACCTCAAATTGGGAAGGGAGGAAGAGGGAAGATGTTCACTTCAGTTTTTGCTTCATCAATGATCCCTGGAGCGTGATTGCTTGATCTCAGCAACCAAAACTGTCAAGAATGGCAGCAGCCCTCAGTATAAAAAACAAGGCCAGGTGGCTCTGATATCTTCTGATGGGCTTTGTTTATCTTTACCTGTTCCCAGACCACTGTATCTACCTTAACTGCAAAAGTGAAATCGGAGAAGGAATCTTGTAGATGTCTTGTTTAACCTTACTGATGTTCTGCAATTTTGTCACCTCCTTTCATGCTCCTTCAGCTGATGATCGAGCTCCCAGCACAAGGGAGAG
Organism: Baryphthengus martii; assembly: GCA_013396935.1. Taxonomy (NCBI): domain Eukaryota; kingdom Metazoa; phylum Chordata; class Aves; order Coraciiformes; family Momotidae; genus Baryphthengus; species Baryphthengus martii. Next base: position 94,514 of record VWZK01004168.1, read on the forward strand.
GTTCCAGGGACTCCTTGCAGTCCAAGATCTGGAGTGTCTCTGGAGCTCCGTCTGCACAGAGATCTCAGATATGGAAGGAGTAGTTGTTTCAGCAGCTGCAAAACCACGAGTGCGGACACCACTGCTGTGCAGCCTCTAGCACTGTCACACAATCTCGAGCACTTTCTGAACCTTTCTCAAGAACTGTTTTTTGCGGTCCCTGTTTAATGCTCAGGGCAGGCCCACAGAACAGGGAATAAAGAAGAAAATGCCTCACTCAAGATGAGAAGTTAAGACTGTATCAAATTTAATGAGTAACAGGAGATCAACAGGGAACAGGACTATGAAGGGCAGCAGGAGAGACACGGAGAGCGGGCACTGGACGGAGCCGAACGCCGGGAGCCAGGCCCGGCCGGGCTCATGCGCGGCCGCAGCAGCAGAGCCCGCGCAGGAAGAACCTTCCCCCCCCACTTCCTGTCTCCTTGACGGAGCGTGGCGGGAAGGCGAGGGGAGAGCGGCTGCCCTCGGAGCCCTCGCGGGCCTGGGGACATTGTCAGCCTCAACCAGAACGAGTCAGTCGAAGATGCTTCGTTGAGAAACTGTTTCCTGAATAAAAAGTCTGAAAGCTGTTGCAATAACTATTGTGTCTCTGATATCTGCCTTTCTTCGCTCTGCTTGCTACAAGATCCAAACAATTTTTCCTGCCTCAGACACAGGGAGTAGTTACAAGTCTGTGGGTTTTTTACGTTTTTTTTATTAGCCTGTGTCAAATATAGAGGCCATTCCTGCCTTCCACAAATTCCTGAGATTAAATTTATGTCCTGTCTTTACTTCCATGTTAGAAAGAAGGAATCATGTAAATAAAAAAATCAAGATGCTGCAGTCTAAGCCAAGTGACTTGGCTGTAGTAGAAGCCTTTAGCAAAATCTGACTTTGTCTTTCTTAGCAATAGATAAATCTCTCAGAATAAGGGGTTATTTAAATTTCCAAAAGACGCTGCACTAATGTAGGAGAGAAGAACAAAGTGGGTAGTTAAAATGCAAAATTGAAACCTTTTAATAATTATTTATCTGAAAAATATCTTGTGAAAATAATTAAAAACTTGCCTCAAAGTGTGGCACATCATTGAAAGGATAACAAATATAAAAATAAAGAACTATAAATACCAAATAAATAATTCATGCCATTTTCTAGAGGTTTGGGTTTTTTTCACATAGGAGGCATAATGCATGCGTATGAAAGTCTTCCTATTTTATTGTAGAGGAAGGAAGATGATGTTGACAGTCTTACCAAACACTTTCTCAAATAAATTAAAATAAGGCACAACACCATGTAAAGACGGAACAGAAAGACTTAAAGCATAAAATAGCAGTCATACATGGGAGTTGATTAGAAAACTGAATTCACAAATTAAACATTATGACTTACAATATTAAGAAGTCAAAGAATGGACTGTGATTGATTGTATCCTTAATTAAGACAAATTGCATTCCATGTTAGCAAAAGCTTCAGTTTCCTAAATAACAGCCTTACAGCCCCAATGGAAGAGAACATTTTAAGAACCTTTAAATAACACTTCATTGAAATTAGACAACAGCATTTATTTGTTTTCTTTCCCTCATATCCGCAATAATACAGCACAACTTCTGCTTTAACCTTCCAGGACCTACAAGAATTCTTTTTTGAGACAGTTATGCAAAGAAAAAGATTCTTGTCAAAGACTCCTATAACTCCAGAAAAACAGAGACCCTGAAATAAATCTAAACTATAAAAACCCTAAAGGAATAGGCTGTTCTAGAGGCTGGACTTGAAGGAGGCCAGGATCACATAGGGATTTGCACAGAATCACAGAATGGCTGAGGTTGGAAGTCCTTATGTCCAACCCCCCTTGCTCATGGAAGGCTATCTACAGTCAGTTGCCCAGGACCACATCCAGACGGCTTTTGAATATCTCCAAGGATGGAAAGTCCACAGCCTCCATGGGGCAACCTGTTCCAGGGCTTGGTCTCCCTCACAGCGAAGCAGTGTTTCCTGATGTTCAGATGGAACCTCCTGTGTTTCAGTTTGTGACCATTGCCTCTGGTCCTGTTGCTGGGCACAATTTAACAGAAAGGATTTGTTTTGAGCTGAGAAATAGGAACCTATTTGTAAAACCAAGTCCAGCTTCTCATAAAAAATATCCGATGAGGTTTTATTCTCAAAAAATATTGAAGACAGCTTGGCTTAAATCTCATTCCATGGAACCGTATTTCAAGTGTGTGGGGGATAGTTGAAAAAAAGAAGGAGGAACATTATGAGTTTATTCAACTGCTTCAATTTATTAATTATATGTCATAGCTGATTGCAGTAGCTTCACGATGTTCTGTGTTCTGCACACTGAAACTTCCAATGAAACAATAATTTTAATTATCTTTTTCTGCATTGTTGCACTGATTTCTGTACAAAGTTAATGGACGTAAAGCCAATTAAAAATACAGATAACTATATTAATTTATATATATGTGTATAAAGCCAATTAAAAATACAGATGAATATATTAATTTTAATATATATATGTGTGTGTGTATAATTTATTAGATTTTCTACCTTAATTACAGAAAGATACAATGGCAGATATCTCAAAGTCTCAGAGTGTCTGGAATGCAGCTGGGACTTCTTCCACTTTTCTCCCCATGAAGCTGGAATCACACAGACTCTTCCTCCCTCCTTAAATCATTTAACATTGTGGCAAGAAAAAAACATTTGTCTGTCATGATAGCCAGTCTTAAAACTTCTTGATTCTACCGACTACAACTAACTTCTAGCCCTGGAAATCATGAAGGCATTCTGTTCTCTTCACCCTCTTCCCATGACCTATCATCTTTTCTCTAAGTGTAATTGTCAGAAATCTAATTCCCAAGCAGATGGAGCTCCTGCAATGTTTGAAATTCGCCCTAGAGTTATGCTAAGTGACAGTTTCACCTGAGTGAAAATAAAGCAGCTTCACACCGTCTGATTCTGGCTAATGTGACAGCCCTTACTTTAAAGTGAATTAAAGTGGAGCTTCTTACATCACAGGAATCAAGATTTTGGCCTAGAGAAAGGGTAATGGTAATTTGTTTTCATACATTACAGATGCAGAAAGAAAAGGATGCTTCCCTTTTACAGAGAACAGAAGCTACCCTGGACTGAAACCAGAATTCAAAGCAGTGCCAAGAGCTGGAAATCTGGTCAAATGAAGGGGTTCAGTACATATCTAGCCAAATGTACATGAAAAAAAAACAATCCCAGATGTAGTTGCAGACAAAAGAAAATGCGTGAGATAGCTTTTAAAATACTCAGTTTTGACTTCTTTGGATCATCAATGTGATTGTATGTATAGAAGAGAGAAAAAGTGGAAGAGGATTTTTTAATTTTAGTGGTACTTTATCTTGGAAGTGATAGCCAATTGGTGTGCACTCAGGGAAGGATAACAGCAAAATTAGGAGGGTGACCTCCATCTGAAGTCTTTCTGTTACTGAAATAATGAAAATAACCCCAAATTTAGTCAAACCTGGAAAATATAGATGACAAAACTTACATTGAGGTCAAATAGGATAAAAGCTGAGGAGATATTTTCATCTACAAAAATTATAGATAAAAAGCTATTTAGAAAACAGATTTTGCTCCATGTGAAACACTACCACTTAAGCTTTCTGAAAACTAAAATCTGATTTTTTTTCCAAATTCAGTGGCTGCTCTGAATTGATTCAGTACCATCAAATATCTCATTACACAAAATGAAAAATAGAGTTTAAAAAAAAATATTTGAGCTTTTTCATGTATATATATGTATATAACAGATTTTTTTATTATTATTGTCAAGATACTGATAAGAAACAAATACAATTTTGATTCCTATTCATCTTACAATAGATGTTTCCAAAGGTCACCTTAGTCAACAGCTGAAATGTTAGCAATCCGTGAGGTGGAAATCACAACTTTGGTGAGGAGAGGCAGAGAAGAGGTTGAAGGCTGTCAATTCCTACTTATTCCTTTAATATCACTAAAATTACTCAAAATAAGAAGACACCTTGTTTTGGTTTTCTATTAGAGACCTTATATTTATAATTGTATTGAACTTGAGCGTTTTTCATTAAATTTGGAACATTGACTTCATTTGGAGACCTTTCAAGCCTTTCACTCCGTTATCCATCAAGCCATACTACATTGAGTTGTCAGACAAAGCATGTAATGACTAAAGTTTTAAAAAAAACAGATGTTAATGTCTCCTGACAGGGAAATATTTTCTTATTACAAAATTAGGAGATGCCTTTAGGGCTGTTAGTGAGACATAAACAACATTCATCAAACTTGGTTTGCCTGATGCAGGAGCTGCACAGGTTGCTCTCCTTTCTGTTCAATATACTTAAAATAGATGTATTTTCATCCATTACTAACGTTATAGTAATAATATGAAATGGCAAAAAAAAAAAAAATTGAAATTGAGAATGAACTGGGCTTTGGTTGGGGGGTTGTTTTGCTTTTTTTTGCCACTGGAATAGCCCACCTCATGAAATTTAGATGTAGCAGGAGCTTTTAAACTAAGACTGGATGTTTTCTAAAATATCTGGTCTTGTTTCACCACTGTTTATCATGCTTAGTAATGATCCCTTACACAGCTAGGGAATACAAATTCCTTCACTATAAAAATCACTAGGTAAAATTCTAATGGTTGCTTGTTATGCAGGAAGTCAGATTAGAAAGTCATGGGCTTAGTCAGTTTTAAACTGAGAAAATGTAGCATTGTTCTTACGCAGGAATTTCCCTGTATGAACAGTGATTCTTTTCCTAAAAAAAAAAAAAAAAGAAAGAAAGAAAGTAAAGGAAAAAAAGGTGGATTTAGAATCAAAGAATGAATAAATTATATTCTACCTCTAGCATCAGGACTGCTGCATTCTAGGGAGCAACTTAGTGAAATTTAATAACTTGTGATTCAGAAGAAATCAAACTAGATTTTTTTTTTTTTTGTAAAAAAAGAATTGCTACTGATTTGTGATTGATTATGACTGAGCAAATTCTGTCTCAGTTTTGCCAGCTGAACAGCTTGAGCAGAGTAATTCATTCTACAGAAACACTGAAGCTTCTAGAGCTGACTTTATAATTGTATTGTTTGTTTAATTATGTGTAACCCGGGAGGTATTCATAAACTTATTTAAAATCCAACCAGTTTTGTTTCAGGACACTATTGGCCACAGGCTCAATTGTTCCAATTCCTTTATCCTACAATAAAACTTTCTGGAGGGCTGCATGCAGAGGCTGCCGCCCTCCAACTGGGATCTGTCTTGTTTTTTCACTAATGTACACGCTGTTGAAGCTTTGCTGGTCTTGCACTGAAACTAAAATTACCTTCCATGTTCTCGAGCTCACACCTTCAGGTGCTGTGCAGCACAACCTAAGCCTGTGCCATTGGGAAATGTCACAAAGGTTTCGCCTAATAAAACTGAGGAACCTGAAACAGCAGCTAGTTGAACTTGAATATCACAGACTTCTCTTTCTGATGGAGCATCATTTCAGTTCTGAATGAAATAAATGCATTTCAACAAAGCTTTAATTTCTCCAATCAAGACAGATTGTGGCAATTTGTGACCATAATGAACAGAGGCAAGTACAGATTCATAATATCCCAGAGGAAAATTTGAGAAACCAAGTCCATTCCCATCTATCTATATGTAAGGCAAATGAATGACATATTTTAGAGCTTGTCACTATAATCCTAATAATAGCTTAATGTATTTCGTTTCATTGAAATACCTGTAGGCATTTTTGAACAGGAATGTCATACCAAAAGAAAATACAATGCTCTTTTACGGATTTTAATCCTCTTGCAAGAAGTGTCCTTTATTACAAGCCTAGATTTGGAATTTTAGTTCTGACTGTAATGAATTCAAATAGATTCCACCTCTGCTCCTATTTACATGTGCAATTGATTTTCAACCAATTCGCAGAAGAAGGTATTTTCATGATCTCAGCTAATAAAAAAAGTGGACCCTTCATCACTAATACTTTAGTGATAATGTGATGATAACACGAGGAAAACATTTAGCTACAGAAAAGTTTTTCCCTGTGTGATGGTGGAAAAAAAGTTGAAACCTCAAGTTCTCAATACCAGAGCAACATGATCCAGATGTTATTTAGTGTGAAATGTATTCTAACATTAATATCTAACTCCTTTCCCCAGCTTGTCTACCAGGATGTTTTACAACGTGTGGATATTGCACTAAGGTTGCATCTGTTTTATCCTCTGAGCAATGAGCAGATCTTGGTTTTAGATCTCACCTTAGCATTTCTTAGTGCTATACATGGCAGCCCTTTGCAGGAATTTAAGGGAAGCAATGCTGGCAGCAGAAATCCTTGCCCTCAAATACTCAGTTTCATTTAGGCATCCATCCCTCACTACCTGAGAATTTCCAAAAAAATTCACATTGAATTTAATAACACACCACCACCACTCCACAGAAAAAAAAAAAAAGTAATTCTAATTTTCATTGGAATTGTTTTATTACTGACCATACAATAGTACAAGCCAATAAAAGAGCATAATTTGTAATAAAGGGAATCAGGTTTGTAAGCATTTCATATGACACCTTCTTGTATAACTTCCTAGTGAGTAATAAAGACAATGTGTTCACACAAGACTTAAAAAATGGCCACACAGAATAGAGTATGTGGCAGTGGGTGAGTAATGGCAGGCCCACCTCAGCAGTAGCAAGTGACTAATCTGGAACAACATATGTAGAACTGAAGTTCAGTTATCTGCTTTAAAATGCCTCCTAGGAGCAATGAAGAGAGACACAATATTTGAAAAGAAGACAATTATCCTTATGTGGCTTCTGGAAAACAAGAAGTCTGTATAGATGATGAGAAATGAGCATCTAGACCATTATATGACTGTGCTCTGTTAATTTTTCTTGGTAGGATTTTGCCTTGGCTATACTACCTTTCTTTTAGAGGAAGACTCTTTGTCTTTCCTTACTTGATCCAAGCCATCATCTTGAGTAAAAGAAAATAAAATAGCATAACTTTATTGAAAAATACACAGTATAAATTATCTCATGTTTTTTCCTACATATTCACAAACTAAATTATTTACCAGTAAGGATATATTTAGATGTGTAAGACTTTTGTGACTGTAGGAAAGGAAACATGTAAGAAAGCAACAATGAAAGAAGACCATATATAGGTTTTATTTTTCAATTAAAAAAAAAAAAAGAAAGTAATTTCTCTGTTGTTTCTGTTGTGCCCAAATTAACAGTCATTCACATGGTTCAAGAAATAGGATTACTTTGGCCAATTTCTATCTCTAATCAATGAGTCTGCATTCAGGTGACGGCTGAAATGATTTTACTGTTACTAGTCCCACCCAAAGAGTTGTTTTCTTCCCTGACATCTTTCTGTGCATGTCAACACAAGTCTTGCTGCCGCTCATCAGATTTGGTGCCAATCTGATACTTTAGTGAGTCAATTAAGTACACTCCTTAGGTTTCTTGTGTTTTTTTTTTTTCTGTTTGTTTTGTTTTGGGGTTTTTTTTTGGTGTTTTGTTTGTTTGTTTGTTTCTTTGTTTGTTGGTTTGGTTTCAGGGTTTCTTTTTAGTTGTCTTCTAGACTAGTAATTTAAATCAGTTCAGTAAAAACTGGAACAAGTACTAGAGCCAGCACAAGTGAGGCTGCAGGAGTCTGTTACAGGCACAAATCATATTATGAGCAAAAGGAAACATGCCATGTGTATGAAGCTAAGTGTTTGCTCCTGGCCTAATTAAGTTCTTAAGAACTTAATGAGTATACAAGCAGTTGTTATGACTGCAGAAAAAGCTTATTACAAGGGAGTTAAAATAATTACACAGAAAGCCTTCCTAGAACTCACGTCTTTTGGAAGTTGTGTTCACCCTTCTCTGTCTCTGTGGGTCTTGTGGCTGACACATCAGTCCTCAAGAACAAAGAGTGACAACAAACCATTGCTGTCCTGGAGTCTTTGCTAGGAGGTTTATAATCTTCATGAGTCTGTTGTTTGTTTGGGTGGTGTGTGTTGAGAGGGTCTTGTTCTCAGGCAGCAAGGCAGCAGGAGCAGTGACCTCACTGACGAGGGACAGAATTCCACAGGAGTATCTAACCAAGAGCAGAGCAGGTTCTGTGAGAATAGAGTCAATCCCGATCCATAGTGATAAGGCTTCGGTCTGTTAGAGATGTACTCAAACACAGGCTCTAGGACCTGACAGGTCGAAAACTCAGCAATAATCTTCCCAACCTCAGTACAAACAGTTGGTGCCATTTTACTTCTCTCTTTCAAAAGATAACTCAGCAGTTTTAACTAAATAAGCACTGGCTGTGTTATGGCTTTAACTTTTCAGTTATTAGCTTCTCCAGTGCAGTAGTGGTATAAATTCTTCCAGCTCACTTCAGTACAAAGCCAAACGATGCACGCTAAGCAGTTGTTAACAGGAATTTATTTCTGCTAACCGGTGTGATTTTAGACTGGGAGAGACTAGATTTGTTTGTATAGTGGGTTACAAATTAAAGACAAGTTTATAGGATGATAGGCAGACCTGAAGTCTAAATATGGCATTTAAGGACATGTGCTATGAACTGAACACACGGTGCTGCTAAAGATTATTACTTCCCATTGTGCTTAACTTATTGCTAAAATAATGGACCAATTAAAAGAGTAAGAAGGACACACAACAAAAGAAGGTTGATGTAAATGACTAAGAATTGAGTAAATGCATGAAGGAGTCCCAGATGGCTTGGATTCAGGCTGATACAAACTTGAGGTAAAGCAGAAGGGTTGATCCCTCCTACTTGCTGTCTAAGGGTTGCTGCCCTTGAAACATTGAAGAAATGTGAAAACTAAATCTACTATCATGTTGGAAGGCAGAATAAGATTGAGTATATGGTATTCTTAGATGAGATGGAACTAGAAACCAGCTCTCCACCACCCAACATAATCTTTGGTGAAGTTGCTCCACTCTCAGGTGCCAGAACATGCACGTATGAGTACGTGCACATACCTAAACACATATGCACATACACGGCTAGTATGCTACCCACCAGTATATAGCATGAGTTTAACCCAAGCAAGCTGAGCATGAGCCACTACACTAATTTCTAAGCATTTGGGATCACTTTCTGTTTAATGAAGAGCATTTCAGGATTTCTTAAATGACAGTGCTGAATTAGTGAGGCTCAAAGGCTAGAAGTAAATGAGAAAGGCAAACCATTAGAAAAAGCAACCAACATTTAGTTTTTTGAGTGGTTTTGGCAACATATTCCCAAGTGTATGAGGTATTTAGGAACACAATCTGTAGCAGTTCCACAAAATTACCCTAACTTGGATTGAAAGCTACTGGACATCCAAATCCTGTTTTGAATGAGTAAATATACATTACATACACATACTATATAAACTGAGGTACTTTAACTGTGCAAGCAGGATACATAACCTAATCTATATTCAATGTATTTGTAGGTAAGACGGATCAGTTTGGTACGTAAAGAAAAGGTTTATTGGCAGAAGTATGGATTTCTATTATTTCTGGAAAATGAAGTCAGCATGCAAATTTCCTAAATAACATTCAGATCATTCTGCTGTAATACAGAGAGCCTGTTCATATTCTTTTCTTTGAACATAGCACAATTTGATATGTTAAGTTTGCGTGGGTTGCACAGACCTCATGCTCTGTGCAGGTGGATGAGATGTGTCTGTGTGTGTCTGAGTGTCTCTGTGTGCACAGGCACTTGTGCCTGTCTACACCAGAAATTCTCGGTTATGCAAACCAGATGTACAAGTTAATTTTTGCATGTTTACAAGAATTCTACAAAATAAAATTCTACCATAGCAGCAGGAGGTCTTTTAAATACACATTTTAAAAGGCATGCGCAGTTAATTTTAGGCAGAAACATTAAACCTCCTTATGGAAACAGAATTAGCAATTAGTAGGAAATAGTGAAGACTGAGATTCTTTGTATCTTTCTATTCAGAGTCCATTAACAGCTTAAGCTTATTTTCTAAATTCAAAGTAATGAACATAGTTCAATAACCAATGAAGTTTGAATGCATTAAAGTAGAATCACATCTGTTTTCTACATATCTTAATGAATAGACTTAAAAAAAAAAAAAAAAAAGAGAAGAGAACTTAGCGCATTCGGTCTTTTCTAATTATTGTAAATGCAGAGGATAGTGTTCTTGTGTTTTTACATAGGAACTTAGGTGAGCAATCATTATGAACGACTCAGCACCTCACTGACTGCAAATGTGAATAGCGTTGCGCAGCAAGCTGACCTGAACAAAAGTGGCTTTAAGCAAGTTCTCTATTTTATGTCACTGTTGTCTATAATGTATGTTCTGAATTTAAAAATAAATCCCAGCCTCCACTCTGGAAGAACTCCACTCCTGAACTCCAGGACTTTCCACTCCTGAAGAACATTAATAAGAAGACAGGAATAGTTTTGGCAATAAGCATTAACCAGGTTGCCCATTAAATATTCCGGAAATTCTACAGGTTGTGTTAAGTTTTTGACTAAAATTATGTAAAAATTTCCTGTAGCTTTCCTGTTTGTAGCTCACGGTATGAGTAGACATCATTTTTGTAACCATACAAAAAAGAACAAACCACAGGTTACTTTTTTTGGGGGAATGTAACATCAATATAATTGTAAGAATGAAAACAGCAAAGATATCACTCACAGTTGGCTTGGAATAATCTTTCTGATGCTTTTGTATTTATTTGAAGACATATCTGAAGTGGGTTCTATTAAGGTCACTTTTAGCATAAGGGTTTTTTTTCACTTCACGCATAGGAGGGATAAGACTCCTCCAGGAGAAATAAGGACATTTATATTTTAAGCAATCTTTTTCTGGGTTTCCTCAGAAAGCACAGTACCCCATATAGCTTCTGTCTTTTAAGAGAAATGCATATGCTTGTCTTTATTTCTTCTTCTGCTGGCTCAACCTACATGAAACAAGGCACAGATTATGTCTCCATCTCCTCCCTTATCTCTTGTGGGGAGAGCAAGGGTAAGAACTCCACTAATGAGTAGTCTTCCCTCATCAGGGATGGTCTCTAAAACTTGTCCATTTGAAAACTGGTACTACCTGGGACAAACATCAGAGGAAGGCAAATGTCTCCTCATGAGCTCTTATGCAAATCAGAGTATCTGTGACACCTCCTATTTCTGAAACTCTACCTCCTCCTGCATCTTTTAATACAGTGTATTATGAAATACAGACACATTTCTGTTCATGGGGACTTTATTCTGTTTCTGCAGTGAGAGAATCCATCACAGTTGAAGTCAATTGAGATTCCTTTTCAAACCTAGTATACAGAACATTTAGAAAGAGACAAAAGAGACTGTTTTTCCCAACTCCCTTTTGTAGTAAGCAGGGACTAATCATAGATTACTGTAACCACATCCTCCAAAATCCTCTTCGTTTTAAATATTAGGTTAAGTATACCAACGTTTGAAGATAACTTTCTTTACTCCTCTAATGTTTTATGCAATAACAGGAAGATGTGTAACCAGGATCAATTTTCCTTGTAAATCCCTAAAATTCTATTAATAGGTCGATCTCTTCATGAATATGTAATGCTGAAAATGTAATTTAGCAATATACTGAAGGTATAGTCCAAATTGTAATTTCATTCTAAGAACATCAGTTAAAGTGTTAAAGACATCTAAGACCCAAATACATAAAAGACAAAACAGAAAACTGAAGTCATGTATCGGTGGAATTTATGCAATTAAGTCCAAAAACCTGTAATTCAGAACATTACACAGCAGCTGGTTTCCTAATAAACCAGTGTGAAGCAAAGCCAGAGAAAGCTTGTGTCTGTTTGTACCTATCCAGATAGGTCTACCTTAATTCTCTTCTGTTTGTCTAGAAAATTTATGCCTGGTCTTTTAAAAGATAATATGTTACTTAGTAGTACAAGTAAAGAAAAGAATCAGAGCAGTTGTTTCTTTCTCAGGTGTTTCAGCCATACAAAGACAATTCTGAGTTTATTTTTCACAGTCCTCATTAGCAATTTTTTAGGCATATTAATCCCTACATGCAGACTTGCACTGTGCCCTCTCAGATCTTATATATTTACTATCTGGATCTCTACATGTTGGATCTTATTGCTTAATTTGTCGTATGTATTGTCATTTGTAGGCTGGAAGCCTCAGGTGATATTAAATCTCTCGTGGAAGGCACTTAATATGGTAGCAGTAACTAGCAGGACTCTGCCATTCAAATTCGTGAAATAAGAGAATAGGAGGAAGAGCACCATGGAACATCAAAATTGATGTTGTAGAGCAGTTTTCTTTTGTGATATAGCTTGCTTGCTTTAAGGTTTTACAAAGCATTATTCCTACGTGGCCATTAAAGGAAATGATAAAAGATAAGTAGAACTCTAAAAAAGAAAATGCAATAGGAAATGTAGGTTTAAGAGAGAAGCCTTAAAAATTCCAAGAATTTGTGTGCTTTTTCTCACCATCCATTCAATGTAATTCCTATTAGTTTTGTTTAAGGAATTTTTTTAAATATACCTCACAGAAAACATATAGAGCCCTAAAATTGGAAATTTTGCAAAGTTATTTAGAGACATGGAAAAAAGTCCTTTCTAAAACAGATGCACTAACTTTTAAAATAAAAATGATTTGAGAAGTGTACAAATGCAGTCATTTTATAAAATATTTTATATTTTTCAATGAAAGAAACAGTACTTGAAGCTGCTGGAGGAAACACTTCTTCAGGACTAGAAACTCCTGAATTTATGCTCACCAGAAAACTCTATCAACATTCACATTTAAATCACAATTACTGAAATAACAGACTGCTTACAGAATAAGATACTTCTTAAAATGAATAACCAGAACTGTGTCTTTGTGAAGACTCAAACTGCAGTGGCTATCACAGATAAAGTGAAGCGTTATGAAATGACACTCACAAAAGTATTTTCCTGTGAAACATGGATATTTTACTCATAATCTAATAATAGATAAGAATAGACCTGGAAGAATTATGAAGCTGATATCAGTTGTGAAAGAAGAAAAAATGCAGAGTGTGTCAGCATACACAAAATGGTGACAAATAGATCCACGAATGAGAAGGAAGAGACAATATCAACACCCTACCTGTTCCACAAAGGATTTGAGATACTGATGACTTGCCAGTACCTCATCCTTCCTTCACCAGACTAAGTCATCAATTCTGGGACCCTGTGAGTCAGAGGATAGATGAGCATAAACCAAAAGAAAGTAGTAGATACTAGGAAGTTTGTGTGTATAGTTTGATCTGACTATTGAACCATTGAGGGTTAGTATCATTGTTAACTGGATGTGCTGCTTTTGGGTGGGGTGGAGTTAATTTTCTTCACAATGGGTGTTATGAGGCTGTGTTTGGATTTGTGCTGGAAACAGCATTGATAGCACAGGGATGTTTTGGTTACTGCTGAACAGTTCACACAGAGTCAAGGCTTTTTCTGCTCGCCACCCTGCTAGTGAGCAGACTGGGGATGGACAAGGAGCTGGGAGAGGACACAGCTGGGACAGCTGACCCCAACTGACCAAAGGGATACTCCAGACCATATGACATATGCTCAAAAGTAGATACTTAACACATTCAATGCATAGTACCAAGAACATTTCATTAGGACCACACAAATTCACAGTAACCTCTCTGCTCTCTCATTCCCTACCAGTTCCACAGCACGAGAAATCTTGGATCGGATTGGTTATGCTGCAAAGTGCAATCAGAACCATGATCTTGCCAGTTCATTTCTCTCTATGTAGTAGTAGTGCTGCCCACGTAATCTGTGGACCTACTTGTGCTTTCTTTCATGTTATTTATACAGTTCCTACCATGTGATAGTTGAAAGGATCGGTGAATTTCTTTAACAGGCTATATCTGGCCGAAATATTGGGAATACTTCTCATAGGATTTTATTTCATTAGTGAAATAAGACTGGCAATTTTTTTTTTTTCCTCATTCATGAAGTTGTTCTTACTTTAGGTAGAGCCTAATTTGGATTTAAACAATTCTTATTCTCCTAGGCAAGCTGTGTGTACTTTCCTGCATGTCTGCTTCCCCACTATCACCAGGGGATACTCCACCCCACAAAGGAACCCAGATTTTCAGCACAGTTATACTGGGGTTGTCAGGCGTCTTTCCTGCTTTCAGGGCATTGGCATCATCACTGGACTCTCAGCGCAAAGATGGCTCAGAGAACAGCCAATTAATTTTCTTCTAGAGACTCGCAGAGAGTAAAGTTCACCACTCTCCCCATCACCACTGGTGTGGCTAACAGGCGTAGCTACAATAACCAGCCAAGGTGTTTGGAAGAAAACATAGCGGGTGCTTTGTCCAGGAAAAGAAGCCTATAATTTTCCATTCCAGTAACTTTACTGGTACCAGATACAAGGCTTTGTCTGACTATGGATGTGGCATAAAGCACAACCTGCAAAAGTGAACTTGGATGAAGGCAACAGTATGTGTAGCCCTGGAATTTGAAGGACTTGAATTCTTTTTTTGGGGGGGGATACAGCTAATATTTAATTTAAAAAGTTATCAAACAAAACAAATGGTAAGTGGCCAGTCAGCAAGTTCTGCTTAGTGCCAGGAAGATGTGGAGAATTCCCATTCCTTCCATCACGTTATTTTTTTTTTTAAATGCAAATAGAATTGGTTACATAGTCTGGTGAAAACCTGGTCATTTGATCTCCAAATCCGTGGACTTGTTTTCCCATATATTCCTTTGCCTGCTTTTAATCAATGTAGCAGAAACATATAAATACTTTTTTTATTTACTTTATTGATTAAAGGCTAATTGTGAAAGGCAGAGCAGTGAAGTGAGCCAGCCATTTCTGAGTCACCATTGCTCCAGACTCTCCTTTTACAATGAAGGCAGTGCCCCCTACCAGCCATTTTTGTCCTAGTTCAGAGGATTTGTAGAAGCATGTCTTGCTTCTCTTTGGCTCTTGGGTTCCACTAATCCTTTTCATAAGGATGACCAAGAAGGCTGACAGCTAATTCGTTATTTACTTTGTCCTTAACTTGTCATGCTCTGACAGTCACTGTCAATCAGTGAAAAATGCTGCACTGACAGCGTTCGTTTACCTAATTTGTCTTAACAGGCTCAAAGACTACATTCCGTGCAATGTCACTTTGAAAACCCTGATTCCTTATCTTCAGGCTTTTTTGGGGAGGTAAAAGTGGTTTTTTGTGAGACTCAATGGATTTAAAGTGCAAGAACAGGAAAGTTTATAATCTGTGTATATGTATAAATACACCCTCTGAGAGCTATCCCCAGACTTAACTGAGAAGCAGCTTCATGGAAGTCATATGGACCTGTAATGAAATAAAATCAATGCTAGATATTGTATATAGTACATGTGGCTGGAAATTCATTGTTTGGGGTTTTTTCTTTGTTGTTTTGGTTATGTTTGGGGTTTTTTTGTTTGGTTGGTTGGTTTTTTACATTTTTCCTTTATCTCATATGGTTCCCTTATGGTTGTGAAAATTAGTTAAGCCATTATCTTGTCATCTATAAACAGCAAATTTGTATTATAGATTTCCAGACTGACCCTCTTCTCCTTACAGGGTTTCCTTTATTCATGCAATTCAGATTCAAATAATGCTTTAAATAGTATCGTTAAAAAGTAGAGAGAACTTTTCTTGAAACACACTTAACTTCTGTATTTGCTGTAAGAATTTACAAACATCTTCAGTTTTCAGTCCTTTAAGGTATCAGACATGTACATAACTCTAGTGTAAATCACATGGGATATATATATGATTAAAACCAGGCATGTTGTGAACCAAGTTTGGCAAGACAGTCACCTATAGTGTGTATCTATCACTTACAGGACATGTTAGAGTGTTTTAGAATGTATTTTGAAGCAAGTTAATGGGCTATTTTTTTTACAAAACATCCAGCATTAGGTTATTACACAAATTAATAAGATACGATTATCAGTGCAATTTAAGAACTTTCTGGTTTTTACATGTAAGTTTCTAAAGCTTTATAGTTCCTTCTTGTTTAAAACCACTTTGTTGTTATTTTCAGGTGTGCTTATACTCACTTCTACATTTTAAGCTACCTAACTTCAAATGCAAGCAGGCATAGCTATTCCTAAAGCTATCTGCATACAGATAGATTTCCCACAGTTCTATGATTGTTTCAGCGATGCAGGGGCAAATGTGGCTTTGAATTCATATATTATTGAGTTTCTTCATAGCTGGAGACACTCCAAAGACATTTTAAGTCTCAGCAGCTTTTCTTGACTGCTTTTACAAGCCACAGAGTTGTCCGGATTCTTCACAGACTATTATATGGTTTCCTTGTTCTTCACCAGCCATACTCAGCCCCTGTCACCATCATTCACTGCAACTGCTTGAAACACCTGGAAGATTCCATCATGATTGGGATCATTCACTAGGTAGAGCAAAAGATTTTTAACCCTCTTTTTACATTTCCTTAGGCATTGCTATAAAGGGGTCAAGGTGGGAGGCAAGGATCTGAAACATCATATTTAATGAGACAGCATTTCCAGTTGAGAATTCCTTTCAACATTTCTGAAAACTCACTCATGCTCAGCATTCAGCCAGTCTAAAAGGGCAACATGTTTGTGACCAATTCAAGGGCTTAATTTCACTGAAAGACTTTCGTGTTTTGGAAGAATAAAATAACAGTATTTTACATTCTAAACTATTTGGATTTGAGAAACAACCTTCAATAATGTTCATGTCTATATGACTGGCAAATTATGAAAAGATTTTCCTCTGCAATGCACTGAGGTAGAGCCACTCATCGATTAAATTTCATTGCCTCGCTAACTAGCCATAGTGTGTTTTGTCTTCACATACTGCTGCAAAATAAACAATCAATCAAACAAACAAATAAATAAATACCAAAACAACCTGTAAGAGGGATGGAACTGAAAGGTAAAATTCAGTTGAAACTTCAGATAAATGCACTTTTTCTTCCTCTACTCAATAATACTACTGGCATTTCTGTGTGGAATTCTTAGTGAAATTATTATTACTATCTTTAGGAAAAAGCAAATAGGACAACTTGACGCTGATCTCATTCGTATCAATGTAAATGATGCTACAATAGTGACATTAACTAATGTTGGTAATTAGTCACAAGATATAATCAGTACAATTTTGAAACTCTCTAAAAAAAAATCAAAATTATATCAACATCCCTGGGAAATAATGGATGTATGGAAGCTTAAATTCACAGAGCTTCCTTGGAAATTGAAAAAAAAAGGCAAAATATGGCAAAAGCTGAATTAGTCACTGATGTACATTGTACTGACATAATTTTATAGTTGCAATGATTATTAGAACTGCTGCAGAAAAGCTATTCTAACTAAAACCTTAATGCAAAAACCAGAAGACACGGTTACCATCCCCACTCCCAACTTACTACCTAAAATATACAAAGCAGATGAAGCATGAGAAGATGGAACGAGATGAAAGAATTTAGCAGAAATTTTATAATAGATGGGTATAGTTGCATGCATATAGAAGCTCACTTCTCAGCTGAGGGAGACGAAATCTTCCTGCCTGGTCCTGAGGTCAGTGACACTTGAAGGACCTTTGTTAAAGAAGATATCTCACCCTTGGTTTCCTTAGCAGAGTCTCAGGCATCGAAACTTATACAAATAATTTATTCAGATGGTACAGCAGAATAGCAGCTTGAGTTGGATCCCTCCAGAGAGGGACTCTGAATAAAGAAATACTCTTACAATTTAACTTCCCCTCCCCGCACGCAATTGTTTGGTCCATCTTGGGTCTAGGATCTTCTTGTTCCTCATTGGACTCTCTCTGTCTCCAGACTGGTAACTCCTTTCTTTATGTCCTTTCTTTATGATGCAGCTTTTGCTGACAAATGTGGCCACCTTATTTTTCACAGGATGCAGTTTCCTTGGGGCCTCCCTTCATGTAGTTAAGTATAGGGTCAGCATAAGTTCACTGACTGTGGCCTAAGGCTTTGCTAAATCCAGCTACTGATGCTAAGCAAAGCAAAGCAAGTTTCAATTCAATTTAATTTGAATAAATCATCCAATTAATCCTAATATTCTACAAGTAAATAATTTTAATCCTCAGCACTCATCCAACACCAAGATCTGCATTAATTGTTTCAGCATGTTATGATCTGAAGACTTTTTGATCTGAACAAAAAGATGAGACACTACAGTATGTGAAACTGCAGCAGAGAAATGAATGAATTGCAAACAATTTGCCCTTATCTGACATATTGCAGAGCACAAAGATTCTTTTTATGTGATAATCCCATGAATGCTGGGAGGGTTCTGCTGTTTCAGGCTTCTTTCTACGTACCTTAAACCTGTGTAGTATGGAACAGCTGAAAGTGGGATAAAGCACATGCCCCAGGACTCTCAAGATTAAATTCTGGTCCTGCCTGAAGTAAATGGCAGCACTGCAGGCTTTCTACAGAATTTTGGACCCTACAACGAGAATTATTTGATCAGACATGAGAAATGCCAATTGCCTGTTTGTTCAGCCACAGGTCGTGATCGAGGCCAGACACCAAGGACAAGGAATGTCTTCGTTTCACATCATGGCCAATAGCTCTTACATGTAGATATTTTCGGTGTCTCTGCATGTCTGTGTTATATCCATGGATGTGTGGTTTTGTGTGTAAACATACCCAACATTATGTATATAACACTCAGTGTTATTCTAGACTTTGGTAATTGTGTAAACCTCGGTTCTTCTCGGTTACCATAGCAACAGGGCACTGCACTGAGATAGGAGTAGTCTTCCCTTGATGTGATTTTGATCAGCTCTTTCTGTTGCAAATTAATACAAAATTGGAAGTCAATAATAAATGAAAATACCTTTTCTAAGCAGCAAGTGAGGATGTTAACAGGATGAACAGCAGGAAGTATTAAGCAATTTAGCAGTTAGCTACTTCCGCTGCATAATACAGAAGGAAAGCTACTGATTTTGTATGAAAATCAGTGGAAAATCATTTCCAGGAGCATTTAAATGCAGAATCAGTCATTTCAACTGCATGAAGAATGATAAGCTGTAGTCTTCTCTTCTGTATCTTAAGGCCTTCATTCCTAGCTTTTAATTAGGCATTGCTTAACCTGTCCTTTGTCTAAAGGACCCGGTGACTAGCGGTGACACATTCATATTAATCCCCTTCACACACACCATCACCTCATGTAGGTAAAGCTACACTTAAAAGTTTCTGTGCAGAAAAAAGCCAACAACTTACAAGGAAAAGAGAAAGTTCAATTACAGTGAAAACAATGGAGGATTTACATAGAAAATCTACCGTGCTTGATGACATCATCTGCCTGTTTCTTCATAATTGTTGAAGAAAACGTG
>VWZK01004170.1:6769-66358 GCA_013396935.1 Baryphthengus martii
TTTTTTAACTACTACCTAGCTATTTACTTAAAAGGTTTGTGCATCTAGTACTCTATTTTCAGTTTTGTTTTATTTGACTTAAGGAACCACTAACCAATCTAGGAAGAAAATCTTTGAAAAGAGTCATTTATACTCAAATCTCAAAGGATAAAGACAATAGAAAGTACAAAAATCAGCTCAAATATCTTCAGAAATAATTTAACTCTCATGTCACTGCTGACTGACAGCTATAATAAATTCCTACATTTTAAGCAGAGTTACATTTCACATGCATTTGCTCTCCACTACTGAGCAGACTGGAACATCTATTGTCAAATGCATAAAATAACATTAGAAATGCAAACTTAATGTAGCCAATGGTAATGTGTTATTTAAAACTTATGAGGCTGAATAAGGGCTTATTTTCTCCAAATTGAAATTTATAGTTTCATTTTGAAGTGCTAACTTGAATATTGATGGGCTCTAGGCATGCTGTTATAAAATGGGAATGAAAAACAAAGCAAGCAACTATGAGGCATAAAACTGCTATTATGGTAATATATGGAAACTTATATAAAAAGTGGATCCTAGTTACCTGTACTAGTAGCAAAAAACACAGAGTAAAATTTGTGCAACTGGTATAAGGAAGTCATACTTTTGGGCAATATGTGTCAAATCATTATATATTCTAGCTTCAGAATCACAATCTAAACATCAATGGCTGGAGAGTAATTTTGAAAATGCAATTGCACCAGAATGCAAGTGATAGTTTCATCTCTTTCCTTTTGAAGTTTTTTTTTATATTTTTATTCCAGCTCCACTCTGATCAGTGAAAATAAGGAACAGAGACTCTTTCTCTGCTGCATTCTGGCACCAGAGTTTCTTGACACAGGATGATTATACCATACATGGATATAAGAAAGCTGATTAAATTTACAGTAAACACAAATCTACTTCAATTTCATAATAAAAAAACACCTCTTTACCATATCTTGATTTAAAATACATAAAATATTCTTGGTAGAGGTATTTATGATGGAAAAAGTTTATGATAATTAAGAAAATTATGCTTAGGAGTTTTTTTCTAAAAATCACAGGTTTTGGTTTAAGAAGAGTCTCCCAAAGAAGAATTAAGAACAGTTTCCCAAATCCAATGCGCGCAATTCAGTCCTGCAGATGTGATTCTCCACACTAAAAATGCTAATCTTCACAGATTGAAAACTCAGATGCAATCCTGCTTAATTTAGGCATTAGAAGAAAGTGTAGGAGGCCTTATCAGAGTGTACTAAGTACTTTTCTCTCACAATTAAAAGTGTTGTTGGAAACAAAACACAGTAAAATCGCCCAATTGCTTTAGAAATAGCAGAAACATCTCCAACAGACTTTGTTTTTACAAATGAGCCCTAAATATGTATTCTACACAATAGTTTGAGGAACTCTCTCTATCCAGTGCTCAGCTTCTCTCTCATTATTCCATAGACTCTTCACAGATTTAGGTGGCTCCAGAGCTGTCAAGGGACACTCTAGTACTCTGACAGAGACAAATTCCGCTGATTTGTTAGGCCTGTGGAAAGAAAAACTTTCTGGTATTTCCCAGAGCATGATAGAAAATAGCAAGAAATTATTGAAAGGGTCTAAGAGTTGGAGGGAATAATAAGTTTATTGTTACTTTTCAGTTGAAGTGTGTTATGTGTACTTTTTGGTCTGCTGAAACCTAAATTAGATAGCAACTACAATGTCACCACTTGGTTTCCATTAGCATTGATCTGGCTGCTGTTGCTGGGAAAGCTTCATCACTCAGTCTGTATCTGATAGAACACAGTGAAGAAGACTTGTCTAGAGTTTATTTTCAGATGAGAGGTCTAACATTTCTATTTCTCTCCACCCTTGCTAGATTGTTATCTTTTATTAGTACTGCATGAGCACTGTCAGAAACTCTGAACTTTTGCAGTGATCTATAGAAGCACAGGGAAATGTCAGCTATCACCTTGGCTTTGTCTCTGCTTGCCATAGTTCCAAAAAACAGAATTCAGTCTTCTGTCATAGCCAATAGTTCTTCCATTTTTTATAAAGAACATTGCTTAAAGTATCACTAAGCTAACAGCCTGAATCTTAGATCCTGAAAAGCATAGCTCACTTGTACTGCAATATGTAAGAAATGTTTGGTTTTAGCACTGGTAGAGACAGATGCTACAAATAAGAACAGGTTCTAAGTGGCATTATGAATCTCACTGGAGTTTGCTACATTTCCAATTTCTAATTCTAGTTCACTTACGACAAAAAAAAGAAAATCCCTTTGATAAAGCCTGTTGAAAAGTATATTCTTTAAATACCTAAAATACATGCAATGCATGCTTTGTAATATCGAATTTTTAAAAAGTATTGGTTGTATTTTAAGCCAATGGAAAACAAGCTAACTCCAATACACCATAATTGTGATTTGTGTAGCTGGCTTCTTTCGTGACCTATTGAAATATTTATAGTGGACAGAGAAAAGAGGTACTCACAACTGCAAATTCCTGCAGCTGGGGATGTCTCTGTCACTATGGGCTTCACTGAGACAGCTCTGCCCTAATTTCTACTGACTTTGAATATGTGCAAATCACAAGGAAATGTGAACTGACTACAGACTGAGAAAATGAGCAAAGACAGAAAATCATTTCAGATCACAGTGTTACCTATGTTTTACTTGGTCAGTATTAGATAACTTCTCCAGAAATTTATAAACCTAGTTTCAAGAAATGTATACAATTTCCTTAAAATAATGATGAATAAATAATTAAAAAAAAAAATCTGTGTAGAATTTAGCCATGCTCTTTGTTCCTGTTGATTAACATGACCTGAAAGAAATATTTGTCGAAATTTACCATGGGTGGGCAACATCAAGCTTTCTTATGGGTTGTTATAAATATTGTCTAAAAGCATTTATCATAAGCACTGCTTCCTATCGGCTGTATACTAACATTTTGTGGAATCATACTTGGAATTCATTAACACTGACATGACTGTGACCTTGAATTCAATGATCAATGTCATGATACCATTAAAGTCCTTCCTGATACCCAGAAGCAAAAGGGTATGCTTTGTTCCAGCCTCAATCATCTTCTGAAATCCCCATGGTGATAGCTCAAAAGTTTGGGATCTTTTTATGTTTCTTTTAGTTTTAAAGGAAACAGGAAGTTGTCTACAACCTTGACCTTTGACAGGCTGAGTTCTCAATTTGATTAGCTCAAGGCCAAAAAAAGGCTCCTTCATATCAAAGTCTTTTTTCAAGATATTGATCTGTAATAAATTTTCACTTGACTAGAGGAAAGCAAAATATCAAAAGCAAACAAACAAAAATATCAGTTATCATTCATGTTAATAGGCTAGGCTGAGTGAGTACTTATCCATTGTGCTGGATCACTTTGATTGTGGATGTCACCAGTAACTGAGATGGCAGGAGCAATACAGGAAAATATGTTTAAGGAATCTCAAAAGGTTTTGATCAAATTAAAATGTCTAAGGCATACTCAAGGCAATTAGCATCAACACAGAAGTTCAAAATCCGGAAGAGGAATATACTACAAGGTGGATTTATTTATTTATTTGTTTTTCTTCTAAGGATGATTGTACCCCTACTTGGCAAAAATTATCTTGTCATCTCTCCACACAAGGTGTGCTGTATTTCCTAATATCATAAGTTAACAGGGAATTTTGCCATCGGCCTTAGCCATCTGTTAGTTTTAAATTATTTTTTAGAAAAAGGTTGCATAGTTTTTCTTTCACAGCTTACTTTTACTGAGGAATTTTTATTCTGTGGTAATATTTAATCTTTTCAATATTCTCTGTAAAAAGGCCAAAGAAATCCAGCTGTGTTTGTCAAGGGGTAAGTGAGTGCTAAGGCAATGTTATGTATGCCTCTGTATTACCTTTGTTCTTTCTGGGTTTCAGCAAAAATCCCAGAGAAAGGATAGGCAGAAATTTTGCTCAAAGAAAGTATTAGTTGTCTCCAGAAAACACTGCTGAGTTAAACCTTATATTAACTGTATGCAAAACTTTGATAAGTCAGAATTAATAGTTTTCAGTCAACTTTCAAAGAGATAGTACTACATAAGTCTTCCAATTAAAAAGAAAATTAATGCACATAGAAACCATTATAAATAGCATCAAATATAGCAAACCATATTTGGAACACTGATTAAAAACAAAACCTGTTGGTAGGAATTAGTGATAATAATATGTCCCTCAAAGTTCCTCTCTTCATCGTGATTACATATATTAAAATATAAAGTATTAACATAATATTATATTGCCATATATTAAGTACATTACACTTAAACACATTCTCCTCTGATCTTGTCTGGCAGCTGAAGTCTCAGACTTTGTATGTGGTAGATCACTATTGCTTTAGAAATTGAGTCAAAATCTCTGAAAACTCGAAAATCTCTCACCAAACAGCAAGCCAGCAGTCTCCACTGCTATCAGAGCTCTCAAGTTTGCCCATCTGGCGTTCACTTGCAGGCAAAACCAGATGTAACCTGAATTATATGGTACATAGTGGAGGACTAGGGCTCACAAGAGGCTCCTCTTTCTCTCCTGTGTGGAGCCACAGAGGAGTCTCCCAATTTGCATTTTGGTGCTGCAATTAAAACCTTTCCTCCTTGCTCAGAGTTTGGTGGTGACCAAACTGTCAGATGGTTCATTCACAATGAAATCTTCAGTCTCAGAAGCAGCTACTGAGACAGTCCACTAAGTGTCGTACAGCTGATTATGGGATCTGCCTGTGTCTTCCTAGCAGAGCAGAGTGGAGCAGAGCAGCACTGCACGCCACATGTGTGCCGAGATACAGAGCAGCCCAGCTGTACACCGTGTCACTGCCCATTGCTTCACGCGTTCCCTTTCTTTCAGCTCAGGCATATGGCTTACATTTCCATACAGTACCTTTCCTTATAATGCTGCAAAACACATAACAATGCCAGTGACAGGATTCCTTTTGAAATGGAAGAAGCCATCTTTAACCAACAGCTTAAGCCAATTTAAAACCTCTCTCGCATCTTGTGTTTAAAGCAAACAAACAACAGAACAGATTATTTCCAGACCATTTTATTACTTCTGTGATAGTCAGCAATGCAACTTCCATTATCACCTTTTTTTTTTTTTTAATTTGTGACTTTGCTATTTCAAAAAATCTAGTTTGTTTTTTTTTTCTGGAAGACCTTTCTTTATGGGAGTAAGAGCCACGGCTGGCATAAAAAGATTTGGTGCTGGAATGTCAATTAACACAAGTGTAGTTATTGGTTCAGTGACAGCACAGCAAACTTACTTGATGTCCAGAAGGAAAAGGTACTGCGAAGAATACATTCGTCATAAGTATTACCACGTGCAGAGCAGAGGAAAGGCAACCTAATCTCTGACTTGCCTCAGCAGTAAACTATATTTTTCCCAAATCAGTGCTCCCTATGGCTTCCTCTCTGTATTCCATGTTGATTTGTTCAGCTTACACTGTTTGAATTACCTAATAATGACTGAATAGCGGATGAGTGTTTTTGATAACTTGCTTGAGAGTTATCTTGGCCGAGCTGATTAGAAGTGTAACAACTTTCTGAGCTGCACAACTTCTGAGTTCTGCACAATGAATCTAGGATGATGATTGTAATGGTGACTATTTCTCAGCTAATATTTTCAAGTTTTCTCTGACAAAAAAAAAGTAGAAAGGAAAAAAAAACCTAAAATATAAATAAATGAAATGAAATGAAATGAAATGAAATGAAATGAAATGAAATGAAATGAAATGAATAAATGAATAATGGGAAGGAGGTGGGAAAAATAACAGCAGTGTTCAGGCCTGTAATCACAGCAGTGGCTGCCCCTGTCCGTGTCTAATGTAAGGGTTATGGAATATCATAATCCCTTCTCTGAGCCTCTTTACAGTAGCAATGATGACTAAATTTCTTGTGTCTTATCACACTGTCACAGACTGGAACTAGGAGAAGGAACTCTGAAGAAAACACAGCATGAAAACTAGAGAGCAGATGATCAGATTAGCTGCTATTGGATTTGTTAGTAGGGCCACAATCTGACTGAAACAGGCTCGATTCCAAGGCCCACGGAGATTTAAACCATGAGCCCCCCCTCGCCCCTTATCCCTATCACACCATTATTTATTTTTTTAATATATATCCCCTTTCTCCACATAACACACATCCTTTTACCCATTTTAAGTCATCTTCCAAAAGGATGAGGTTAAGAGTTAACACTTCACAGGTTCCAGTGGTATCAGATGAGTTGATGGATTTTGAGTAAGAGGATCCATCAAAAATACCACACAAAAAAAAATCCCAAAATAAGACTGAAAAGCAGCATTCCTTTACTATTCAGTGAGATTTTCTCCATTTTACAAGGCTTCTGCAATGGTACTTTTCAGAGACCTGTTATAAAGTGTCCACTTGTGCTGCCTCAATGTAGATCCTATACCACCCACAGTCCTACAGTGGAACAAACAGAATGAATGTAGACCAGTCATGATGGGCTAGACTATTCTACTGATAGTGGGTACAAATTTCACAGCATTAAACCAAAATTTAGTCTGATGATGTGTGGTAGTTACCAGTTTATGAAAATAAATTGAATGTTGTATTGCTTGTAATAACAGGGTTTATGTTCATGATGTATAGTAAATATAACATACATTTAACTTTTGATATGAAATCAAGTTCCAAAGGAAACCAGCTAGAATATTTCAGAGTGTCCACTATAAAATAGGAAATATGACACACAAAGAAGAATTTAAGGAAATCTGCTAGAGGATGTACTTTCATAAAAAGTATGAAAGTTTGCACAGAAGAGGCCCAACTGTATAGCCAAAGTGAAAAGTTTTGTGTAAAACAGCAATGAATTCTGCAGAGGTATTCATAATGTACAAAAATGAACACCTGCCTAAGTGTTTGCACAGTTGGGGTTTTAGTTTTCAGTCTAAGATGCAAAGCATGTTTCTATTTTTACTATTGCCAAATACAATATTTTCCAAATAAATCATCACAAAGAAACAAAGAACTATTGATGTCCAGCTCTGTAACTATCTTGATGAAATGCTGCATTCATTACAGTGGTAGTTAGATACATAAAAGAACTGCAGAGCCAGGATAATATTATAGTTGAGAGATAACTCCACTGTGTTTTAAATTAAGATTATTTGAGCACCCATAACTGTGAGACCTGTATTTCCCTCTCTTTTGAAAAGCAGTGTGCTTCCTCAGTAGAATTTGTGGTTCCAATTTAAAGTCATTTCAGCAAGGGTTCTCAAGTTACAATGATTCTATAAACTTCATGAGATATTCATTTATATAGATATGGATTTATTGAGAAGGAATTTCAAGAGTTTTGTTCTTTGAAGCTATGACAGAAATAGATTCTTCATTTACTTCCTGTCTTCTATCAAATATTCTTCACACCTAGCAGTCAAAACACTGAGGAACTTTACCTGTATAACCTACAGCTTAGGCCATGCTTGCTATCTGTATACATGCAAAACTGTTCATTCGTTCATTCAGTATGATGCTTTTTTTTCTTTCTTTCTCAAATGAATATCTTGATGTGCTGATATGACCTCACCTAAAGTCATTGTCTTGGCCACGATCCATCCTTATGTATACAACCAATGCTTCCATATACTGTGTTCCCATTAACCATTATATACCCAATGACAAATTGGTAGAATAAAAGCATTTTTAGCTACCGTAATATTGAATATCCTAGCTGCAGTTGTTTTGAATAGATAAGTGCTATTCTGGAATGCCACTTCACACTCACCATGTTGCATTTCTATAACAGCTGATACCATTTTTTGTAAATATAAACTGGTTTGATTTGGGTTTTTTTTACATCAAGTGATATTCATCTGATCTTATACTGCAATACGGTTTGAGGAAACGGTTAGATCAAATTGCTCAGAAACTTTGTTGGAACAGCATGTACTCACCATATTTACAGAGACAAAAATTTTTATTTTTTCTCAGATCTTTGTTTTATTCTGATATACTCTTCAGCTAAGCATTAAAGTCGGCATAGAATCTGACGGACTTGATTTTTTAATTTTATTTTTTTCTTAATTTAGTTCTCTTCAGAAACCCTCATGCAATCTTTATGGAAACCAATTTTATTCCTAAATTCCAATTGCATTTGTCAAAACTTCTCCTGCAGTCCATTTGAAAACTGAAGCAATACGTCACAGCAAAGCCCTCCATAGCCCAAAAATCTCCATTTATAGGTTGTTGAATCTGAATAAAAACTTTCTGAGAGCTATAGTAAACCCTGTATCCAGAAATTTCCAAATCTTGCCACATGCTGTCATGTGAGCTCTTATATTGCCCACAACACTCACTGAAATTTTCAATTAAACCAACTAGTTTTCATACATGACACACTCATGCAATGCTGGCTTGTTTTCTTGGTTTTCCCAGACAGTATCTTCCTTGTTTGCCATTGATGTAGCCAGATTAAAAAAGCAAGAGACTGAGAGCTTGGATTTTAACTTGAGTAATCAAACGTTTGGAGAAGGGCAAAAGAAGAAACTTTATTCAGCCTTTCTTCTTAAGCTATTAGTTTAAAAATTCTAAGATTCTTCAGGGTTAGTTCTATATTGAAAACAAAATTTGATCGACAGTTGTATTGCTTGTGTTAATCCACAATAATATAAGGAACATTCGCTTGATTTCCACAACCTTCTTTTTACTTATGTGATGAATGTAATAAAGAATACATCGTTGCCTAAAAGGACACAAACCTTTAAAATCTGAGACTGAAGGGGCGTTACAGTAGAATCTAATAAAGAGCTCTAAACAACACATATTTCCATATTTTAATTTAGAAGACCTTAAAAAAACCCAAAACACTAGGTACATAGAGAAACTAAGATAGCAATAAACTTTAAAATACTGTTTTAAAATATTGTCTACTCATCTCCTTTTAACCAGGATTAGATAAATTCAAATATAAAAAGAAACTTTGACCTTAGTATCTGTCATCTTGACCAAAACACATGCAAAGAAAGGAAATGCACGTATAAGGTATTACTATTCCAATAAGATAAAGGACATATGGTTTATATGGAGCTGTCATCAATCAAACGAGTAAATTCATTTGTCATGAAAAACAAACAGATAAAACCGTGTTTAGCTCTATAAAATTGTTCATCCAAACTACAGAAGCCTAATATTTTCACATCTGGTATTTTCACATTATATGTACTTTCGGAAACAGTAGAAATTAAATATCACATATTAAAAAAGTAGTCACATGTTATCTTTTAAAGAGCAGTCATAGGAAGTATCCAAAACCCTTTTTCCTAACGCAAACATAGTGAAATCAAGCCCAACTCAAGCTACCATAAACATATAAAAAGAATTCTATAACCTAAATTTCAAAATGTATAAAGTGCTTTCATTACCTCAAGAGTGAGCAGCATTATTATTCTATAATGCTTATCTTCCCTCTCATTAGGGAGCAGGCTGGAATTAGTTACAGGTCATAGAGCTATTTGGACTTGTAGTACCATCTCCTACAGCTGAAAAACAAGACTACACTGACCACAGAACTACTGAGCCAACTTCTCTAAGATTCACTTTATCTTGAATAAATAAATAATGTTTAATTACTTATAGAGAGTGGAAATTGAATTATTTATAGATTTAATTTCTCTAACAATAGAAGTGAGAAACGTCACATGTCTTTGTGTAATGGAATAGCTGTCATGACTGGAGCAGGCATTACTTGCAACGCATTATAGTCACGGTCACTAGGCTAATTTCATGTTGGACTTCTTGGACCTCACTGAGTACAGTTCTTCTTGGGCTAGTTCTTAGCTGCTCCCTCTTTCTCAGGAAAGGAGCATATAATTCCTCCTTTTCCAGACTGTGCCCTGGACACAGACAGATGAATCAGAGTTTACCTCAGGAAGTTTGGCTGTGATTTCCTGAGAGTAATGCCAGTGAACAGATGACTTCTTAACACTGTATTTTCATCAGGTAAGGAGAAAATTTTTTTAGAGTAAACCAGCCTTTAAACTATGGATGAAACTATTCATTTTTAGCTCGTGTTATAATAGCCTGTATTCTGGCCTCTGCCAACAGCTAGTAGTGTGCTTTCAAATGCCCTATTCTCACCACAGACTTTCTCAGAAGCACTTTGCTTCTGATTAGTCTCCTTTAGTCTCTAGGACTGCACCTTTGATAAGGTAAAACATCTAGGCACCTACAGTTGGAATAAAAGAGCCTAAAGATAGTAAACTGGCCCATAGCCTTTTTACCTCACTAACATTCCTCTTTGAGGATCCATCACACCTTTCAACTTTTTGGGTTTTTTTTGATAGATATTTTCATATAAAAAATTCTTACAGTTCACAGAAGGATAACTTTACAGTAAAAAAAACCCCACACTTCTGTCTATTACTACAGCAGAATCATAACAGGAGACTTGGGCACAGAGTGAAAGCAAAGGTGCATCTAGCCCACTAACCTGTCCCTGCCAATGGCAGTAAGTGGGTGGCTAAGGAGGAGCATGAAAACAGAACACCTACTCTCCCAGCTTTCAAAGGCTTGCATTTCAGAGATTTCCTGAACCAGAAGTACTGTCCATGTATTTAATAATTCTCAAAGGACTTGTCGTTTACAAATTTTTCCAATGCCCCGTTTCATTCCACTAAACTTCCAGCACCTGCAACACCTAATTTATTCTCAGGGACCATTACCTTTAGACTCCAGTAGACACCTATACTGAAAGTAGTAGTAACTCTATTTACGACTTATA
Organism: Baryphthengus martii; assembly: GCA_013396935.1. Lineage (NCBI taxonomy): Eukaryota > Metazoa > Chordata > Aves > Coraciiformes > Momotidae > Baryphthengus > Baryphthengus martii. Next base: position 17,534 of record VWZK01004170.1, read on the forward strand.
AAGGATAACTGTAAAGAAGTGACTTGAAGAAAGTTTAGACAACTCAGAGTCAAGGTCTGTGCTGTGAACATCTAAGTTAGCTAAGATGAATGCCAGCCTTTCTGCCAGTTACAGTTCTTCTGGGGCAGTGTCAGATATGGCAAAATTAATCAATCTTCACATCTGCTCTGAGTTCCCAGTAAAATACAGGCTAAACTAGAAACGTCAATATGGAATTTCAAAGAGAATCATATCTTTATAAATGTTATTGATTCATAAACATAAAAGTCCCTTTTCCCTGAAATTATTGTCACTACATTAAAAAGATGGTATAAATGTTCATAAAATAAACTCTTCTTCCTACAAGAAAACCTCAGCTGAACGATCATGGCATATGCCTCGATGTTCAGGAATTTCTCCTACGTTTTTATTTTCTTATATAAAAACAACAGCCTATTTTATTATGCATTCAGTTCAAATGATCACAACAGTACAATATTTAACATCAGTTACATAACACAAGGTCTAACAGTGTGTTCCCAACATTTTGCTAGATTTACAAAACCAATATAGGGTTGATAACATTGCCTGGACATCCATGTTGGATTTTATAAGAGTATCTCTTCTAAGAACAAGAAAAAAAAATATATATTGTTTCTCCTGCAATATTTATCTATGTTAAAGTGGTTTACTTTCAAATTCCACTTCTGGCAACAAATAAGAATTCCATTCTTCACTCCAGCAATGAAGATACAGTTTCCTGATATTACAAAATAATTCTACTTTTCAATTACTAGACAAAGACAGTCAGATTCAACAGTGTCTGAAAAGGAATTTAGTTTTTAAGTGGTGAAAAAAATTTTTTTTTCCAAAGTTTTCAATTATAACTGAAGCTGAGAAAGATATTTTAAATTAAATCTCTTTTATTGGAAAATGCTCAAACAAACAATAGTACTATTATCCTAATTTCTCTGAAACAATTCTTGGGATGGACTTCTTCTTAGAGAAAGTTACACGACATCCTGTTTATTATTGTCAGGGCCATAGAGGCACTACCAGCCCTGACTGTCTCTGCACAGTCCTCTGGGGTTTCTCCCACTCTGCCAATTGCCCAGGACCCCATGTCAGCCCCCTGGGATCATCAGCCCCTGACCCAGCAACATTGTGGCAGGACCAGTCTCCAGCTCCCCACAACCCTACCACGACCAGCCATGGACTCTGTTAAGCCAAACCCACCCACCAGCCTAAGTCCCATCCCAGTCTCAGTCCATCCCTGTACCCAAGACGATGTCCAAAGCCCAGAGCTGGGGCAGTGGGTTGGCCCCTGGCTGCCAGGTCCCGCCCTGACAGACCCCATGGACAATCCCCAGCTTCCACAGGGTGTTGGCAATTATATGAGTTATATTCAAGATTCTTCCCCAAACAAACCCCCTAGCCCCTTTGATGTATATTTACAGGGAATGCAACAGCCTGGATAAGCAAAATGTTAGTCTTTCTCCATACTTCTCTTTTAATCTACTCAAAAAGGATGTTTAGTTAGTTGAATATGAAGCTACTTTGTCAGGAGATCATCAATATGTCTTTATGTCCTCAATTTATACCACTCCCACTTTTGAGTTGGTTCAACTCCTGAAATCGTGCTTTATGAGACCTGCAAGACTGTACATGCTCAAGAGAAACAATCAGCAGAGCTTCCCAATAGCCACATGCCCTTTTCCATGTAATTTAAACTGGTATGACCTGTTACTGCCCTGAACCTACTTCTGATTATTTCCTCCCCTTTTTTACTTCATCCAGTAAATGCAGGTTCATGCAAATACAGACTGAACAAAATAAAATAATCTACAGGAAATGAGGTGATGGGAGAGATGGAGAAAGAAAAAAATTGAGGGGGGGTGGGAGATGTGTGGGAAGTTAAACTGGAACTGAGAGAGACAGAGTAAGAGGGAGAACAAGAGGGAGAGAGAAAGTAGACACAAGGTAAAAGAAGTAAGCAAGATAAAAAGATGAGAGAGAAAAAGGCAGGGAAGGGGAGGAGGAAGAAACAGAATGACAGAGAATGGAAGAGGGATAAAAGGGAAAGAGACAAGGAGAGAAAAAAAAGCAAAAATATGTATTCAAGAAGCTATAGCAATAGTACTAAAATTCAGATGTGGATGATGCAAAATATGAAAAAGTAGAAAACATAATAAAGATAATGTTGAAAGTATTTAAAAAATATTTAGGCCACATCTTCAATTTATTTAGCACTCTTCATCAGCCCATCTGTTTTCCTTATGCACTTCGGAGAGACTTCCCTGCGAAGAAGTAGTCCTGGCTAACCCTTTGAGCAAAATACTTAACTGTTATCCATTGCTCTACTCCAGAACAGGTTGCTCAGGTTTTGGTTTTTTTTAACAACATAAGACAAGAGGGTTAGGGCCAGTTTCTCAACCTGCTAACTGCAAAGAAAATTTTATAATATTTGACAAAAGACATTTCTGAGAAGCTTGCCTTTATGATACCCTGCACGCATTATCCTATTGATATGGACATCTGTCAATTTTACAAGCTGACTTTTCATGTTTCAGTTGGTTTTAACATGTTATAATAAGTACACTAACAAGAAAAACAGTAAATAGTAACAATTAACAAAAGTTAAAGCTGTTCAGGCTTCTGGTGGTTATCTTGAGAGGCTGAAGAAAGAAAAATTGTGAGCATTTAATGACTAAAACACTCCACACAACTCACAGATAAAAAATAATCTCCTATAGAAGAAACAACAGGACAAAGAGTTGCCCACAGAGACATTATAAATGGAAGCCTTGCAATAAAGTCTCACTTTTCCCCTGAAATCTCGTAATACCTCTTTCGGAATGCATACTTTCACATCAGAAAAGTTTTGCTCTTATTTTTCTCACACGAACTTGTCTCTGTGAAAACTTTAACAAATAAAAACATATGAAGTAAATTTAAGTAAGCTACACAGAATTCTTTTACTAGAATGTTCTCTTGTCCATCAGAATCAGTCCATCTCCACCTGAAATGACTATCCTGCATAGTTTGCAGATCAGGTAATCCTGCAAATAGTAATAAAATTCCCTATATGGCCAAAAGTCAGACAAATAGCAAAAACTTTATCCATTGTCTTAAAGGATTCTCAGTCTATTTTCTTTTCTTACTATGTTCTGTGAACCTATGAGTAAGTAGTTTCTTGTATTTTCTCCTTTTAAGCTGAACTTCATAGCAGAACATAAGCTCTTGTCTACATGCAGTTCAAACACTAAATTAACTAAATGGATTAGAAAGCAGCCAAATGAAAACTGTGATCCATGTTCACTCTTACTTCAGATTGCAAAGGAGAATCCACCAATTAACTAAATTAATTCTGATGGGTTCTCTGCCAGGATTTCACCCTTTAAAATGTGTGTTAGCATCGTTTGATCAAATCCTGTCTGTTTATAGACTACCTAAAACATGAGAGACATGTTGTGCCCATTGAAATCTACATTAAGGCCCCAAAACTTCACCTGAAAGCTTTAGCAAGGGCATCGTAATGCCTCATTCACCTATCCTAGAATTTACCTTAGAGCTTTAACACAAATAGGAGAAATGGCTGAGTTTAGATCAGATTTAGCTCTAATCCTTGCCAGGGAAAAGCCAAACTATTTCACTCCTGATCATTTTAGCTACAACATTCATCTGATTTTCTTATCCCACAATCCTAAACTCCTCATTTGCCTTTTTGGGAGACAAACTATCTCAAAGAAAACAACAAGAAAACAGATCTCCTACTGATAATGTCTGAATCCAAATAGAGTTTTGCTGCAATGGGCTGCACAGAGTATAGTGGGTGCAGTATATCTCTGGCCGTCTATTTATTGCTGAATTAGTGTTCCTGAACTATATCTCTCTAAGAGCACAGGAGGTTGCAAGTTTTTTTCTTACAGGGAAGTTCACCATAAATTCTTTCTGTTTGTCCCACACTAGATATATCAGATGTTGTGTGTTTCATGGGTCACTCACATTTTTGCAACTGTGTGAACTGCAGCTGTGCTGTCAGGCATTCTTCCATCAGGTGGCCAAAAAGAAGACAGCTGGCAACTATTACATGCTCTGTGGCTTCTCAAACTTACTTCCCATTGCATGCTTGTTAGCTCACAGTGAGGTAGAAGCAACAGTTGGTAGAAATGGATATAGAAGGGCAGTAAGAGATGTGATGGCATCCCATCCCCATGGAAGCTGCACAAGGTAGGTTCAACATGACTTCCAGCTTCCTTATAACTTCTAGAACTCGGACGCTCAAACACTTTTTGGGTGTTGCTGCTTCTGGACACAGATGGTTGTAGATACTTATCTATCATGACCAGGAGAAGGATTTCCAAGTAAATATATATTTTAAAGGGAAATTAGAGTTCTGAGAAATACAGAGCATACTTTTCCCCATTTTATTCATGTAGCTATATGAATATTCATGTGGTTAGATATTGCTGCTGTGGAAGCTCTCAAGGGAGAGTACATTATTTGTGAAAGCCATATCCTGTACAAATTGAATGTCTTATTCAAAGCCATATAAGTCCAGTTTTAGCTTACATGCCTGATTTTTTTCACTTGGTCACACCTTTCCTTCCGTATAGTTAAGTCATCTCACCCTCTTTTTAAATGTTCTTTGTCCCTCTGGGAGGATGCACAGCACTTTGCATAACCTCCCTGAGATGAATGCTGTTTCTGCAAAGGCCATAATGTTATTTCTGAAAATTACATGGTACAGCTGACTAAAGTGTCTGAGTCATGCAAAAGAGGAATGATTCTGAGTTTGGTGCTGAATAAATAATAATGATAATAAAAAAGAATAGGGATCTTAATGCAAAACAGCACCCATTCCATACTGTATTTCTACCAAACCCTAAAGAGATAAACATCGCTACTGCAAAATCATTCTTCAGTGTCTTAAAATTTGTCTTGCTGAATCAGATTTGAAAGAGAGTGTTCAGGCGATGAGGGCCTGTCAGCAATGAATTGTGCCTTGTGAGTTTAGAGTATAATTCACCTCTAGCCTTGAGAAGGTACTATACTTTTGAAAGCAGCACCTGGAGTGCCAGGTCCCATTCTGTTGCAGAGCGTAAAAATTCGGTTCAAATACTAGTTTCCTAGAAACTTAAGGAATTTACTTAATAATTGTATTAATATTGATTTTAATATATTGGTTTGTGAGGAAAAATCATCAGCTCCTGAACCTCTTCTTTGATAATGCTTCCTGTCAATATCTTTAGTCACTGCCATTGTCACATATCTCCCAGATTGCCACTTATCTGTCCCAGTAGTCCAGCCACCACTCTGCTACTTTGTGCTTCTTTAACCCAACAAACTGGTTAGTTCAGCACTTTCTTGTCTAGTCATCCTGAATATGATTTAAAAGTATTTTGGCAAGGTTAAAGCATTACCCAAAGGTTACATGTTAGGCATAGCTCTTCAATGAGTGTCACGTGCACCTTATTTGTCTCCGGGCTGTTCCATCTCGTAATTATAGTTAGAGGTAATAGCTCAGTGTTGCACTGTTCCTTCTCGCTTGTGTTGAGCTGTTGAACCCCCCAAGACAATATTTATAAAAGTCATTACACTTCCCTGCAGTTCTAGCAAGACATCATGAAGTCCATGTGAGACAGAGAAGCTTAGATCTAAATCATTTCACTGAATAAATCTTCATCTGTGAATTTTGCATAAGACATTCATAACTACTTGAAATTTGTGCAACATCAACTACTTGGCTATCCAAGAAGATGAAGATAATATAGTTTGGTTTTCTTTCTTCCTGAGTCAAGTTTCTACTACAAACATTCAATTTGACACTCTGTATATCCATATGAAATTCTTTATCTATGAACGTACTAAGCAGTAAACCTATTTGCTGTGGTATTTGTGACAAACTGACATGAAGGAATCATGCGAAGAGAGGAAATAAGCGGAATTACAGTGAAACACTTGTGGAACTTTCCTTTGTTAACTTTTACCTAGCCTTAACCTCACTCTGCCTTAATTATCTCATTTTTTACCAACTATTTGATTAAATGAGTCATCAGTTACTCTTAGTTAATTCCTAACTATGTATCTCACATTTCAGCTCAGATTTTGTCATTTAGTCCCTAGTTATTAGCCATTAACATATAGAGATTGGATATGGCATATACCCCACAGCTGTAATATTTTCTGCATGTTGTCTTTAGAATAGTTAGTTTTTCAGCAAGGTTTTAGAGCATATTAAATAGTCTCTTTTTTTTGGCAGTTTTTCAGAGTTCTGAGACGGCAGCTGACTGCTTTTTGGGTTGAGTTTTTTTCTTACCCCAGGAAAGCCTCTGCGTAATGTTAAAGCAGTGCCAAAGCTGAGTGAGCTCCAGTTTTCCTATTAGTTGTCAAGAAGATGTTTGTAGTGCACCATCATCATGAACTGAGAGATACAGTCTCTCAGCAAAAACTACGATCTCAGCATAAGCAAGCTGATCAATAAGTTAATGGCATGAATCAATGGGAAAGATTTGGGAGAGATCTTAATTAAAGAAACAACTGCTGATACAAATTATGTTTCCAATGTATTGATGTAGCAGAGGGCATGAGGTTGAACGGAGATGAGTACTGATCAATGCCTTTAACATTTGCATTCCTTTTCATCAGAAATCAGCTCTCTTCATCCGTACGCATACAGGCATGCACACGAGACACACATCACTACCACCAGCACCTCAGAAGGGCTTTGGTTTCTTTGTCTTTATTGATTCCTATAGCACTCCTCTGGAGGCTATTATGGTCGCCTCACTTTACAAGGTGAAATGAAGGTCTCCACAGACAAGATGATGCGCATTCCTTTAGACCTTCCTGGATACTGTCTCAATACCTTAAATCAGTAAGAAGAGTTTTGCTTCACTGTGAACATCATAACCTACATGTTGTAATGTACAGATATAATAAGAAAGCATAAGTATAGTTTCGACAACTTCTAGTTACACAGAAAATACAATATTCCCTAACACTAAAGGAAAGTTTGTGTGTTTGTGCGTGTGCATGTGCATGTATTCAAGAGAGACATAGACAAACAGATGAGCAGAGGGAGAGAAATAGAAAAAGAACATTCTCCTGTGATTGAACCGCACAAATATCCAAAGTCAATAGCTGGTTTCCCCAAGTGATTCAATCTGAGACACAGTTTAAAGAGACATCAATCTGTGATGTCAGCAATGCTCAGCATATAGCTAATGGAGCTTCAAAAGATCAATATTCAAACCTGCCTTCTTTTCATGCTGGAAACTCTCGCCACTGCAACATCTCCTGCTGGATGCAAAGTACATTTTATTTTAACTAATTTTATCACTCCTATTCACATTTTTGTTAGATCTGATGTTGGTGTGTTTGTTTTGCCTTATTTTTTTTTTTTATTTTGAAGGGAAGGAAGCTTTATTCCCGCAGATACAGAACAGTAATTTAAACTTTAGCTCAGCTGGTAGCCATGTAATCCATCTTATTTTCCTGTCAGTTTTTATAATGAAGTCAAAAGCAATCCTAAACTGGTGACATAATAACCTAATGTTGTGTAGTAATGATTATGTTGGATTCAAAAATATGTTTTTACTGCATACTCAGATTGAAGAAGTAGAGCAATTTCAATTATCATCATCATAGTAGTAACCCAGAGAAACAATAATAAAAATATCTGATAGGAGGAGAAAGAACTACGTTTTTAGCTACTTAAATCATAACCATTACTCAATGAAAAGGCTGAAAAAAATGAAAAGACTGAAAGTATCTTTCAATAAAATATCAATTTCCTGTGGTAGAATCACTGGGTGTTTCATTAGTTGCCTTGAAGAGGCCATAGAAAAAGCAGGGAAATCTAAAAGATTGAAGTCATTAGCGATACTAATATAAGCACTGTTATAAAGTAACGCCCTATCTAAACTGTAGCATGGATCACATTTATTAGAGAATGGTTCTATTGACACATTGCAGTATATGTAAACTTGCTGTGCATGTAGTAAAACGATTTAAATATTAAGTGAACCCATGCTTCCAAATGTTAGTTCAAAGACTGTTAGAATTGGAACCCCACTCTAATCAGGCTTACCCATTTCCTTCTCCCACAAGAAATAAAAGAAAAACAAAACCAAGTCAAATTAAGTTGTTAAATGGTTTAAGGATTTGATATCTTTTGCTGTTAATTTAAAGGGCTGAGCTGCAGCTCATTTCTTTTCATCTTTATAGCAAAGCACAGGGTGACCCCAAGGGTCACTGAGGATTATCTCTATGTCTTTCCATTCCATCTTACGTTATTAGTTTACACTGCAAATGAGAAACTGATGTCAGAAATATGCCAAACATTATTTATAAATACAGAAGAAGCCAGGGTGAAGTCTGATAGGTCTGTGGTTTAGCATGTAAAGGTCTCAACAGCAATTAGTAATTCAGATACATCCATTCTAAGGTGAAACCTGTCATATGAAAAGCAGAAAATATTTTGTTAGTATGTTGATAATTTACATGAAATACAATTCTGAAATGTTGAACGATATGTATGAAATGGATCAGTGACGCTATAATTAAAAAAAAATCAAATTAGAGCAATGTCTTAAGGTAAAAAGAAGTACTGAAGGCTTTACTATTCTGAAGTTGACTCAAATTTAGTATGAATTTGCTTTACATTTTTCCATATACTTTCTTTGATTGACTTTAACATACTGCTTTTTGGCAGCTTTTATAATTAAGAGTATTAATTCCGCCAAAGTATTGTAAATGATTTATATAAGAAGATACGAAGTTTATCCATTAAGGAAAAGCCATATTAGTCATATAAGGACTTTTAGTTAATTCGCATTCAGGAAAAATATCCTATGATGCAACATAGGATATTCTCTGCATTGTAGAAGAGGGGAAACTGCTCATTATATTCGTCACTGGAAGAACAGCCCAAAAATAGCCAATGTAGAATTTAACATTCAACGTTCAGTAGAAATTGACTGTTAAGAAAGTAGGAGGGCTAAATAGTTAACAAGCAACAATATTTAGGGAGAAGAAATTGGTCTGGCAGATCAGAATTCACTGTACCCTTAACAGTATTATATAAAAATTAATGCTTTGGTATTAGAGGCTTTATACAAAAGATACATATTCAATTTATTTTATGCTCATCGTAAGTTACTGGAAAGATGTGTTTGATAAATATATTATGTTTATGTGATACTGTCTTATACTATATTACACTAATAAATCAGAAAGCATGAAGGTCACACATTTGAATAAAGACGCTGCCTGTGTAGCACGTCTGTATTTTTAACGTAGTCTGTAATGAAGTTAGAAGTTAATGAAGTGCTGTGACACACAGAGGACACACGCACACCAACATGCAGTCACACAGGAGGCGATCATTATGGCAAATGCAGCAAGTGAGAAATGTCACATATTCCACTTTCATTATTGCAAAGAAATGTGGTCTTCTGGCCATTCCTACCAGAAAATAGACAAAGAAACAAACACCTGCACACAAAGAGAGTAACAGGAGTCTCTAGTATAATTGTCTAAGACTTTCCAAAGAATCCTTGTTATGTTTTGAATTCCATATTATAGAGAACTTAGTGTATCGTGTGCAGAAATATTGTCCGAATTAGTAGATTTGCAAGTTCATTTCACATTTTTTTGTTCTAGTTATTCATTTTCTACTGTTTCCCATCTCAATATGTTATCTTTACACTCCTGCATAGTAAACCAAAGAAAATTAAATATTCCATGTTCAGAATAAGCTCCAGAGGTGGGAATGAGCAGTTGGTAACAGGTACAGAGAGGGCCAGAACTTCTTCGCTCAGTTACACTGCCAAAGTCAATGGCCCAGCTCAAGTATTGCTCAGTGCTTCAGCATATAACTTTAAGGCCCAGATGTGTGTGTGTGTTAAACCCAAAGGTCATGTATGCTGTGCACGGGAAAATGTGATTAAGACATCCAGTACGTAGTCTACAGCTAGACAAAAGTTCGTTTAGGAACAGGGAAGTTTTCTCAGTCCTGATTACCTATTCAGGAATTTGTACAAATTTACTCACTTTGCCCATTATTCCCAAGGTAACTCTTCAGAGGAAAGCAAAATTATGAAGAGAACAACAGCAATAATACCACTAGATGTAAAAAAACCAAAAACAAACAAACAGACAACAAAAGCAAAATGCTTTTGGAAATCAGTGGTGCTTAGTTTAACTATCACTCTGAGGAACACTAAAGATGTGTCTTCAATACACATCCAGTGTTCCCTGATCTTACTTTTCAATTTGCACTTATTCAGCTTTTGTCATGTTTTCTCCTTAAGCTAGCATTCCTGGAACATAAACTTGGCCCACTGTGAGATAAAATGCCATTTATTTCAATTGAGGCTACAGAAGACAAACAATTATAAACGATGCTTTCAAGATGCCAGAAGAAGATAGAGAAGAATTTCTTTGCCTGATGTAATCATAACAGTAAACATCAAAAGAAAAGAGCAAGTGCCTAGACACAAGGAAACTGAAAACTCGGTTTCTGTTGTTTATGGCTAAATTAAGAGTCAACAGTGAGTGACAGAGCTGAAGAAAAGTGGAGCAGGCCCTTCCCTATCCCTCATGGCTTAAGTGAGCTCATGAGGAGCAGGCATTAGCAATATTCAGGGATATACTTGTAAAAGCAAAGCAAAACAAGAACAGTTAATCAGTGGTATACAGTACTATACAAATTGCCATTCTACAAGCAAGGCTGAGGAGCGTTCCCAGAGTAGGTGCTTTTTCACATAACATTTTATTACCTGTTACTTGCATTGGCTTATGCAGCATGTTTTTTTATACTCTCTGGGTCACCATAGTGAAGAGATGGGTCTTTACTGTGGCAGACTACACTAAAAGTCCATCAAAGCTCTGATGGGTTCACTGAGACTAAGTTAGAGAGTTGATGTGTTTAAAGGACTTAGCCTTTGTAGCTCTAATATATGCTGCTAAGTCTCTGGAGCTCAGACTTCCTTGCAAAGCAGATTATAAATCTTTCCCATAGTCAGAGAAAGAAATATTTGAGGAGCTAGCAGAACATCCATGTCTTGCTGTTTGGATGGTCTCCTAGCCAAAGTAACCCCAACAAGCCTGAAGGAGTGATTATTAGTGAACGAATTTGCTCCTTATGTGAACACAAGCTTCCTTGCCCCTCAAGATGCCTGATAATTGCTAGATCAAATGTCTACAAACAGATGGTGACACAAACAAGCTGGTATGGCAGAAAGTAGGTTTCATCCATCTTTCCAGGATATAAAGATGCATAAAATTAAAGCAATTTCTTTCAGATCATATTTGAAATTGATCATATTCTGACTTAATTATCATAGCAAGGAAAATGATGCTAGGCTATTAGTATATCTAAAATTGCTGAAGGTACTTCACTTCTTGCCTCATGCATTACATCAGAGTACCATAAATTCCTCTGTTGCCTATGTCACCTTTGTGTGTCACAGGCTTTTTAAATGGCAGGAATATTTCTAGGAAAGCTTTCTAAAATGTCTCATTGAAATAAACATTAAATTGCTACTTTCTTTGTCTATTAATGTTTTAAATAAAATATAATGGTTTAAAATGAAAAAAAAATCACAAGATGACATTTCTAAATGATCAAGCTGCCATCTAATCTATCTAATAGAGTTTTGAAATATTTTAATCACATTAATTCTTGGAATCTATTCTAGGTCTGCAACTATTCACTGCAGACTGTAAAGCAGTTACCTGCCCATTTACTAAGTAGCACAACACTGTGAAGAAGGACTGAAAACAGCAAATTTGAAACCATATATCGTGATTTCTCAACACATTGGAAGATATTAATTTCCTTTTTCGGTGCACGCCTATGCATTACATAGAAAAGGAAGACACACAGATTGCTATTCACACCTACATTCACTTTCCTTGTACATACACTACAGACTGTAGTCCTCAGAAAGTTTCAGGAACTTGTTTAAAATGCTGAAAAGCTTTTCCTGTGTGAATGTCTCTGCAAGACGTGAGCTGTGTGTATTAATGAAAGCAGTACGCTCAGATTGGTTACCACTGTGCTATTAAACTGAGCATAGCCAAAGCACAGGCTCAAACGCTTCCCAGATTGGTTTTCCCTTGGTTGGACTTGCATCCTTCCCAGACAGCACTCAGACATACTACAAGGGACTGAATAATTCAGAAGATGTTACCAAGAGGCAGTATGTATGATGCTCCTTTGGTTTTTTGAGATGTTGAGATTTCAACTGTGCGAACACGTGCTGTGCTGTGCCACATGCCCTCAGGGATCTGAGAGCAGACACCCAATCATTTTAATAACAAGCACAGACACAGCTCTTTGGGACAGTGTTAAGTATAGAAATTAAACCAAAATATTGTCCACTTCTAAGATGGGTAGTCTGACCTTTCTTAGAGTCACTGGCAAGGAGCTGTTCCAGAATTCCTTAGCTGCGAGGGAGGAAACTACAGTTTAAGATGTTGCCTAGTAGTAGCCAGCAAGTAGGCTTTGTCTGCTTACCTATTTGTCTCAGCAGTAGTCACTCTGTAAAATTATTTCTGTTCTTGTCTAGCATAGATTGAAGTAAAGGGCAATTCCTGAATTTTGTTTTTACTGAGAGATGGGCTGTTTTTGAGGTCGTGATGTACTTGTCAGAGGATGCCCTGTTTTTATTTCGGGCGTGATCCAGAAAATGATTCATGTAAAGTAATCCTATTCATCAATAAGACATAGAACACAAACACATATGTGGCTATTGTTTGTTTAAGATACTGCATTATTTTTCTGGAACAGTTAACTAATACCACATTCTAGCCAATTATATGCTCTAATGAAATACAGTAGTAATAATAGATTTAAAGACAACTTCTACCTAGATACATCCCAAAAGAAGGCATACACAACAGTGATAAACCAATGCTGATACTGGAACAGTAGCTATTTTATTTTAAATTTTGAACCTGAAAAGGTACAAATTATTTCTTCTTTTTTTTCCTGAACCCATTTAAATATTTTGAATGACTTAAACATAAGTGTTTATTTATGTAATTAACTATATATATATGTATATACGTTGTTTTCAGACAACAGTTGAAGCATATTAGATGTACCATATCATATCACATTACCAGAAACTTACATGACTTTTGTAATATGCATTTTTGGAACATGACATAAATTGCTTTTATTTACAAACATGACTTGTACATGTACATTAAAAAGAGTCATAAATATTGTTAAAATTATCATCTCAGGGTCATTAGATTGTACTTTTTTTTCCTTTTTTTTTTTTTTTTTAAGAAGACAAAATAAGGCATTTTCAGTGAAAGAACAAGTAATCAGCTCCAAATAGCCAATCAGCATAACAACCTATCAGGGCACAAAAAATATAGGTCTTACTGAAACTGCTCAAACTACAAAGCTTTATGAGTGTCTCGAAAGTGACAAAGGTGTATGAAAGAATGTTAAGCAACTGTGTTTCAAATCATAATTCTCAAGGAGAATGGCACACTCTGATTCTAAGACTATAACTTGTACTAAACTAAGAAGATCGATGCAAGTCCCTCCCTCCTGTTTGTAAGAGAATACCATGCATAAACTTCTGGGCATGCAGCGGGTATGTCTGGAGATTGGGAAAATAACTTTAGATCATTGTTACTCCTCAATACTCATTTCATGCTGATTATTTTTTTTTTACAGAAAAAAAAACCATGACATATGAAAAATTTTTTTACTGAATAAATACATTTCTCAGAGTAGAAGCATTATTCTTAAACAAGTAATACATTAGCCATCATGATTCCTTAGATCTTTTCTGTAAATAAATTAACATCTTTAGGGTCTAATTTAATTGGGAACGGTCTGGGGGGGCACTCTGTATGACAAAGTTTATTAAAGTGCATGCTTTAAAAATGTTATTATTCTTTGAAGTGTAAGGAACAAATATTCTCCTTCTCCTACCTCTGTACAGAAAATCACCCATAAAGATGCTCTGAATGACTAAAGAAAGCATATTCAAGGAATATGGACTTTGAAATATTATTTGCTGTTAAATCATGGGCATTCCGTGATTTTCCGTATAGTATTACACAGAAAATCTGAGTAACAGATTATTAGAGAAAAAAATTATAAGATAGAAAAGAAAAAAAGAATTAAAAGCAAAAAAGATTATAAGATATAACTTTTTGGCATTTAAAATGTGTCCAGTTATCAGGAGAAATCCGAACTAGTTTTATAATTTATCAACCTCAATGTTTCAGTCACTTGCCTGCAAGACACTGGCCTAAGTTCAAATTTGCACAAGCTGTCTGTACTATTATGCTACAGTGAATAAGTTTATATTTTAGGAAAGGATATACTCCTACTGTTATGTAAAAGAGAGACAAAGCTCATACTGATTTCTATTAGGCACAAATTGTGATCAATAGTTGAAATTTTCAAAAGGGTAAACCTGAATTTAAGCTCCTAAAACCCAACATTCAGCCATGTAAAAAAATGGCCTGATTTTCAAAACTACTGAGTACCCAAGAACTTTTGTTGAGATTAAATATTTTGGGAAGCCAATATTTAAAAAAAACCCCAAAGTCAAACAGGTAATTTATTCCAGTTCTAGTTCTCTACACTAGTTTTTTTTTTTTTCAGTCATGTCTGTCAAATACATTTACTTGTGACTGGATTTAATACAAGTTATTCCAATAATAATTCTGCATTAAATTAGGAAAAACTACGGTGCTTTTCTGTATAAAACAAAGTATTTCAATATCATTCCTTAAACTATACCAGCTTTTATCCCTGCATGTGTTGTGAAGTGATTTGCCCTTCTAGTGTTCTCGTAAGTGTATATCCTTGTTCACTGATTGCTTTATTTAAACATATACCCAGCTCTCTATTTAAATCAATATTAAATGAAATCTATATTGCTCTCAATATACATACACATATATAGGCCTTTTATGGAAAACATGAATTGTTAGTAAATAACATTATGTTCTGTAAAAAGTGCTCCTTCTTGTCTTTCAAATGAAAGAAAATCTTAATGAAGAAGGAATAAAATGTTATGAAAGTACAGATTAGAAATTACTTAGGAATCTCAAATTGTATATATACAAATAAATGTGTACCAGTTGTTGTCCCCAGTTTCTTAAACTTTTGCCTCCTGGCTAGAAAATTTCCAAACCAAATTTCCATGTAGTGATGAGCATTTCCATGTAGTGATGAGCTCAGCCATCTTTAAATTTGAGAAAGAGACGGAGGCAAGAGTAAAAATACTGTAGTACTGAAACACAATACTTGGAAAAAAAGAAAATAAACACCTGATTGTGAAAAACTGAGGAAAGATTAGGTGAAAATTAGTGCAGATTTTTATACTTTATGATACCTCAAATCTACTATTTTATTGATCATAGCAGAATTCTCAATGTTGACTCCTTATACTGATAGGGCTTACACACGTAATTAATTGAGAATGCACTGAATATTTGCATCAAATATGCATTTGTAAATGTGTATCAAACCATGTGTAATTTTCTAATAGCAAATGAAGAATGTGCATATGATAAGAGAATATTCAGTAGAAAAATGTGAATACCCTTAGATGAGAAACATCAAACTTCAAGGGTCCATATCCCAAATTCCAGTCTAAATGTTGAATTTAAACATTATGTATATGTTTTCAGATTTATGTGGCTACTTTGCAATTCCCTTACAACAGAAGGACAGCTGAAGCTGCTTTCATCGAAAGGATTTTAAAGCAGCTTTTAACTTAAAAGTGAGCTTATCCAATTGCACCTAAAACTTGAACTATAAATGTTTAAAATATACACCAAGACTTTCGGAAACATTTGGGCCAGAAAACACTTTATGATTAAAAAATAAAAGGTTCTGTAGAAAAATTTAAACTTCTTTGGTCAAAAAGAAAAAAAAAAAATTGATCGGTGTTGGAATTTTTCCACAGTCCATTATTAATATATTATTTAGTTTCAGTTGCTGAAAACTGGGATTCAGTCTTGAGGGCTGGCCACACACTGGACTGATGAATGACTGGTGAGAGTGTGGAATCTCCATCCACAGAGTCATACAAAATTTGACCAAACACAGCCCTGAGCCACCTGATCCATGTTGTCTCTTAGGCAACCTCCAGGGTTCCTTTGCAGCCTAAATTATTCTGTGATTCTGTAACTACTCTTTCTCTCTTCTATACCAAAATTTCAGTTCCAACTAATTATAGAACAATTTGCAAAATCTATGTCTTTTCTGAATACGCTGTAGATTATGGATCCAGATATTTCTTTGATGTCTTTGCTCCCTACAAACAGAGAGGAAATAATATCTCTGGTAATGCTTTGAATGTTTTTCATCTTCTGAAAAGAAACTGCTTTAGGTCTCTGGACAAGCTTCTCTGAGGAGAGCAGAGACTGAATTAACAGCCTAAAGCAGCAATCAACTGAATCAACAACCTAATGGCAGCGATCAGTTCCCACAAGGGCATTTCTTCTGTAGCACAAAGGACGCATAGATATGTAAAGATAATGAAAAGGAGGACTCAGCATTTAACACAGACTCCTGAGTAATACTTCCACTGAAAAACAGCAGAAGCATAGCCACATGGTAATGGTTTACACTCTTAAAATATATTTAAAATGACTACACTGCTAGGAGTATGTCATATTACTTTTCTTACATTTCTACATCCCTGAAACAAGACAACTAGAACATCAATTGACTAAGAGAGTTGGAAGGGTTGTTTATCAAATGCGGTGCCATGTTTAGGACTCCAACACATCAGTGCGTTACCACAACTTAGCCAAACTGATGTATATCAGCTGACCTTTGGGAACCCTGTGCATATTTATAGACTATCAAAAATGTGAGATATAACAACTTCATGTAGTGTTCTTTCACTGATTTTTTTTAGCTAATAGGTTTCATCTTCTGTTTGCCACAGGCTGAATGGGTATGAGAACACTTACACTTACTGTGGTCACAGCTGTTAAGTATAATCAGTTTATTAAACTTGTGGATATGTCTGAATTCTTACGGCAGAGAAAAACTGATGATTCTAGGACTCAAGCAAAGGCCAGCCATAACCTTTGGTCCAGTGTTTTGTAAAAATCACTTTGTTCCTACTTTAATTTAGTTACTTAAAACTGTGGATAGTATGGCACTTTTTTTCCTGCCATTGGCAAGTGTTAACAGAAGGTACATTTCTTACCTTTTCAAACTGTCTGGAAGTAGGGTATGTCTATAACTACCTTTATGGAATTTGAGTAGAGCAGCATTTTCTGTTCGGGCTTTAAGGAGTGTGTCTGGTTTAGCCACCTTCATATGTTTCTCCCTGTGCAGTAAGTGTTTCCATTCTGGTGGAGATAATTTCCATACATTCATGCTTGAAAATAAAAATGAAAGGGAACCTTTGCTAATACTAGAGAAGTATTTTCACATGTACTCTAACCCACTCAATTACTTTTGAGTCAATGAGTAGGTAAATCACCAGATATATCGCTAAGCTACTAGGTATTGATTTGCTTGCTAACTCAACTCAAGGTAAATGAAGGCTGGCCTTGAGCTGGAGATCAAGGACTAATTTTTTGCTGTACTTCTCTGAGTCACGATCCATTCACTGGCCTTTAAAATATAGCTTTAAAATAAGTGTATGTATAGTGAGTAAATATAAAATAAGTAAATACGTGAATGTAATGGATTCATCTGAAAGGCTATATTGAGGCAAACCCAAATTTGTAACCCAGTAAGAGACTGTGGATCGTTATATTCTCTATGTGCCCAATATTGTACTTTTTGCTGACGGAAAACTCCCATCAACACTAGATCAAGTCTTATAATGGCACCATATTCAAAGTACTTAATTTGAGAGTCCTCTGGAGTCCCAATTCAGAGGTCACCCCTGCCATTTCAAAGGAGAATGCTACAGGGACATCGATAGAGAATCCATCCTCAGCAACAGATTTTTAATGCGTTCTACTAGTACGTGTTTAATGTGAAGCTGTAGCCTACAGAATTTTAAAATAAAACAAAACCATGCATTATGCTTTTAGAAATAGAAAGTTATTCATAGGATTTTCCCTGTATTTTTCTGTTCTTCAGACATTGGTGGCTGAGAAACATATACTGTTCTTTTCAGCTGCATAACTATCCTGCTAGAGATTAATTACTTAGATACTTCTGAATAAATAGGATGTAAAGAAATACCTAACAAAAGCCTAATGCATCTCCAATGATAGAACCCTGTGCTATGCCTGAGATGAATATCCTTTTCATTTTTTTTTTTGAAAGACAAGCAGATTATTCAAAATTATGGCAATCAGATACTGGCAGAGAAGAAAAATAGCGATATGCTGAACAGAAACCACTTAAATGCTGTGAGTCTCGATAATATAATATTTCCACAACTGTTTCTGTTTAAAACTAATAAAAATAAACATAAAACATTCCCTTCTCCTCCTATCAAATTCATTACTTTGAGCGACAAAATGACAAAATGATTAGCTGTTAATAAGGCCCTGGTTTAAAAGATTGACTGACATTGCATTACTCATTTAATTTCCGCTTCTCCTAGGTTTTTTTTTTTCTTCCTCCAAGCACAGAGGGAATTAATATTATCACATCAAAGGCCTCCCTTTAAATGGGGGAGAAAAATCATTTAAAAGGACAGAGGCTGTGATTATTCAAACTAGGTTATTTGCACCTTGTATATATAACGATATCACGGTACAACTTTATTTTGTTCAAATTGCTGTCACTCACTAATAGAAGAAATTTGCTTCAGTTTTATCAGCACTATTGTGTTCAGTCAGATTTGCGGGTGTGGGATGGGGGGTTCAGGGTGGGCATTAAACATGAAATCTGATAAGAAGGATATGAGGAATGGGGAGTAAGGAAGGCACCAAGCGAAGGGAGACAGATTGTAAAACCAACATTCACAATGCAAATGCTTTTCCCCAGTCTTCCTTCGTGGTTTTCTTTCCCCTCTGTGTGTGTTGTTTTTATTTAAAGATACAGATACAACTGCACACTAAAGTGCAAATGTGAGCCTCTACAGAATATGAGATTTAGCAATACGATTCTGCTCTGATATTTTATTTCCTCTCACTTTGATTCCTGACAGACAAATTATTCTAGAGATGATTTAACACCTAAAGATGTATGTCATATTCCATAAAATAGTTGTATCAGTGGGAAAAATTATGAGTGGCACAACCCTTGGCCTAGCAACAGCCAATGATCTATCAGCATTTAAGTCTTGGCAGATTGAATTATTCCCCTCTCTAACTGTAACTGTGTTAGGGCTTGCATGACAAACAGTCCACTTGTCAAATATTTATCCTTCCTCCTAAAAAAAAAAAAAGCAGGGGGGGACAACGAAGTGACCAGGGAAAGGAGGGGGATATAAGTGGTAAAAGACCAACCACAGCATGAAATATGAAACATAAATCACCGGGGTCAGGGAGAGCAGGGGAACTTGGTTTCTAAGGCTCCAGATGGATTAAATAACGCACGTCCTGAGGGAGGGTGGGAAGGCGAGTGCTAAAATAATAACAGTACAGAATGCTCCTATGTCGAAAGGTTTGAAGACAAGCCTTGTTAATTCAGAAAACAGCAGAGTTAAATTAGCCCAGGTCCCTGTGAAAAGTAGTGTTACATATTGTGCAGGAGAGATAAATTTTCGTTCACTCTCTCCAATACACTGACCACTGACAAGTGACTGCTGTGAGTAGTTCATTAAAATGTCCAATTCATGGGAGACTCTCAAAATTTATAATGCTTCCTACAGACAACAAGGTCAAGTTCAATGAGAAAGGAAGAGAGCAAAGTAACTAAAGGAATTATTCACTAATTACATTTTAAACACATTTGCAAATTTTTTTTTTTTCAACAAGTATTAATTTAATTTTAATGCCTCCAGGTTTATGGCTTTAAATCAGAGACGAAGATCAGAGTTCAACATACATCCCTGTTTCCAATGTCCTCTAGATGGAAGATTTTTGAACATGTAAGACCATGTGCTATAGCCCTTAGAGTAAATGATTTTGGAAGATGTAGGATCAGACCTTTAGCAGGGAATGTAACAGTGATAGTAATGTTAATTAGGTTTCATTTACCTGTAAGCCAAGAATATATATCGAAGTTCAGTAATTACCAGTGGGGTGGATAGTACTGCATATTATTAAAACTACTGGACATCTGTGACAAGACTCATTGGATGTAAATAGCCTTATAAAATTATCTGGAGTGAAATACCTTTTCCTAATAGAATACATGAAGTTGAACTGTTTTGCAAAATTTCAGCTGTAATGATTAAGCCATAATGATTAAGAACTAATCTAAAATTTGAAGGAGTATTTGCTTAGCCCAAGCTAAAAAGTCTTTTGGATGAGAAACTGTATATTCTACAGGATTTGGAGGAAGAACAATAATGATGACAGGAAAATAGTGCATGCTATTTGTTTCCTTTTGAAAACCATTCCAAATTTATTTATAGCCTGGTGAAAAATATACTTGTCCATGCTAAACTGGGTATGCTCATCCATGCCAATGGAAGAGAAGGATTTTTCCTGAAATTGTAGCTGTAGGCTGCTGCAAAGCCTTCTAACACAGGATTTAGTCTCTTTCTTAGTCCCTAGATCGGTGACAATTATAATTGCTGCCAGTTTCTCCATTAGTTCAGCCATGAGTCCTGAGAAGATTCAAAACCCAGAAGGCTATCTATGGAATGTTTTGAATTGTCACTATAACAAGAATATATTTTTTGACACTTCTGACGGTGGATAAGCAGTATAAAATTGGTCAGCTACTTGACTGCCTTCTGAATGAGAGATCATCATGGACAGTTAGAACACAAGGACTGACAAGCAGGGATGAGGAATGGGACAATGGATTGGTTCAAGTGGATGGAAGAGTCCTTTTTGTCAAAAGAACAGGAAAATGTGATGAACTAAAAATTATTAGAAATGAGACAGAGGAATGAGATAGAGGAATAAATGAGTCCAAGGAAGGTTGGAGAAGGATCCCAGAGGAAAACTGGATGAGATTAACAGAAAATCTTGGAAAAACAAAGACAAAATGTGACTAGGCCTTTATAAAGGCTAGACTTAGCTAGAGACAAATACATTAATAAGGAATTGTTGCCAGAATCAAGGAAAAATTTCCCAGGAATTTCCACGGAAAGATGAGCTAAATTAACAGGCATTATATTTTTTTTTTTTTTGCAACTTCATCTAAGCTTTATTAATTATTTATTAATTAATATAATATCATGTTCAGAAATTTACTTTAAGGATAGCAAAGGATCTTTTATTGTAGGAGTTGGAAGATGTGTAGTGAAAGTGAAGGAAAGGAAGTGAAGGGAAGGAAGAAATGGAATAATCTCATGGGTAGGACTTTGAGAGAAAACTGAAGCGGATTTCAATTTGCAGATTAAGACAGCTAAATTTAGGTGTCTACATGTGAACTAGGTGCTGCAGCTCCTCTTACACTTAGCTAATTATGATATACTCACTACAATTAATGGAGACTGAAGGGCTACTCATCTGAACATATATAAGTATCACCTTCAGAGTGAGCCAATTAACTCTTAAGACTCCATTGACTTATAGGCTGACACTGTCAGGATTCAAATCCTAGCTTCAGAGGCTGTATGTGACTACTCTGCGGAGTTCCTCCATGTTGCTGGACAAGAAATTTGAAAATATTTTTTCATGAGATCACTATCTGTAAGTTCCACAGAGGTTCTTGGTTGGATTATTAGAGGCCCAAGGACTTGATTGACATAAGCACCGAGAATTCACAGTTGCAAATGCAGTAAATAAAAATCAGCATTTCAGTTTACAAATTTAATTACAGTGTCTTTGAAAAAAATCCAGCCGACAGACCTCTCAAATTCAGCATCCATATTTGGAAGTACCTTTGACATGAATCTCTTTCCCAGTTCCTCTTTCAGGGGGATAAATTCCCTTACCTTTGTTAAGTCCCTGTACAGCAGAACAATCAACACTGTAGATAAGCCATGAAGGAATTTCATCGTTGCATCTTCAGAAGAGCCTTGAATAATTAGGTATGTCCTGGAGACTACACATTGAATGCTGAGGGGAAAAGAGTGTAGTGAGCAGTTATTAGTAAGAAAACATTATCCATTTTATGATGCAAAAGTCCTACAGAAAAAAATTGAATCTGATCATATTATTAACATCTTTATAATAATACTTACACTGACAGAGTAAATTAAAGTTGCAGGAGCAATTTTAATTCTGGCATTTTCTAATTTTTGAATGCTTGACTTTGCAACTTTAATAGATTTTTTTAATATAGTTTTATGTGCAATTATGTAAAGTGCAGAGCTTTTTGATTTATTGCAAATGAATATTCTTTGTCTGCTAGAGTCATGTACATCATTAGTTCAAGTGGAAGAGCAGCATTTAGATTGTATGTGTTTAGAGTGTCAGGTTATAACTTTCTAAGCTATATGACCATGTTAAATATCTCAGGAAAACATGATGTGAAAAGAAAAAGATGGATGAGATTCAAACAGTTAGCTTTTTGGATATATTTGTATATTTATTCATAAGTATTCAGAACATTGTTTTTAGTAATGAATTGCCATAAAAAGACCTTTAATTGTTATTTTATTAAAAGCATTAAACATAGTTTAAAATAGCTTCTGGAGGTTTTTTTTGTTCTTTTAAGATTGCCCAGTGTAATGTTCAAACAGTTAACTTAAACATAGAACAGTCTCATTAATTTCAAATGAAACTAAGTTAAAATTATCGTTACTGCTTTAGTGGAACAAGACATTTTGATGATTGTTCAAAAATAACATTTATGAGATAAATCCCTGTATACAATGCCACAGATCTTTTCATGTGTAGATTCCCAGACAGCAAGAAAAGAAAATAATTTTTAAATCTGAATAGCTTACTTTGTCCCTTCATTTACTATATGTTACTGGAAGCTCCTTATGGGTCTTTCCATAATTACTCCACTTGGGCATGGTATTGTTCCTTGTGCAATCTGCATCATGTTATCCTCACCATGCTCCACAGCATCCATCCTCATAGAGGGCAACTTTGCATCAGAAAGTGTTTAATCATGACACCAGTTCTTAGTGGCATGTCGTACCCTTTGCTTACAAGCGGGATTCCTGTGCTGTCAGAGGCAGAGTCTCAAGAAAGGGAATATGGCCCCAAACTGTGCCATTACGTTTTCTGTGTCTCCCAGACAAGGTCGAGGATAATGAATATCACTCCCATCATAACCACTATTCCACTCTACTGTTTGTAACCCATAGATGTATGATCTAGAAGATAGCCTTTCATATAGCTAATGAAAATAATTCCATCTACATAATGGGGGGGGGAGGCAGGGAGTAGGGTTGGAAAATTTGTATTCATCCTCCATAGTCACGTAATTGTGGCAAGATGGCTTTGTGTGAACAGAACGAGGAAAGCTTTTACCTGGGAAGCTATGACATTTACCTAGATGTACAAAAGTAAAAACCATATTTTTCAGATACTTGAATTTGGATCATTTTAGAACTCAGCTAAATTGTAACATTTTGATGGGTTTCATTTCCAACAAAATAAAAGTTTAGTTTCCAAAAATTTTTACAACATAAAAATTATACCAGAAATGTAATTGGAAACACTGAAATATTATCTTTGATAAGTTTTCTGTTTCATGTGAATATTAAATATATAGATTAAATGTGTATATAAAATACACAGATAAATGTCAGCACATGCATATTTATAATGTTAAAATGAATGCAATAATCTATGTGTTTCAGTGGAACAGAGAAGAAAGGTTAAACAGGGTTTATTTTATCTCAGTTAATACCAAGGAGAGGAAAACCCACACATTTTCCCGTATTCTTTTTAAAAGATGTGAAATTGACATATTTCCATCAAATATTTCAGTTTTATAAATCTACATAGTTCAGTCAAAAATTGCTCAAATGTTATACTAACCTTAGCAATTATTTTCTCATCCAAAGGGAGACAATAACCTGTTTTCACATTCATGTGGACTTCACAGGTTCTGTGACCTTTTTAAAATGAGAAAAACTGAAATTGAGTCAGAAAGAAGTTTAGTGTGAGAAGCATTTTCAGGGAAATCGAGAGACCACCTGCTAATGTCTTGCTTCTCAAGTGAGCAACTGTGAAGCACAAAGTTTCAGGACCGCGTGTACACAGTTTTCACAGCTCTTCATCCAAACTGCAGAAATAGCTACTAAGGCCCGTTATTGACTATGATTCAGCTTTGGTTGCTGCCTACAGAAAGAGAGGAATGAAATATTCATGCTTTTTCATTTTGTTGATTCATCACTAATATATGAATAAGGGGTACAGATCTAAAAACACATTTCAAGAAATTTAGAGTCTTCTGATTTTTCTACAGCTATCTCAGTGTGGTGTGTTTTTTGTAGTGTTCCTTTTGTCATGTAATCTTAAAAATGCTCAAAGATTCATTTATGTAATATATTAACTTTTGGTTGAATGCCTTTTATTTCTTATCATGCTAATTTTAAGGCCAACTCTTTTTTTTTATTAAATAAATAAAAAAGCTCTTTAGGTTCACATATGCCAAAAGAACTTCTGGATAGTTCAAAAGCTCAAAATGAGAAAAAGGGTCCAGCACATGATATGATAGTTTTAATATCACTAGAACTATTCCTTTTAATTATATTATTTTTTGGTAAGTAAGTAATTAAAATGCAAGTAATTAAAAAAAAAAAGCTTTTTATGGAATTTGTTGTTATAATCAATGCCTGCAGCAGTAAATATCAAAATGGTAACAGAAAGCAAACAAAAGATTACTACAATTTGTTTGTGGTCTTGAGTGATATCATTCTGGTCACTCCATAAATAAAGGAGGAAAGACAAAGAATGCATACCACAAAAATTCTTTAGATTATGCAATTCTAGTGTTATTATTTGTATGTCCTCTGAAAGCATACAGAAAAGACCTGAGCATCTAATATTCATCTAGCAGGTGGTGTCCCCCGACATTCTCCCCACCCAGCAGTTGCTGGGACAGCTGTGGAACTTTTCAGTGAGGCAAGCAATAAAGTTTCACAGGAAAAAGCGGTGGCTAATGTCTAATACGATAGACCTGTATGTTTCATGGAGATAAAGATCTGAAGCCTACTTGGCGCTTCTCTTGGAAGAGTCACTTTTGGCATCCTAAGAGTGAGCAGTGCCTCACTTCTCACCTATCTCCTAATTCCACTGCCTATAGCTGTTACGTTAGCTCAGAGTTAGACCTAGATTGAGTGGGAATAGCTTTTGTTTTACAGGCTCTCTTCTCCATGTTAAGGATCTATCTGTCCATAGTGTGTTCTACTAACGAAACTAGAAGGAGGCAAGAGATCAGTCTTATCAGCCTTGCCTGCCACAGGCTGCTAGTCCTTAAAGAAAACTGTGTTTTCTTGAGTGTTTCAGGATTTATCCCCCAAAGGAAAATACAACTTCTGGCATTTCTTCCATCGTTAAGAGCTCAAATCCTAGTACATCTTTTGAAGGCTGTAGCTTGCTAATGAAGCGTGGTCCATCTTAGAAGAATGCAATTCTGTTGGACAGTCCTAGCTATTAGTGGAAGAGTAGCACACTATGCCACATTAAAAATTCTCTTGGCATGATTTCTGTGCAATTGACATACTTTTCTATCAGTTCTTGCTTGTTTGAGCTTTATTGAGTAATAACAGATTGCTGCATTATACATCTGCCTTGAAAGTACTCTAATCAAAATCCACTGGAGCACAACCTGCAGCAACTTTAGTCAAGAAGTTAAAATCATACATATAAAAAAGACTATTATTTAGATAAGTTTATGCACACTTAAATTGGTGAAGGAAATACTTATCTAAGGTATGTTCTTCTCACCAAGAATTTCACAAGGCTAATTTTTTAAAACACATAATACTAAACATAAGTTCCTCAACAAAGAACATCTATATATGAAAACTGCAGATCACCTTTGAATGATCCCATTTCTTTAATCTCTGTTTTAAACAACTAGAATCAGTAGAAATACCTAGATTATGCATGGATTTTTCTTCTGTCAAAAGAAATGCATGTATGTATTGAAAACAAGTAATGGGAATTTGTATGCAAAAAGATAATTTAAAAATGGAATTATATTTGTATTTAAATGGTGTTTAGCTTGGTAGTGCATTCTCAATCAACTCTACAATATCTTTCATCCAATATTATAAACCCACTTATGGCAATACTGGTAAATGAGCTACTTTGTAAAGCTACAGCTGAAATAATATTTCAAAACTGTACCTGGCAAAACAATGATAAATGCATTTGGATGCAATTTCAGTTCTTTGTTTAGAGGATTTATTTCTAAAATGGTGGTACTCTCTCTGCCTTACAAAAAAATTAAATGTGTTTTGGCAGCATCTTCATCTGAGTAGCAGCTTGAAGGGTGTTTGAAGTGCTGCTGCTGTGTCTGAAAGACTCTGTATCAGGACCTTGTTTGTCAGACTGCATGTTTGTCAACATTGATATATCAAAGAGGTCAGGTCAATAACGCTTCAGTATAAAGTGAGCAGGACAGGGTCAAATAGAAGCCCTGAGCATTGTACCAAGATCAGATGGGAGAAATGTGAAGTACATTTAAAAGAAGCCAATTGTTTTCCTCTCTTCACTGAATGCAGGTATTATGTTTGTTGACTTGCATAGTGCTTTTTTAGATTAAGAAAAGAAAGTAACTCAGAGCAGTATTAAAATAGGAAAATATTAGGAGCAGAAGTAGAACATTTCAAAGGCTGAAAATCCTCTTCAGGTTTTAAGGAACTGGAGTGAGGTTGGAAGGAACAGGAGCAGAGGCCAAAATCACACTTCCCTCTGGCACAACGTATTCCCAGTCTGGATAATGCTTCCAAAACACTCATGATCAAGTCTAGATGCCATATCCATTCCTTGTTCAGTAGTAAGCAATGCTGACTTTCTTTGCCCCTCTGTCTCATGTGTCTTTTCAAAATCTGTCCTCGTTTTAGACTGTGATTACACACATAAGTCGAAGATGGTGCCTTTGATCAGTTATTGTCTGCTTTTACAGATGGAGGCAATGTGATTTGCCCAAGGCTGCAGAGTAAATCAGAAGCAGAGTCAGAAACAAAATCTGGATCTAGATTTAAGATAGATCTGTTACCAGTAGACTAGTTGAGCGATAGACTTAGCATATTTATGCCATTTTAGCCCAATACTGCAAACTGTATTTGATTTTCCAGCCTGAGAAATGTAATTACAACAATATGTTATTGATTTGCATGGTGCATTCTGATGTTGATACTAAACACTTTACTGGAGAATGGATAGTATGACTGGGTAGATGGACAGCTGCCATAAACCAAAAGGATGTGATGACATTTCTGCAAGGAAAATATCCCAGTGGATCAGAAGTGATGTTCAGCAGTTTAAGCAGAAAGTCAAATGTTAGGACACTGAACTCAAAAGCCCTCACTTAGTAGAGTGTCACTCTGCCATATGTCAGAGCAAGCTGGGCTAAAACCATACCAAAACAAACATTTAAAGCTAATCTCTACTGAAGGTTTTAAAAATTATTCCAAACAGTTATTCAGCTACAGTCCAAGGACAGATCTTCACTACCACCAAATTAAGAGACATTCTACACAGCAAGATCAAGATGTTTTTCATTGTCTCAGCTGAAAAAGGAGTCCTCAGAGCACTGTTATCTATGCTGGTTTTCTGAGTGAAAAACAAAGTGAATGAAAGCCAGAGAAAGAATTTCTTTTCAAAACAGACGGGTATGTGTGCTGAGGGCTGATACATTCTTATCATCATTAAGAGAGCTGTCCTTAGATCAGGATTGCTTAGTCAGGAAAAGAAATATCTGACAATGTATAGCATGCATCTGTTTATATTTAGTGTCCCTTAGCAGAAAGTTGACAAGGTCTGCCCAGGAGGTTTACAGACTTGTGCTTACCACCCCCACTCTTTTTCCCCCCTTCTTTTTCTACATGAGGAACATTCTGTCTCTTTTGAGATATAAAATGGCAGCCTTGGTGTTTAGTTTTTTCCTTCCCCCTAGTTTTGTTCTGTTAAGGGCCACATTGCCTCAGAGTCCACCTATCACTTCTAATCCAGTTGTTTCCAGTACTCATTATATCACTTCCTAGCACAAAAAAAAAAATCACCTTCCTTGACTCTATCTGTGAGTCCTACTGCTCATCACGAAGAAATTCAGAGCTGTTGAATGATGATAGGCTAGAGTGAATAAAAAAGTGCCTGCAACAACAACAAAATAATAAAAAAGGGGAAAAAAAGAAGTGGAGAAGAAGGTTTCTGAAGAATGTGGGAAAGATAAATAGGACTGATACTTTGTTTCATTGTCAGTAGCACTCTGGGGTTATTTGAAGCACTTATTTATGCACTGTAAGCAGAACAATACTGTAGAAGAAATGATTAAATACCAGCTCTCCGAGCAATAGACATCTCATTGTGGCAGGCCTAGACTCACCACTGGGTGGTTTTGATAAAGGCAATATGAGTTGATAACTGATACAGTTTGCCAGGGAGTCATCTGGGGATGCTGACAGCTACTATGCTTTAATAAAATCATTAGAATGTAAATGTTTTTATTGCGAAATAAAGAGCCTCCAGCAAAGTTGACACTATCGCTGCTCCCTTCACTGAATGAAAGCACCGATTAGCATTCAAATGATATAATGATAGTCTGGTTATCTTTATTAAAATTTTTCAAATCGAGTCTTCATTTTGCATGATTGAGTTTTAAACAAATGCAATATTCAGTAGGCTGGTGAGCCAGTCTGAACACTCTTGAAATAATTAAAGTGTGCCTTTTATTTTTTTAAACATGTGTTTCATAAGCAATGAATTGGATTTGCTATTTTAATATGACAATATCTAGTTAGCTTTGCATAAAATAGGGATGTTATAGCATAATTATTGAAAGGGTACAACTTTTAAACATATGTTTCATAAAGCTGAATTAAATTTTCTGAAATATGACAATGCCAGTCAGCTACTGAAATAATATCAAAGAATTACTTGATTGTTTAGGTTAATTTCATGCATAATTGATGGTAAATTGTACGCTTTGTAGTATTTATTTTCAAAGGAAACACAAACTCGTTTCCCACAATGTTCATCAATTTGGGGTTCAGACTTTTCAACTGCAAGAAAATGAGGCAGATTCTAAGCAAACAGTTCAAACCTTGAATATCTGCAACATACGATTTAATGTAAACTAGCAGAGGTTTTGAACTGTCCAAGAAGAGCTTGAGGAAAACTGAAGGATAAATTATCTAAGTCCATTACATTGTACTCTACATAGGATCAGTCAATCATTAATAAATATTTAGAAATCCCATAGGACCTGATCATTTTTTCAATACTTCTCTCAGTCTTGTCAATTTAGGCTAACCTTTCTCCTGGATTAACCAACCCTATAAAACATACTGTACTACAGATACCAATAAATACAGAGTAGTGTAAACAAGTATGCTTTGGCTGGTTCTTTGTTAAAAAGAATCAAGAGAATCAATGATGACATATATGTTCCTTAAAAAAATGTGTTCCTGAAACAGCTGTAATATTGATTACAGCCTGAGACACCTTCAAAGCTGAATTGTAAAAAAAAAAATAATTAGAAAAAAAAAATCTGAATAGCTAACAAACTCTTGTATCTATTATTTGAGAAGAAATGGATGATGTAGGAGCATTCTCAGTTCTTAACTAGTCTTCTATTACAATGACTTTCTGAAGATGTCCTGGACATTTTAGAAGATTCTAAAAAATCAGACATTTCACTATTTACATTTCATAGAGGAAATTCCAGGCAGCATCAGCAAAAGGAGGAACATAAATATTTTTCCGATACCAAAGTTAACATGAGAAAATAGGATGTTAAAAAAATATTCTTTTAGCTCTTGTGCCTTTGGAAGTACTGGCATGCAAAGCTGCATTTTTTTTGTTATTGAAAAAAGACAATAAATAATAGAGGGGTTTTTTGTTTGGTTGGTTTGGGGTTTTTGGTTGATATAGGAGTGTGTGCAAGAGAAAGAGACTTAACTGTAAAATTAGAATTTGACATCTATGTCACCGTGGTCTCATTATACCAATTTGACTAAACAGGATCAGAATATTTTATCTATACATCTTTAGTAATAGCATCTAGGAGAGGACTGAGTAGAGTTGTGGTACCTGCTGTTGAGAAAAACACATTCCTCTTTCTACCCAGAAGATGTGGTTGAAGGACAGAGGAAACTGTTTAGGGCAGAGCATTACTTCTGCCGCATGAGAGATTTCAGAACAGTCTATAAAGCAACCTGCATCATCATCTTAAAAGACGATGTACTGCTTCGTACCTGGGGATTAATCCCTCTCAAGGAGGGAGATCATCTCTCCTCTCTATTGCCAGTGCAGCCAGTCTGGTACAAATGAAAGACATTGCAACAGTCTCTGGAACTAAGCTTCAATAAATGCCTTGTAGACATTATTTAGAGTATTACTGTATTACTAAGCTGGAAGAGGTAAAGCTTTCCAGTTTATAGTAACCCGTATTCCTAGTCTTTTAATGACAACTTGTAAAAGTGAGAGCAAGACAGTAGCAGATATATGTAAAAAGCCATTCTACACAGATTCTGTTGAATGACCACTATCACCCACAAAATCTGCTGTTTGCAAATCTTCTAGGGTAACACATCACTCATGTTGGTACTGGACATATAACATTCTTTCATTTTTTTTCTAAAATAAACCAGAATTTTTCAGGCAGAAAGCCTAATTTGGTTGTAACATAGAGCTTTGCAGAACAGATTTTGTCTGAGGGAAAGAAAAAAAAAGAAAAAAAAAAGTATCTTTCCACTTTTCGTTATCAAGCCCAGGTATTATATTATTGATTCAGAGAGGAAATGTGCTGAGCAAGTGGCCCTGAATGGAACTGAAAGAAACCCTTGGGACCATTTATGAGATAGAATTTGAGCTCACTTAAAAAGCTATAGCACATGCTGTTCTTCTTATTGACAGTGAAGGAGTTTGCTCTTTTAGTAAAATCAACACAGTAACACCTGCTTTAGAGACTGAGGAAAGAATACAACACATACGTACTTAAGAGCTGGACAGACATGAGTGAAGTCTGAAGTAAATGAAGAGCAGAAAGGTACATGTGGATTTGGGTGGAAAAATCAGGTAGAAAATCAAAGAAGATTTGAGAATACATTTGCACTCTCACAATATCATCATACATATAGGAATATAAGGAATATAAGAAGAAAGAGGGGGGAAAATTGAATGTATCAATGAAGGGCTACCTGTCTAAGAAAGTCTTTGGACATTGTGACTTTCAGGAGGCACACTTGTTTGTGGCTTGCTGAACTTTTAGGTGGACAATGAGGCACTTTCAGAGTGTCCTTTTTTGGTTTCAAAGATAAAATGGAAGAACAACTGCTGCCTTTTTCATGATAGATTTTTTTGTAGGCACACAGGCCTGAGCAGTGGAAAATTAAACTGATAAAAAATTGTCCACAGGAAAAAAAAAAAAAAGAACAAGAAAGAAAAAGAATAACAAAAAGAAGGAGCTGAGACAAAGAAAATTTAGGGATGGGATTTCCAGAAGGAAGAATAAGAAGAGCAAGAAGGAGAGTAAGATTACTGTATAGTGTTAAAAAACCCCATGAAACTGTGGGAAGAGTATAAAAATATGGGAAAGTGGTAAGTAGAAGAGAATTAAGACTAAATTAAACCACTAGAAAAGGATCAGTTCAGTACTATATTTCATGGTATTATCAGTGGCACTATGACAGAACTTGCACCCTGAATTTTTGAAATCTTTCTTTAATAGATGGTATCAGCCTCATCAAACACAATACACAAACTGTCTAGGTTTTTCAGATGCTAACATATGCTAGACAAAGTTCAACAGCTGCCTTCACAAATGCATGTTGAAGATGTGACCGAACTGCTGGCATAGCAATTCAACTGTCTTGAAAACAACTGCAGTATAGTTTTAACTGCCATCTTCTGCCTCCTCCCCATATTCTTTCTTCTGGCTCACAGAAGGTTGTCAGACATGCAAAATTCTCTGGACTTTAACTAACAGAATAAAATATCTAATATAAATTATCTTTGACTGCTGAAAGACTTTATTTACAGCTGCTCAGCTGCATCTGGAGAGTTTAGGTAGAGGCTACGACTGCCAGATGGTAGCCAGACTTACCCAATTAGCAATCTCTCTCATCCCGTGCCTGGGTTTGCAGTGTTACTCCTCACATCACAGTTGCCTGACTCAAGCCAGTACCTCTATGGTCTGAAACAGTAAATACTGAAATAGTAGCTATGTTATCAGGTGAGCCAACACAGCTCTGTAAGCTTGGCTCAGTCAGAAGATGCTCTTTGTTATGTTTTTTTCTGAGTGTTGAAATCAACGATGTAGCTCTTCAACAGTTCAACTTGTTGACAGGTAAGGCCTAATCCTGGACTGCTTCTCTGCAGGGGTATGCCTAAAAGAGTAATGAGACCTGGCCTGAGTGGACAGAAATGGGAAAAAGGAGGGAGAATGGGGACCAAAAGCATAACTTGCTTGAATATATACACGTATTTAAAAAAAAAAAAAAATCAACAGTGAGGTTCATGACATCAGGAAATCAAAGCATATTGAAGTTCAAAAGGGTTATCTGCTAAAATCCCTGTTGCATATCAAATGATTTAAAAATTATTATTTATAGTTACAGCTGTGCTAAAGCACATCATCTAAACCGAACTGCGCTTCGACCGCTACTGCTGGTTGGAAGAGTAACTAACAACCCCAGGCTTTTCCCATGCAGAGTTTAGGAAAGGCAGAGATACAAAGTAAAAGTAGAGATATAAAGTACAGAGCTCTGTTGGACTTCTGGAAAACATTTTCTAACCCACCCGAAGGAAGGATTGGTCTCCTCGAAAAAGTCTAATTAAAACAGTTACTCTGGTTCTGCTTTTCCAGGTGATTAGGAAGACAGACTCTTGTATTACAGCATGAAGGTGGAAAGAAGCTGATGTTTGCATTTTGTTAGATAGAGTTTCTTTTGCCTTTCTGACCTGCCTCTTGGCACAGAGCACGGACTGGGGGAATGTTGGCTTTAAACCACTTATCTACACTCAGGTCTCCCAGGCCACCAGAGAATCACTATAGACTCATCTACATCACCATGCCAGCTCCTCTTGGGTGGCAAGGGAAGGGTTTATTTTTTAAAATACATATATATATATATAACCCGGCAAAAGGCAAAGTGCAGAGCTTTAGTACAAGTACTGCAAATCCCGTGAGAGATATTCACCATTCTGTAGAAGTCAGGTTTCCAATTGTTTAGTGCTCCAAGGATAATTAAAAAGTGACTACTGATGAGGATTGAAGATATCTGTTCTTCTCTGAAAAGCCTGTCACATACCAGCCTGTTATTATGCTCACATGACAAGCATATTCCTTCATTCACACCACCTTTATGGCTGCTTTGATTACAGTTTTATGGACACAGGGACCATAACTTTGCTTTGACCATGAAGGACAAATAAATGCAAAATAAATCAATGTGAAATTCAGAGCATACCAGCAAGTTACATCACATCACTGCGGAAAACTCACCAAGCTTCAGCAGGTGCAATATATCAGTACACAATTGTACTGGTTCTCTTATGAACTTGTAACTAGACACAATGCTAGCTTTGATTTCTGATACTTTTGTATGTAAAATATCTTAAGGATTTAATGAGTAAATACAAATCAGTCAGCCACGGAATTTGCGATTCAGGCACAGCAGAAAGACTAAAGGAGTGATTCATTCATTTCTTAGCTTTATGATGTTTCTTGCTGCTTTCCATCCTTTTCCTAGAGAATGGATATTACCATCCTCGTTTCTTCTGCTCTTCTCTCGTAGTTTGTCAGATATTAATTTCTTTTTCTTCCTTAGAAGCTTCCTTAGAAGCACTTTAGTAGCAGCTAATACTTTTTCACAGATTTTTTTTTTTTTTTTTTTTTAATTCTCTTACAGAGAGAAAAAATAAGAACTGGAGGGATCAGTTCAGAAAACATAAACAAGTATAAAATTTGATCTGAACCAGACACAAATCCAAAAATTTGTGGAGGTTTAAAAACTACTTCTGAGCCAAGGTTTTAACCCCTGTAACAAATTTGGCTATAACTTCACATGAAATTGCTTTCTAAGAGCAAATATAATTATTCACTGACATAATATTATTGATATTTAAGCCAGGGAGGTTATATCCAGGGAAGAGGTGGCAATCAGATATATTTCTGAGGTCTAGCTCTTTTCCTGCTCCTGTTTTGAAGCATAGCTTTTTTTCTCTAGTCCAAATTTGCTGCTTGTGATAATGTCTCGGTCTGCATGTTATGTATTGTCACTTGCCCAAATTGTTCCCTGCTTTGCATTTCTCCTTGCTCCCCATTTCCCTGGCCTGTGGGTAAAGGAATTACCACTTACTCCTATGCCCTGCAACCTGAGATTTGAGTAGTATGAATGGTGATATAAAAGAGGGTCTCATTCTCTTTTATTCCTCTGAGCAGATGACCTCAATATCAATCCCTTAGATACCTGATTATCCAGATCCTCTGACTCTCTTCTTATAATCCCTTCTCCTTCATTTCACTGAGACTGCTCATGGAGTAAAACAGGATTTTGCTTAAGTGAGGTGAAATTATCTAGCTTTCTCAAATCACCAATGTGTATTTAGAAAGACACTGGGTTGATAAAGACACGAAAACATGACTGTAATAAGCTTTGCTAAAGGCTCTGAATATGGAGGTTTATTTATCCCATTTGTGTTCTAAATAAAAACTTGTTTTTTTCTTTTTTTTTTTTTTTTCCAGTTAGAGGTATTTAAGGTTACTCATATATGGTCCTAATTAGACAGGAAAAACTAGGAAGGAACTTATTCCGAGTATGCAGGTTAAGAGTGGGGTTTGTTCTTCATGAGTGAAAGAAATAACACAGCTTGCAGGAAGTTGATCAGTGCCTCCGGAGCCATATTGTGAATTCCTCTTGTTTTATCTTTACACATGGAAATAAAAGAACCTATCCATATCAATTGGAGTTTTATAGGAATGTTTTACAGCGCTGGCTGAGTTATTCATCTACTTGTTGATAAGGAAGTGGATAATTCCCTACCTGAAAGTGTTTGTATTTTTACTATCAGCAATTTTTTGGCAAACACGGGAAGTGACCACAATCTCAAAACACAAGAAAGAACATAAATTGGTAGAAAAACACAGCATAATAGACCTTCTCATATTCTGCTCAAGGGGACTCCAGGGACCAGCCAATCCATACAAGAAGAATAATGTGAGCTAGATGGGACCTAGTATGATTAATCACCAGAGCAATGCAGATTTAGCGCATTAGGTGAAAAGATAAATGTGTAAAACGCTGTGTCAGAACCCATGGAGTGGCCCACACGGTAATTCAGGGTCAGTAATTGAACTTCACTCTAATTATCCTGGGGAGATAATATTAACTTATAGTTGAGTGTGAAAGAGAGAGTCCATAATTCATCACTCGATGGGGCTGCTCATTGCATTGTGTTATTGAAATATGATGGCTCCATTTTTATCCTGTCATAATGACAACTGATGTGCTTATTTTCTTTCTCTGTGCCTCCAGGGGATGATGAAATAGTAAGCAAACATTCTTTCTGTTGAAAGAACAGCACTTTATCACACTGGCTTCAGCTCTAAAAAAGCATTCACAAACTCAGAAACAATTTCTAGAGCCAAGGCCAGTCATTTACCCTTGCATTCTGATCATAGACAGCTAGCCTAAATAAAAGTCACCACCTTTCCCTTTTATGAGATGCAATTTTCCCTTCCCTAGTTATCAATCATTTCAGTTTCTTAAATTTTTTGAGAAGTTTCCTTTCCATTTCTAATTTTCCCAGTATACTATCTTCCAGATGAAGTTAGTTGTAGCAGAGATGTCATTTCACAGCAATGATGGGTTCTAGAAACGGGAACATTTCCATTTACCGTTTCACACCTATGTAGCTTTCATTCACTTCCCTTCAAAAATATAATTGTTTTCATCATCAATGATTTTAAAATTGGGCCTGGTTTGAGTTTGACTACAGTCAACATTTTATCAGTATTCATATCGTGTCAGGAACTTCCTAGCTTTTGCAAACTTTTTCTCCATAACCTATCAGACTACAAAATCTACCAGGATTTAGGTTAGAGAAGATTTCAACTGTAGATTTACTTTAGTGGTATAGACCATATTACAAAACAAATCACTGGATATTTCTTTCATATCACTGTGTCATCTCCTTTTATGTTTGAGAAGAAAAGTCAAGATTACTCCACAGGAAACAAACCTATTTTATACTCATGACTACACATTTATTCAATGACTACATTAGATCTGTTAAGGCATTAAGAAAACATGGTCTGGACTGGACAAGAGAAAGAAATTATTTAGCAACTCTGACAAAAATGCCTGAGCAAGGAAAAAGGAGGTGAAATTCTAGAAAGGAAAGTTCTTGTTACTAACTATGGAGTGACAAGTGCTGTGAACGTGGCTCAGGTGACTTATGGTGTACTTAGAGTGATAATGTTGACAAGAGATCACATTTGTTGGATTATAGACTTGTGTCATACTTTTAGTACTGTAACATTGTTTCTAATTGATGACAAATGGGAGATGCTTGACATAAACAAGAATCAAATGGCATTCATAAGGCAAATTGTAGTTTAATACACAGATATAGAAACATCAGTAGAATTTAACGGAGATTTTTCTTTTTCTTTTTTTTTCTTGCCTTGCAATGAAACAATCACAGTGGTGAAGATGACTATTTTTTCCTGACAAATTTTGAGTGCAGGTTTATACTCCCCATGAAAGGCATTGAAGCTCTTTGTATTGCTTTTGCTGGCAAAAGTTGCAAAGCCAAGAAAAAAGGCTCAAGAATTCTCAACAGCAATGATCTGACTTAGCATTTCTGGACAGACAAGATTGAAGTATGAGGAAAGGTGGCTGGAGCAAATAGTTGCCACTCACTATCATAATAGCGAATAAAGAGGAAACTGATATTCCTTTGGTTCCACACAGCTGACCCCTGAAAATACAGCACTGTGGCAAGCGTCACTTGAAATATATACTGGTTGAAATAAAGCTGATGTTGTTGGGAGATAGTCAGCTATGAGGCAAATGGTAGAGGGAAAGTAGAGAAACACAGCTGAACAGTATAAGGCTTTGGAAAAAAAAATAGCTTGCTCTACTGGAAGATAAAAAAAGTGAAAGGAAGGGCTAATGAATGTATGCATTGCATTAATAAATCAAACTGGGCAAAAGGTATGGGCTTGAACATTACCCTGACACAGTCCAAGTGTTTGATTCTTGGTATGTTTCTTGCTATGTCTTTGACACAAGCCAGATAGCTTTCTCTTAGATAATGCCCAAATACTATTCCAGGGTAAGCCAAGGTCAGTAGTGCCCGTAGAGTCTGCATGAACAACAAGATTTTTTTGGGGGTAGCAGAGTGAGGTGTTCTTTAGCTTATTGCCGTACACAGGCCTTGAACAGTTACTCCTTTAAAGACACATTTTAATATAAAGACAGATTTTTGATCATCAAATCAATACCACACAAAGCAGAAAGGACAGTCACTGTGAAACACAAAAAGACAGAACAGGCCCATACTTATCAAAATGTTAGTGGCAGGAAACACAGCCATTACAGTAAAGGTGAAGATTTAGAAAGTGACTCTTCAATTGTTAATACACCATGTGGACTCAGCTTGTATTTAATATTTACTATGCAAAACAGCACAAAAAAAAATTAATAATTTGGTGAACAAGGAAATTATTAGCTCTAGATCAGATTTTATTCTTAAATGCACATATTTTTCTTATAATATTCAAAATAATTATATTATATTTAACTATCCAAATGTGACTTTTTAGAGCTTTTGCTGTTTGTTTTTTTTAATGCCTGTTTTTAAATAGAAAAATATCTTTTACATAAACCATGTCTTTTTAATTTCTCATATATTTTAATATAAAATTATTTTTGAAAATGCTTTTCTGACAGTTTTTTCTAATATATAATGGTTGATTATGTACATAGAATCCTGAATTTAGGGGTGTGCAAAGTCTAAACCTGTATAGTAAAAAGTTACAAATATATCTAAAAGAACATTTTAGCTCACACAACACATCCTTTCCTACTGTTGGACTATCTGATTTCAGATCAGATGCTTTAAAGAAAAAGCACTAAGAATAGATTTCCTTAAAGCTTTCTTCAGAATTCATATTAAGTTACATATCCAGATATAATGGAACCTTTCTGAAGCATGAAATAATTGCATGTAACCTTATGTCAAATAAAAATGGTTAGAGTATTGAGTTAATTAAGTCACTGATCTGTACCAGCGGCTATGTTCATCATCTTAGGTTCCTGCTGTCTTTCAGAGTAAGTGGGCTTCTGTGTATATCATCCATCTCTGGTGTTTCAGAAGTCCTACAGTCAACATTAAAAAGCAAAAATAAAAGGTACAGCAGTATTTTCCACTAGTCCCACACCCTAATCTGTTTTGTCTTCTTTTTATAAAAAATGGCTACATTTACATTTACTGACTCTTTTGCGCAAGTCATAACGTCAAGAAATCCATTTGCTTTTAATAAAACTTACCATAATATCTGAAGGCTTGATTAATGGACAGGTCTGTTGTCATCTTGACTGCCTGAACCCTTTCATTTACTGCAAGAGTTCCAAGACAGGTCACAATATTTACACTAGGTCAGAGCAATAATGTCATCAGGATCATGGTCCCTGACAATGGTTTATTCGTCTCATTTAAATAATGAACACAATTGGTGAAAATTGCAGATTGAAACTGTAACACGCAAAGGACTGTAGAATGCAACTGTGAAGCATGTGAAGAACTGACATTGATACAAATCATGACCCACTCACTCCAATTTGCTTGCCAACTGCTCCTTGTTATTCTTTTCAAAACAGTCTCAAGTAGTATCTAGATGATCATAACACATAAAATAAAAATGTTTTTCTTTTAACAATTCTGTATTCTGGCTAAGATCATCAGTGCTCCTCCATTAAATGTTGCACAGTGCCTCTAGAAAGACTGGGATATATTGTGGTGCACACAGACAGTGCTGCATGACCAGCCATATCTGTGGTGTGAGCTTCCACACGTGGCTATCTCTCCATTTCCCCCCACAGTATACTATGTGCGTCTCAAGCCTTAAGATGCCGCATAACAAGGTGATCTGGAAACAATGATGAGAAGAATGCTGCACAATGCTCCCAGAGCCAGGCAATTATACATGGTCGTGAGCTGTATGCCTCTAGAAATGGGATTTATGGCTCAAAGCCTCTGCTTGACACAGGTATGTAATTTTTGCCTTGAGAGGAGATAATTATATCTGTATTTTCTTACTGAATGGTGATAGTCTGAGAGGGCTCAGAGTGTTTTAACCTATCATGTTTAAGGAGTGAAAGTTTTCAAAGCAGAACTGGAGTAAAATGTGTCCTTTCAGAAGCAGTAAAAATCACGAAATGCTCTGAATGCCCTATTTAAGATGGGCTACAATGCATCAGGAACACAGCAAGTATGACATCAGAAATAATATGCCACTTAATGTCTATAATAGGAAGCATTCTAATACTTTTTCAGTAAATTACTTCAATCAATGAAAAACAAGCACAGCAGCTAAAATATAATTTCTGGAGCCAGAAAATCTTATAATAATTAGTGTAGTATTTCAATATTTAATAAGATTACAGTTCTTATTACAGATATGACTCTACCTGTTAAGGCAACTACTCTTTCATTCAGCATTTGTGTGTTGTGTCATGTAAGTAAAATGGGTAATCTGAGATTTTGGATAGAAGGTCATACTACCACATAAAATGAGACATAAGGTAAGAAGCCTAACATTAACTTCAAAGTAATAAATTTGTCTGCAGATTTTCTCCAGAGATGTATTCCTTCCCAGAGCAAAAAAGGACCTCCCTAACTCACACACCTAAAGATACACATCAGGCAAATCACACATTTACTATCTAGATGGCAGGTTTTATCCTCATTCCTAACTCTGTTTCTGTTTCAATTTGCACTATAGAGACTGAAAGCTGAAGCTTTCGCCAAATGTACTTTTCTCAAAATACTTTTTTTAATCAATGTTCTGGTTTGTTTTCTTTAGCTAATATAGTCCAGTGGGTTGGTTTCTGTTTCTGATGACAGAGAAGGAGGGAGAGAAATCTAAGCCAAGAAATACTGTTGGTTTTGCTCCTAAGATCACTGTTTTATCAGAGCTATATCTTGGGGAAGGCATGTGACAGTTTTCTCCAATGTGGGCAAAGAATAAATTTTGAAGCCTCAGACAGAGCTGTGAAAAAGAAGTCTGTGCATGGACAGTTCCAAGAGTAAACCATCACAAAAAGGTATGTGGTTCGTGGGGAACCTTGCATTCACCTTATATCTCTGCAACTCAAGATGGCACACGCATGACAGGTTACTTCTCATTTTCCTTGCTTTCTTTTTGAATAAAATGGTAATTTTCACAGCATTTATTGAAATAGTGGATGTTTCAAACCTACATTTCATTTTTAACCAGTTATAAGGAGGCTCCTTTAGATAATAAGTCAGTAATTCCTTCAGAAATCAATGGAAAATGCTCAGAGCTATTATTATCTTGACAGCATATTGCAAGATTAGTAGAACAATTTCACTATGTTTATAACTACCTCATGCTGGCATTTGATTCCCATTTGTCTTTAAAATGAAAACAAAGAAAAGTAGTTGCACAATCGCTCTTAATTTCTGTCTCTCAAGCACAAATCATTCTATCAACTACACTATTATTTTCTTCAAAGTAATAAAAAAGTTCCTGTTAAAGAAATTTAAAAGTTCAAATAGATTTTAGGCAGATGGCATGAAAAAAAATATGTGAAAAAAAGAGTGATTCAGTTAGCACCATGTTTACAAAAAAAAGCACATATGGATTAACTACATATGCCTGCATTATAATCCACTTTTAATGGTTAAATTCCTAATTATCAGGTACCTCATTTTGGGTGGAATTACACATTTATTTGGGATAATTAACTTTTGTTGTAGATCTTATTAGAAATGTGGAGACACAGAAACACTGTCAGGGGGCCTAAATCATCTAATGTGATTTTTCCATTAATACTGCAAATCATTTGATTTATAAGGGGCAGACTGAGTGTGGAATTCTCTTTGCATTAGAGAATCACAATAAAGAGTCCTTGAGGTCACCTGAGGAAGTCATCCTATCCATCCACCTTGTCAAATACAGGTTTAGTCATTCCTAAAAACTAATTGTGAAAATTGTTAACAATATTTCTTCTACGGATGGATTTTCCAAAGGGCCCCAATTGTAGCAGATGTTTCACTGCCATTGTCACAGAGAGCTTTATTATTCCTGAATCTTCTTGCTGCAACTTAAGCTCATTCTTTGCACACTAACCATCTTGCACAAAATTAACAGGTCTTTGCAAAAGGTTTTCAAAATGTTGAAGACTGGTTTCATGACATCCCTTCAATATTCTTCATTTTTAACTCTCTCTACAGTTTACATTTTTTTGACCTCTGATTAGTCCTGTCACTCTTCTTTAGACTTCCTCCAATTCATCCACAATTTTTTGAAAACAAAATGCTTAAAATGGAAACTACTGAGGATGAGGCTTCACTATTAGCAAGTACAGCAGAAGGATTCTGTCAATTCTTTGACCAGCCGCATTCCTATTAATGCATTCCAAAATCATATTCTTTTTTTTTTTTTTTTTGGCCTCAGCATAATATCATTGGTATATTTCCAGCATGTGATTTTTATAATACCTATATGTTTTCTGTGAAGCTTATGCCATACTACCATCCTTTATTTGAATAATTGCATTTCAGCTTAAAGCACAGTTCCTTGAAGTAATCTCTGTTGTATCTGTTGTTTCAAGAACTTTTCTCTAATTTATCAAGAGTATTTTGAATTCTAATTCTGATCTTCAAAATACTTCATCCCTCCAAGAGATCTTAGCTCTAAGTATAGAGCAGACATCTGCAGAACTTCCCTTGAGACAATAAGACACAATCTCTCTGGGTATGTTTTCCAACTGATTCACACCTACGCCGTAGTAGTTTTCAAGTCCCATTTCTCCCAATATACCTTTTGAGTATGTTATAAAATACAGTGGGAAAATCCTCAGAAAGGTCAAAAAACATACAAAAAATTCCTGACATCATCCTTTCATTAAATTTACATGCATATGCAATGTTAGAGTGCTTGCTTCTTTACAAGTCCAGGTTGGCTGTTATTCACCTCCTTATTATCTTTCAGATGATTAGATAGTTTGATTATTTGTTTATGTGCTTTTTTTGCGAGAAGAATTAGATGTAGGTAACCGACGTGTACCTCCTGCTCTCTCTTGTGTTTTTTTTTTTTTAAAGAAATGAATCACTGTTGCATTTTTCAATCTCAAAAATATCTGCTTAGTTTTCTGTGATTTCATTTGAAAATTACCTGGCTCGAGTTGAAAACATAGGTCTTATCTATGTAATTTCATTTATTCCTCTGTTCTGAATTTACAACCTTCTTTTTTCTTTGTAACAATTTTGCTAATAGCAAATAGTGGCTTATTATTTTCACGTGTTATGAAGATCCATAGCCATTAACACATTTTGACCTTCTAAGCATCATTTGTCAGTATCTTTCGTTTTCATGAAGAAGCTGATCAATGATACCTCTAGCTTTCCTTTTACAGTAAATATACTCTTTCCTCATTACCAATGTAATTTCTTATAAGTTGCACCTCATTTTGTGTTTTGACATTTGGGATTTAGTCCCCATGTGTTTGCTCTGGGCTTTTAAACTTATTCTTAGTAAGCTAACCTAGTTTTTGCTTCCTGTGCACTTACTCCATGCATCTGAGATCAATAAAAAACTCACAATTCAAAGGTTTCTCATCTGTACGTCATTCCTTTGGCTAGTTTGTATTCTTTTTGTATACTTTTTATCTTCTTTCCTTATACTCACTTCCAATTGTTGTCAACTCTCCGAGTATATACGTCTTCCTGACAGCCTGAATTTATTTTTTTTTTCCCATGCCATCTTACCTTTTTACCTATCAGATGTTGAATACTGTTGGTTTATGGGTATTCACATTAAGATGGCCTTTCACCCTTACATTCTTATCTGATGTCTCAGGGTTGGCTGGAATAATTTCTAACTTGCTATGTCATTTCTCCAACTCTCCCATTCCTTTTGAAAGCAAATTCTGTGCTCTGAATGGTTTTGCCATCTTTTTGTGGAAAGACTTATCCACCTGAACTTTTTTACATTTTGAACCATTGTAGATTCTAATCAGATAGCTCCATTGTTCTCTTCCCCATTCATCTCTACTCAGAGATCTTCAGCAATCTTCTGTCCTGTTATTTTCTGCCTTAGCGAACTCATGAATCCTTGATCCTCAAAGAGAAACTCCTTTTCATTTTCTTTCCTGTACAAGCTTTCCTCTTTAATGTTACCATTCCAGCCATAGGAATTATCCTACCGGGTCTTTATTACAACATTTATGTCATAAACTTGGCCATCTAGTAAGAATCTCTGCTCTTCTTTCTTCCTCATATTTCTTGCATTAAAATACTCACAGCAGGATGTTTTGCAGACTACCATACTACTTCTGATGTCCTTAATACTATTACAACTAAGGAGAGTCCTGTTCCCTTTCCCCAGTTATAGGATTTTTTCTACATTACTGTATCTTATTGTCACCTGGCTATTGGCATTCTTCAGCTACCCCTTCTAGATCTGTTAATCTTCATTTAAAGCCCTTTTCATGACATGGTTTCAAAGCTAGATTTGGAAGACAAGAAGGTTTCA
The DNA here is from genome assembly GCA_013396935.1 of Baryphthengus martii. Classification (NCBI taxonomy): domain Eukaryota; kingdom Metazoa; phylum Chordata; class Aves; order Coraciiformes; family Momotidae; genus Baryphthengus; species Baryphthengus martii. The sequence continues at coordinate 61,422 of VWZK01004170.1, forward strand.
CACAAAATAAATTACCAAAACAATCCATTATTCCAGAGATCATACATAGATATTTTTTGGAGGGTGTTATATATTTATTTTGCTCTGAGGTGAATGCTCTCAGAGGTCTCTCAACCCATTTTGTACCAGTTTCTATAAAGGAATTCTACATTCTTTCTAGGTATTCAGCACTTCAATTTAATGCTGAAGTGCCTCCAGACTTCTTGAACTTTCACTCTGTAGTTACTCCTCACTTCTTGGCTTTTAATTACTGAATTAGAGTCTCTTTTAACACCTAACTCTTCACAAGTACCTCAGCATTATTTTCAAAGAACACTACTTCGAAGTGAGGAATTTCTCCTTTCAAAGTTATAGAAAAAAAACAAATTCTCAGTAACACAACTGCATATACATATTTAAAGAGAGAGTTCTTATGGTTGTGACATTCCAATTAGATTTTAATTATTATATATTTATTTAATGCATAATGTGTTCATAAAAATATACATTGAGATAGGCTGTTAAATCATACACAACGGCATCCTTGCCTGTATTAGAAATGGCATGGCCAGCAGGACCAAGGAGGTGATTGTTCCCCTGTACTCAGCATTGGTGAGGCCACACCTCGAGTACTGCGTTCAGTTTTGAGCACCTCAGTTCAAGAAAGATAACAAGGTGCTCGAGTGGGTCCAGAGAACGGCAACGAGGCTGGTGCAGGGCCTGGAGAATAAGTCCTATGAGGAGTGGCTGAGGGAACTGGGGTTATTTAGTCAGAAGAAAAGGAGGGGAGACCTTATCGCTCTCTACAACTACCTGAAAGGACTTTGTAGAGAGGCAGGCACTGGCCTCTTCTCACCAGTAACTAGTGACAGAACGGGAAGGAATGGCCTCAAACTGCACCAGGGGATGTTCAGATTAGGCTTTATGAAAATTTTTTTCATGGAAAGAGTTGTCAGGCACTGGAACAGGCTGCCCAGGGAGGTGGTTGAATCACCACCCCTGGATGTATTTAAAAGCCGTATAGATGTGGTCCTTGGGGACGTGATGTAGTGATGGACTTGGCAGAGTAGGGCAAATGGTTGGACTTGATGTTCTTGAAGGTCTTTTCCAATCTAGATGATTCTGTGATTCTGTGATTTATGTTATAGAGCAGGATTACAACTAGTAAGTATTTTTAAATCTTTTTCATTGATGTTCCTTTGAAAATATATTTCCTTTACACATTTCCTTTATTTTGCAAAATAAATAATAATTTACTTGTCAAAATTTCTCTCTACTGTACTAACTTGCCACTTACTTACCTACAATAATATATCTGCAATGGCATATCAATGCATAGGTATCTAAAATTACTGTGAAAGGTGATTTAAAAGGGAAAGTGGATCACGCGGTTTTACATTTTTAATAAACTTTTAAACTCTGTTTCCAGTCATAAAATTAAAACAAGAAGTATTTGCAGAGATCAACAAGGATAATACACATTTTATATAGGCATACTCATGTGATCATCACTTAAAAAAAAATATGAAAAAGGACAACACAGACTGCAAATGGCAAAGCGTATCTGTGTAGCATCAGTTTCAGTTTTGTTTATTCTTTTTGCCTTTGATTTCAATCAAAGCACTTCTTTTGTATTTTTGTGTATAAGATATTAACCAAATTAAACTTACGGGAAGCTATCATAAACCTTCCTGATGAAATATGCTGCAGCTACAGAATGTTGTCTGTTTCACAGGGCTTATAAAATAAGTGACCTTTTTGGTAAAGTTAGTGACAGACACAGGTCAAAACCCAAACTTCTGCAAGAAAATCAGAAGTGACATGACAAAGAGCTGGCATAATGTCCAAGATACTGTCTTTTATTGTATTTGATGTCTGTTCAGATATGTTTGACATGTCTGTTTTCACATCTCCTCTCCTCTAATAGCAGCTGTGCTCTGATGAGATATAACGCTTTCAATTTCCAGCCTTTTTTAAATTCTTCTCACCAGAGTGAAAAAAAATCTGACAGTGTAAAAGTATCCCTCCTGTCCACTTGAAATAAGTGTTCAAATATTCACAGTTTTGATGGAAACTTCTTACAAAGTAATTGATGCTAAAGGAAATGGTTATCAAGAATGTCTGCAATACAAATGCTACTGACTGAGGCTTTTATTCGCTTTGCACTCATATCTACTTAACCTTCTTTAACCTACTCATCTATCAAGGAACTATATAACTATGCATAGTGACTAGGCTTTCATCTAGTAGAAATTTTGAAGCTCAGAAAAAATGAAATTTATTTAATTTGCATTATGTCCTCATAAAGTTTATAGTTCAGTGAATGATGACACAGGTTTAACTAATGAAGCGATTTAAGACTCTGTTGCCACTTAAGAGCATTAGTGATTAAGTGAAATACCTGGTCATACTGTCAGAACTTCCCATATTGCTTACACAAACCAATTCAATCTTACTGTACATAACCCTGCTGTGCAAACTTCTTTGCACAAAGAAATTAAAAAGAACTTCCTGGCATTGCTTTCCATGAAGATAAAAGGCCATAGACAAGGGAAGAATTTAATAAAAATTGATGAAGTTTTGAAAGTCTTGGGTATTTTCCTTCCAAGCTGTATGATATTAGGAAAGTTTTGGTTGGCTGGTTGGTTGGTGTGAGAGACTGCCCGCTAAGGATTAAACACTGTCAAAATGCAAAATAAAGCCATTTCACTTCATTTTGCATGGAGCTTTTAAAGCTGTGGTCTAGGGAATGTGTTTTATTAGCTTATAACCACCTGTCACTTCAAACTATATAAACCATTTGGTAGAGAGAGCAATTAAACCAAAAATTCCCAGAGGATCATTTTAAGAAACGAATATAAACAACAAGAAAAAGGAAATTGATACAGACAAATATTATTTATATCACAAATCAAACTCACCTTATTTACAATTCTTAACACTGAAATTTTCTCAGATTTTAAAGTTGTAATCAGACACAGGTAGTATTTTGATTCTGAAATTATTTTATTTGGTACTTGAGTTAATTTATGGACATGCTTTTGTGACTTGAAAGAAAGTGGTTATATATTTCCAGTTGTTTTTCTTTTCCATTTCTGTTGGCCTTTTACTTTGAAACAAGACAGGTCAAACAGGAAAACGATGAATAATTCAAAACGCTGAAATCAGAAGATACTGAAGAGAATAAAGGACTGTTTCAGACGATTCAGGATATTAGCTGTTTCCTCTCATTTGTTAATTTGCAATTTTTTCTCCCTGGAAAAAAGGCAGCAGCTTATGTCCCTTCCCATTCTAGGACAACAGTTATAAAAGTGTGACTTGATGAAAAAAAATACTGTGAAGATGTTTACACTGATGTTTTCCTACTGAGATTAATAGATAGAGACAAAAAACATTTTACATTAATACAGTAATGTAGTGACATTTCCACTAATATTTAACATAGCTGTTTTACATGGTTTATTGTTTTGACTTTACAAAAATAATTTTACCTCTAGATGATTTTGTTAGAGTGTTTGGAGATATGCTTAGGTCTTACAGCAAAGCAACTATTTCTAAGTACATTTAATATAATAACAATTTTATTTAATTAGGAGAATTCCTTAGCTTCTTAGAATTTCATACAGTGTTGAATAGACATATGAAAAGAAGTAAATCAGTTATGATTAAAACAGTCTTCTCAGGACCACCATGACTATGCAAGTTTAAGCTAAATACTTCACATTTGGTTCCTTACATTTATAAAGATGAGATAGACTTCATATTACACTTAAATGCTCTCCTGCTCTTCAGATTCAGAATCATATTTAGTTTGTTACCTCCAACCATGAAAATGTCTAATAAAAACATCTCTTAGCACATTTCGTTATTTTCAAGATGCATCACTTCAACTGGAACTACTTTGTTTCAGTGAATATAGTGATGATAGGTCATGCCATAGTTAGAATAATTTTCTTCCCTTGTTTAGGATTCCCAGCCTAGCCTTAGCTGTTAGGCATACATGTGGCACTTGTAAACAGAGGCAGAGCCACTCAGTGAATATCAAATGATCTTACTGGATTGGATTTCCTCGCTCCTATCAGTTTAGTCCTTCAGGCATGACAAGTCACTTCAAGGGGTTTTGTGTAGTGCTTAAGCTCCTTAGGTCATTTAGATGCTCTTTCTACTACATTATCTTCTGAAGTGCACCTAGGGCTAGCTTCTTTCCCTCGCATCCCTACATACAGGTGAATATGGTTCATACTCAGCATCTCCCCATACTATCATTAGAGGGATACTGGGTTGCATGTTCGGTAGAGGACTAAATTCTAAAATGTTGGAGATGACAGACAAACAAATCTTTTCGGTCTCTGTGGCAAATGGGTAAAACTTTTCTTTATAAAACATACCGGACTTCTACAATTACAGAATTCTTTGCCTCACTAAAAGCCATGCCACCATTAGCTCAATAAGATAGGTATACAAGAAAAGCAGACATCTCAGGCTGAAAGTTTCAAAAATACCCATCTAAACACTAGTGCATGAGGCAAAAAGAGCAGAGGTAAGAAATCATTACATTGCAGGACAGAATACAAAGGCTGGAAGTAAATGTCACTGAAACCTCAATTAAAAAAATTAAGATCAAAATATGATTGCATTCATGATTCTATCAATTTTATTTTTTTTTACTGAAATGATGGGTTTTATCAAACTGCATTGCATGCAAGTCAACAGTTATTTTTATCAAACAGCATGCCTCATCAAAAACAAACTGGTGTGTCAGTGAAACTATGATCTTTCTCCTGTGCTCCATGAAGTTTTTTAAACCCTCCATGACAGGACTCTTTGTTCACTGTGCTTCCATGGATAGGAAATTTGGAGACGGTGTGCAACAAGATAAAACCCTGCAAAATTATCATTTTTGTGCTTTCAACTTTCCCCAAAATAGAGTACATATGTTTAGCATCCTGTAGCCTAAA
>VWZK01004170.1:66400-128722 GCA_013396935.1 Baryphthengus martii
AAAAAAAAGGGAAAACAATAGAAAAAAAAAGTAACTATGAAGGATCACAAATAACTTGGGATAATGTTTATCATTCTATTAAGTTTGTAACTTATTACTATCCAAGCACTACACTGTGTGGTGGTAACAAAACAGATGCTATAATACTTTTTTAATCATTTGATACTAGACATCCATTAATCTAGACAATAATAATAATAATAATAAAAATAAAATGTTCAGCATTCAATGACAATGAGCTTTTGTTTCTGACTGAATAAGATACTAGAAAAATTCCAGTAGTACTCTGTTCTCTTCAAGGCAAAAGATAAAGTAGAAAAAAAAATGTTGGTTGTGTGACTTTTTTATAGATTTATAATTTTAAAAGACCTCTGACAGTATCAAATGGACAGAAGAATGGTAAGGTTTCCAAAACTATACGATAATTTCACCTGACAGCAATATCCCATTTTGGCTGCATATTAGATAGCGCAAAATACATAGACAAGTACCCTTCAAGCTATATATAGTCAGCCTTAATAAGCTCTAGGAATAAGATGATTCAAAAAACATGGGACTGAGCAATGATCAATGTATCAGCAGCAGTGTCTTAGGACATTCTATACAGAAAGGTAATGTAATGTGTGTGAACGACCTGGCAAGGAAAATTTAACTATAATTTCAATAATTTCCATGTTGCAATTACTCTATATGCACAGGAATTTAGCCTGCTACATCTCACAGTAAAAAGAGAAGTTAAGCTCTTCAGGTTTTATCTGCTGTATGTACAGGACATTGTCAGAAATTTTGCAAATAGAATTTTCTAATCTGAGTTCTGCTATAGCATATACCATGATTTATCCCTGTAATTTTAGAGACAAAAAAGAAAAAAAGAAAATATCAGCACATAATTTTACTTTATTTTTGTGATTAAAACTGTATTTTTTTTATATTCTGGTGACCAATTATAACAATCTAAAGAGGATTTAATTCAGGGTGATTAGATTCTTAGAATCCAAGTGTGTAGGTAGATATGTTTGTGTGTCTACATGCCTACTTACACATGTGTGTGAATATATTTGCAAAGGAGGAAAGTTTCTTTTTGTAATATAATAGGTTTTCTTAATTATCATTTGGAACAGAAGGGACAGCACAAACCCAAATTTTTGAACTGTACTGGATTCATCTGGAAGTCAAATTCTTAGTGGTATCTGTGTACAGGGAATCCTGTTTCACACTATGAGCAAAATAAAAATAAATAAAGAAAAAGACAACTGCTGTCTCTGATCACCTCTGCCATATTTTCCAAAAGCCCATGAACCAGAACAGCGGGTTAAAAGGAAGTTGACCTGACACAACCTGGTAGACTGATAAACTGAGCTGAAAACATTTCATCTTGCAGCTGATGCTAGGTGAAGCATACATGACAGATTGTAATGGCTGCAGGGTAATGGAGCACCTGTAAGGGCTCAGCATTCTCTCACTAATTTGCTCTCACTCTCTCTCCTGCTTTTTCCCCGACGCGACAAGTAACTTTCCCTTCATGAGTCTTAGGGCTGCAGGGGAAAATAACTTTGGCAAGTCATTCGGCACCCACTATAAAGCAAGAATGTTGTGTCTTTACATGTATGCCTTTACAGCAGGACAGCTTGTGCACTCTGTCACAGACGGACTCCCGTAAATTCTCACTTTGGGACAACGCACGCCTGGCTGGCACTGCTGACCATGCCTCTAAAGAAAGCAGTACCTGCAGCATTGCTTGGCCTGAGAAAACACTTCTACTAGAATACCATCATCAGCTTTCATTAGTTACTACAGAAGAAGATGCATTCCATAGAAATGAGGGAGAAAAGAAAGAAAAAAACTACGTATTTCTAAAATATTGGGTTGATTAGCCTATGCTACCAGAGCTATACTCAGTTGGGACTCTAGCTCAAGGCTGAACAGCTTATAAACTTTAGCATATAAACAGATAAGCCAGACAGCAGTATAAAGAGCACGATCTCTTGCTTCTGGCTCACTGTCTCTCAAACTGCCTGCCTCGCAACCGAGCTCCCTTTGGGTGCAAGCTGTTGAGTCTGCCAGAGGAATGTCTGACACAGGGCATCAGCTGCAGAAAAGAAGAGCATGTGCATGCAAGTCAGAAATACTGGATAGGGTTTGCTTAGAGCCCTTCGAACTCTGTCATACCCACTTAATTTATTATACCTAAGGACTTAAAGCTGGAGGTTGCTGCATTTCCCTATAATGGAAAGTACAGATTTTATGCACCCAAACTTCTAAAATTTAACTCACAATTGATAAGTTAGTTAAACTGAGGTAGCTTAATATGTAGACATGCCAGATAAACTCATCTGGCTTGTCCTACCTTTTTCATATAGTATTATTTTAGAACTACACTCATGTGAAATCAAGGTAAGATAAGATCAAGCTCAGTAACAGTAACCACACAAAAATTTCCCCGTTTTTTTCTGAGTTAAGAGAGTAAAAATACGTAGAAAAAAAATATAATGTTAAGAGATTTGCATGGGTTCCTCTAAATGATCTGTCTTAATATTTTCTGGTTTCCATTCTTTTAACAACCTGGCTCCAGGTTTGCATGAAAGTTGTCTGTTTCTCAGAAAAATGAGGCACGAACTAAGCCTTTTCTTTTGTCTATAGCAGTAGTTCCTTAACATATAATCAAGAGATCTGTGAGTACCTGACATAGATGTTCAAAAATATTTGAAGAATATTCTCCATTTTTCCTCCTCCTTGCTTACTTTCTAGATCTTGATTCTAAATGGCTATTGTATGGATTGTATTTTATCTCTTATTTCATCTAAACAGAGACCCAACAAATACATTTTTTTATCTGCAAAACATCACAGACTAAATTCACTTTTGTAAATTGTAATTGAGGCTGTTTGTCGAGCTGGTAAGGTGAATGTAATGTTAATCACCATGAAACTAAATGACACAGTAGACATCATCTGTTGACTTTCCCTACCTAGAAGTTTTTAATTTGACACAGCATATGCCTTTCCTCTCACTTCCACCTATTCAGAAAAATCCATCAAAATCAGTGGCATTACCCTGCTATAAAAGTGGTTTCAGTGAGACAAAATTATTTCCAGAATTTATAGTGAATAAGTTATGAAGAAAATTATTTTTCCAACAAAATGATCTTGTACTAGCTGAAAATGAATGCACAAGTAGCACTTGGAGATTCAGAAGATAAGAAATACAATTTTAGATTATCACTCTGCTACTATCCTCTTCACCATCTCATACAGATAATTTGGAAAGAGATCCACTGTTCCACTTTCGGTATTTTCACATTATATATTGCAAATTTTCACATCTGTAAAGAAAGCAAGCAGCAAAGCCCATCTAAGACAGTCAGTGACAAGAAATATTTTCAATATATAGATTTATTTCCACTTGGACAATAGTGGACTTCAATTCATAGTGAATCTTTAGCCTGGGGAGTCAAATTAGGCATAAGTAGGACACAAAGTAGGAGAAAATTACATTGATATTTCGATAATTAAAATGAGCATAACTCAAATAAAACAAAATAGATAGGTCAGGTTTTGGTAACCAGAAGATTGACAAGAAAATCAGTAATTATTGTCTATGGTTTAAGATTAAGTTGATGCTGATTCACTAGGGCTGGCACTAGAATAACTATTTTACTTTATATTGGTCCTTAGTATTACGTAGACAGTCCATATCAACTTCTGCAGGATCTGAAATGACAAAGAGGTGAAATGTTTATCTTGACTAACTGCTAACCACTGATAGTATCATCACTAGCACCTATATGGACCAATCTGACTCAAAGTATTGCATTGTGTTCCAAGGTTTGCCATCCCTTGATTTTGAGAAAAAGCATGGCCACCCTTCCTTATACATGATGCTGTTCTCTGTGGTGCATATGGTATTGATAGCCATGTCAGACAGTAAGTATGACCTAAAACCAGCAGGGAAGAAGACAACAGCAGGCTTGTGATATTCTGTAGAGCAATATTACAGACTCCAGGAAGACTGGCAGCACGGCTTTGTTTTACAATAAGAAATCTATTGCTGTGAAAAACAGTATGAGGATGTCAAATTATTATTGCTGGTGGAAACACGAGGTTGTATGTGAAATATTTTGTTAAAATACTTCCATATTTTGTCTGCATACAGAATTTCTATCGCCTGTCCTTGGTATTTTTTCATTATTCTGTCTTCTTTATATCCTTTCTTTCTTGTTGTAGCTTATTTTTCTTCTTCTTAAGTCATCTTCTCCATCATTTTCTTCTTCCTATTACCTGATCAATGTTTTTTTTAGGTGGTGATGAAAGGTAATGCAAATTCTACAATTCCAATTTGCTATGTGATATTGTGGTGGGTTCGCCTTAGCCGGCTGCCAGGTGTCCGTCAAGCAGCTCTCTCACTCCCCCTTCACAGCAGTAGAGGAGGACAAAACACTCTGAAAACCTCCTGTGTTGAGATAAGGACAGGGATGCCGATCACAAGCAGTGTTCCCCAGGGCTCAATGCTGGGGCCGTTCCTGTTTAATATCTTTATCAGTGACCTGGACAAGGGGTCCAAAGGCATACTCAGTAAGTTTGCAGACAACACCAAGTTCAGTGGGAGTGTTGATCTGCTTGAAGGTAGGAAGGCTCTGCAAAAGGACCTAGACACATTTGATCAATGGGCCAATGCCAGTGGTATGAGGTTCAACAAGGCCAAGTGCTGGATCCTTCACTTGGCTCACAACAACCCCATGGTGAAGGGCCTGGGGAAGAGTGACTGGAAAGCTTCCCAATGGAAAAGGGCCTGAGGGTGTTGGTCAACAGCCAGCAGAATATGAGGCAGCGTGTGCCCAGGTGGCCAAGGAGACCAACAGCATCCTGGTTTGTATCAGAAACAGTGTGGCCAGCAGGACTAGGAAAGGGATTGTCCCCCCGTAATCAGCACAGGTGAGGCCTCACCGTGAATACCGGGTTCAGTTTTGGGCCTCTCACTCCAAGAAAGATGTTGAGGTGCAGCCTCAAAGTTTACAATCACAACGTGTATGCTGAAATCAAATGAAGATAGAAGGCAGGGGCAGAACTCAAAGTTCACTTTATGACAAGCCTTAACTTACTATGTTGAATGAGCTGGCTAAATACAGTCCCTGTTTGTTTCAAAGAAATAGCAAAAGATTGTGACCCTGTGAGAACTCAAAGCAATCTTCCTGTTTTGCAACAGCACAGGTAGTAGTTTTTCCTAAATGGACAGATTGGTCTCAAGACACAGAATGTCTTTTAGAAAGAAGCTTAATTTTGTGAGGCAGATCATGCAATGAAATGAAAGATTTTTTTCTTGTTTTTACTAAGAATTCTGTGCCGACGTTTGCAATAGAAATGATACTGTATCAATGTCAGTCACATTAGAACAAAGTAGTAGCTAATTTTCCAGAACTGTCCATCATTTTTGGCACCTTTGGCAACTAGAACTGCTAAGAGTTAGTCATATTGGTAATATGAATAGAGAGAAGAAAGATTAAAAATATCCTTACGTAGAAAAGAGATAAATGAGCTGAAAACTCAGACCTCAGAACCTAAACTTTTTCACAAAATTCCTTTTTCTTTAAGAGTAGTCAACTAAGGCTTACATTTTATGGTCAATCAAAGGACTTGTTCACAAAGTGCTAAAGAAGTGGCAAAAGTACCCATTTATCATTGAAGAAGTTTCAGGCAACAAGAGTGAAAAGGATAACCTTTATTGCAAAAGTTCTCCCAGGTGGCTAGAGCCCTTCTTAATGCATTTTCCAGGTAAATAATTTAGAGAGAATCTAAAGGAAAAATGTGATTTATTATACATAATTTCTAGAAAGAATTACTAAAACAGAAGCAAGAAATGTGCAGTTAAGTTGCAGTGTGTACAGTGAAAGCTGGAGCAATCAGCACACTTCTATAAAATAACCCTCTGGTTATTTCAAAGAACCCTCTAGTTATTTGAAATCAGGATTAACACTCTACATATTGCAGTCACACCACATGCACATGACATTTAATACGTACTGTTGGCAGTTAGATAACCTCACAAGTGGTGGTTGAAGAGCCCATCTATGTTTAGGCTTTCTCTCACAGTGTGCATTTAAATTGAGATTCCTGCAATATGTGGTTAGTCAGTCTCTCACTTTCTCAGAGAAAAAACAGATAGGCAGTGTTTCATAACATGACTATTCTGTCAGATACAGCTGATATACTTTCATTTCCCCCCCAAATGAAAACTGAAAATCAACAATAATGTCTTCAGCACCAGTAGGCAGCTGATTCAATAGTCCCAAAGTCCAACTAAACACGTGTTCCTCATTAATGGAATAAATCTATGGAGACCTGTAAAATGGTGTTGAAGACCTAGCTCTTCTCACATATCCAACATATGCTTCCTGTACAAAGGTCAGATGGCTAAAGATGGAAATTCTTGTTTGTGTCATAGCATTTTCCATGGCACCTATCCTAGAAAAAGACATCTTATTCAGGTTGATATAACTGAGGGAAAGCATATTCTGTAGCAGTTCTACACTTTAGACAGTTTAAAAAACCTTAATGTGCTTTCAAAAACATGATCAGCAGACATCAGTAGCTCAGCAAAGTTCTTCCAAAAAGTTTAAAACTTTTTTTTCCTTTAGTTAATAGAGAATGACCTTTCCAGAAACGTTGATTATAAGCATCTTTGATTGTGACAAAAAAAATTAACTGGAAAGACAAATCTGGAGGACAGAATTATTCTTGTTTCACATTCTAATATAATGAGAGTTGTTACATGTTGTTGTGCGTGGTTTTGTGGGCATTTACGTTCTGGGATTTTTTTATTCATGGCCTTTGATTTTTTTTTTTCAAATGTCTCTGTCATTTAGTCTGGTCATGAAGGAGGAAACAGTAAAATATCAGGAGAAACGTGTCCCGTTACCATTAGGCCGAAAATGTTGAGAAGTGTGAGTATGGGTCCATATGAGAAAAGTAAACTGGATACCAAACTAAACCTAATCTAGTCCCATAGCTATAAACATTTTTTTTCATTGAATTATAAAAGAAAAAATAAGCTTGCCATAACAAAATGTCGAATGCTTTGTACAAGTCCAGGTAGTTGATCTTTCCTCCTCCACTGACACTAACTCCATTGTAAAAGGCCACTAAATTTATCAGGATGATTTAACTGTGTTGAAGCCATGTTGGTTGCCACCAATCATCTCCTCATTTTCCATGTGCCTTAGTACAGCCTTCAGGAGGATCTGCTGCACAATCTTGCTGGACACAGAAGTGAGACTGACTGGCCTGTAATTCTTTGGATCTTCTTTTTTTTCCCACTTTTTGAAAATGTGGGTTGTGTTTCCCCTTTTCCAGTCAGAGAGAACTTCACCAGACCACCATGACTTTTCAAATATGATGAAAAGTAGCTTAGCAGCTTCATCTGCTTGTTTCCTCAGCACCTGCAGATGGATCTTGTATATCTACATCTATATCATCTATATCTTTATCTATATCTAGATGGATATTGTATATATCTCATATACAGGTCTCTATATATGTATACTTTGAGCTTTTATCTATCAGGGAGCACTTTAGTTCTTTTATTTACTGGTTAAACTATGTCATTAACTATCTTAGTAAAACCTTAATCTAATGTTAGAATTTTCTTCTTACTTGTATTTCTTCTTATTTTGCTAACCTCATTCATTATTTGCTCTTATAATGGGTTTAGGCACAAGAGCATCAATTAGCTGATCAAGTCCCAGCAAAATATACCATGACTTTAGGATTAAAAATATCTAAGGAATTTCTTTGATTTTCCTTCCACTAAAGTTCCACTATATCTGTGAACAACCTTGCTGTTAAAGAATGATGACAAACACTCCTGATGTTTCTCACATAACTGGCCAAGAAAATTCCCCTGGTTACCTGAATGAGTCTTTCGATGTGGAGTAAATTAGCAACTCCACCTGTGCAAATGGGTAGTCAAATCAGGCTGTCCATACAAACCGGTATGGATGTACAACAATAAAGAAGCTGGGGATGACATAGGTCAGGTTCTTCCAGCTTAATTAAGTGTTGTCAACCAAAGAACAAATTTCAATAACAGAATTGCGTATGTATATGCTAAGCTGCAGCATGTATACTGATAATTTTTTTTAAAAAATTAAATTGTAATGGTTTAGCAGGTTAAAATCATGGTTCACATTTTGATAGACATAGAAGAAAGTGATTCTTAAAAAAAATCTGAACCTAAAAATATTAAACAATCTGTTTATTTTCTTCCTCATTAGCTGTGTGCTAGAAATGAATGTTTGCAGCATTGGCCTGGAAAAGAACCGTATGTTTTAAAAATGAAAAATATATCTTTCATTTTTATTTCCACTCTCTCAGTAATTTGGTGTTAAATGTTTTGAGATACTAAAACAGATGTCCATTTACAGACTTTCTGATCTGAAATACAATACAAGAGCAAAGAGGAAAGAAAAAAAAAAGCAGGAAAAAAAAAAAAGAGGCAGCAAGAAAAAAAACAACAGCCCCAGAGGGAAATATGAACAAAAACCATTGGACATTCTTGAGAGCCTTCCAAAACCACGATGCAAGCTATATTGTGTGGGGTTTTTGTCAAAATTCTTTTGTAATTAGTCACCTTTCTTATTTCCTGCTCACTTAAAGAGAGACTTTATTAGCTGGATTATTGTTATTTCAGTTTATGCTTGGCTTTTAAATGTACAGCATTTTCAGGTCTACAGAGTAGGCATTTGAAGTTTAGAAAGAGTTCCTGTTTTCTGTTTGGTACGGTAAAAATATCCACATACAGTAGCGGTCTTGAGATTACTAAAGTTAGTTGAAATTTTATTTTTTATATGACAGCAACACTCATTCTTCTGTAAAACATTAAAAAAACCCCAACAAATTAAGACACTTCAAAGATATTGGGCCTTTCAGTAACATACAGGGAGGTGCAATGAAATCCTTTTATACCTTCTGTGTAAACATGCACTGCAGAGTCATTAACGATGTGAGTGATAGGCTGAAGCTTGCCACAGTTGCCGTGCAGCCAGCATCTTCATTTACAAAAAGAATTTGTCTCCCATGAGTTACTTCAGTGTGGATGAGTGCATCCGGATGTAAACTGAGTATATTTTAATTAATGCAATCTCAATAGATGTGAATCAGAGATCCAATTTGAATAGGTGTCTGTTTTCTGATAATGTTGAAATACTCAGTGTGCAAAAGACCAGCAGAAGCAAAAGGAAGTTACAAGGAGCAATGAGGAAGTTACATCCTGTAGCTGGTATGCCCATGTAAGCATCCTTGGCTGGGTTACCAGCTGGTGTAAATCAAAGTGACTTCATTGATTTCAAAGGCGATACATCTGTGTACTTTATCTGGCAGCCTCATTGACACAATCCCAAATTGGAGAGTGAGTAAATCTGACACAGAACGTAGTATCAGAAATCAGAGGCTTAGCATGATGCTCTGGTCCCTATAAAATTAATGGCCAAACTCCCATTAAATTAGTATGTACAGGCTTTCAGCCTCAATCATAATCGAAATGCTATCATGAGAACTGCCAAGGCTAAACTTGCAGACTGCTTCTATAGCATTACAATTTAGACTTTCATCAGACTCGCTTACACACAGACACTCACATGAAATTTTCAGACGTCCAAATAGAGGTGCACTGAGCAATTTTTCCCTTGGAAAAAAAAAAAAAAAAATAAAGTGGCTTTGTTTTGCTGATAAACCAAAAATATTTATCTTCTCCTCTGTTTTTTTTTTTTCTTGTTCTCCACTGTAAGCATGGTTTTGCAGGTGAGGCCTATTTTCCCATCAGTTGCTTTTCTTTCTATTGCTTTCAGTCTCTGAATCAACCGCAATTTAGACTCCGGTTCAAATAGCTTGAAACTTTTCCTATATCCAAATAAAACTGGGCACACTAAAAACTGGATGTTCAGAGACTAATTTAATTAATTAATTCAGTATGAACCAAATTCATACTCATTCTTCTTAATGTGATTCCCCATTAAGATAGGCTGAAGTGTCATGAAATGGGTATGTCAGGTAGACAAATCAGTATCACACCATTTTAACTGAAGTCTGTTTTAAAACTCTCTGGAACTTAGGCAAATCTGAAAAGTCTGAACTGCAATCCCAAAGAGTTGCCTAAAGGCACCTATGTCAGCTAATAGTGTAAAATCACCGTAAGTGAGATGTATCTGTTAAGTTTAGACAACTACTGTATAGACTTCCACATCTCAGCTGGTTATCTTCGCTCTCTTTGTAGTCAGTAAAGCGAGAGGCACTTTCAGGCCATGACTCATTTGGCTTATTTTAGATGCCTGCCATAGGAGAGGAACCGTGCCCTAGAAGTCTTTTTTCACACCATCAGTTACAAAGACAATCCATGTAAATGGCTCAGATATAGATATATGCTTAGGTAGGTATCTAAATGTAAGCAGATGAAGATCACCCTCTGAGTACAAATTAGGGTGTGACTTTGCTATTTTTATTACTTTAAGATAGGCTTTGCAGTATTTATTGCAGAGGTTCCTTTTCCAAATGCTTAGTTTGACTGAGATTAACAAAATTAGGCCATATGAGTCCAGGTGGATATATCCAATGTTATCTCAAGCTAGACTCTGTTTAGATGTTCCTAAGTAATTCAGAGAACAGAGAACATGTATTTATGTAAATGTAGCTTGATAAAAGATACTATTTTCTTTGCTTTCTGAGATACTTATTTAACTTGAACTTTCTTCTTTACACGTATATATATATATATACACTTGTATAAGCATTTTATGGTAGTGTGCACAGTAGTGCAAAGTATTTAGAACAATTCCTAAATTATACCCTGGTCTTATATCTTACTACTGCAAAATGAAACAAGTAAAACCATCTCTAATACACAGCCAACTGAAAAAATAAAGTGTGTAATCTTTGTTGGCCTTTCTTTTTTTTGTGATTCACATCACAAAACTGCTGCTATCAGGCTTCAGAGGGAAAAAAAGTCTTCAAAGTTATTTCTACAAATTTTAACTATTAATGTAAAGACAACAAAAGTAATTCAGAACCTGGAAATTTTGCGCTTTATCCTACAGTGTCCAAGCAGCTCAATTAAGACTATATCAGATCAGTTGTTTGCGTATTACTCTACTCAGGTTTATGATCACCTAAGTGGTCAGATCTTAATCAGACAGTGGTGATATTTAAGGGTAGAAATAAAAAAGTCCTTTTTTTTTTTTTTTTTACTTTTTCTTGTGGAATGCAGTTTTTGTTATCTGATTCTAATACCATTCGGAAAACTTTCATTTGTTGCTGAAAAGCTTGTAAGTGAGATGAAGAAAGAAAGAACTCAACTAATTGTCAGCATGAATATAGAATTGAGAAGGTAGCACCATGACACTAGATTCACTGTGACCCTGAAAAATTATAGAAAAGACAGTTGAATACATTAACCTATGTTCTCCTAAACAGGTTGTTTTCTTCTGGTTTTGAGGCTATACCTTACGCTTGTATTTAAAATCAGATTATATGTTCAGTGTCAAATTCTACATTGTGTAGGTGGGTTGATAGGTTTTATGTTGCAGAACAGTAAAAGTAGAAGTATTTCTCTTGAGAATTTAGACCTTCTGGAAGAGGAACTTCATCATAGGTGGATTGGAGACAGTGCTGGATGACTTGAACATGGTACAAATTTTATAATTAATCCTGAAGTTCTGACTGATTATGGATCCCTTTTACTACACACTCTTCAGCTCAGCAAAATACAAATAGTTTAGGATCATTTTCATTTTTCAATGAAGACTTTGCAAATGTGCAAAGCCAACATTAACGCAATTCATATTTCAGTAAGTGAGATTATATACACAGTTGCATGATATGAACATTAAATGAAAGACATTTTATCTGTTGTTGACTTTTCAAGTGCTTTGCTTTCAATTCTGAATGTCAGAAATAGTTAAGTAATGGTGTAGGGCCTTTGGAGCTGCCAGAAAACAAGGTACAAGCCATATCTATTTATTTAGTTAGTTATAATTTCTTCAGATCGTGTGCAACACATAAAAGTGTACAAACAATCACTCCTTGGTAAAGAATGACACAAATTAGGGAAGATTTTCTATAGAAAATAACAATAACAAAATCAGTAAATGATAGATCCAGCCAGACAACTTTACTTGCCTCATTCCAGAAAGATATGTGTAAAATACTCCACTATTCACATTAGAAGAAAAGCCACAAGAATTGTCTCTGTAAATATTACATTGAGAAGGCAGATTTTGTTTTAATTTTGAATGACAAGCCAAGAATGTTGCTTAATGCAAATCCTTTCCAAAAGAGAACATACAACAAGACACCATTTATTATTCATCATTTGCTTTCTGTACTTCATTATATATATACCTGCTATAGGGATTTTATGCCTCTGTTTGGTCTAAAAATATTAGAAATACAAAAGTACTTTCAGGATGAGCTCAGTCTGTATGAAAGCAATGCTATTCATTTGCTTATCATGGTTTATATTTCCAAAGTAATTTCTCATTCTATGACCATATGACCTTCCATTTTGTTACACTAGCATGTTTAAAATATTTCACAAAGAATTTATGAAAGCAAAATTTGAAATCCATAGATTAACACCAGTAAACTGCTGAAAGATGAAAAACTTGATTTCCTCTTGTTTTCTGAGTATTTTTTGGTTTCGATTTAATATGCAGTGTTTGTGCAGCTCCTAGCATGATGTGTTCCTGATTTAGCACTAGTTCCCTAGAATTTTGTGGTAATAAAATTATCATTACATTATCATTTAACAGAAAAAAAAAAAGATTTTTACTTCTCAGAGAAGTAGTAAATCTTGCTACCTATTAGTAAAAGAGAAAGAAGACATTCTCAGCATTGCTTTGTGGCATCAGAATATCTGTGTCTCAGGTATCAAGCCTTGTCATGCACATAAGATCACAGCAAGGGATCACACAGGACAATTCTACTTAAAAAAAAAAAAAAAAAAGCCATCTAGAGGTAATTCTAATTATAGCATTTTGTACTAGACATGCCAATTTTACTACAATTCCCAGAATTCTTCAGGGGCTGGAACACGTCTGTGTTTGTCCAATAAACAGAAAATGTTACATTTTTATGGACAAATAAAAGGCCACTAGTATTACATAAAAAAATATTTATGGTGCCATATACCATACTCCATTTTACAGATTTTGAAAGAAAAGCAGTATATTAGGAATAAACATAAGAAAACAGAAGAAGACAAAGCAGTCAACACAGTCCCCTATTCTACCTGAATCAGAGATTAGTATATTAAAAAGTGACTGTGATAAATGAGTCTGTTTTAATTCATCACTCTTTAGTTATATAGGTAGTCTGAATAAGTGAATTAGCATTTTGAGTGATCCCTTAAAACATTTTTGTATCAATAAGGTCATAGAAAATGTTCTGAAGCAGTGTATTTAAAGAGGATTAAAAAAAGGATTTATTATTATTACTATTGTTTGTCATACTTTTTGTCAAGAGATGATCATGTATTCTTTACAGAGGAATTTTCGGTGCCAAACAAAATACTAGTTTATCTATAAAATCCCTCAAAAGCATTTTTGAAACTACACAAATACTTATTTCAGATTATTTTCTTCGTTCAAACAACAGAAAAAATAAAAACAGTAAAATTTTCCTTTTTGCCTTTTTAGCAAACCAAGTGCTTGTATCTGCAGCCAAAATTAATTAGTAGCCCCAACTGGATGTTTTTTACTAATTGTGTAGTTAAGTCATTTCATCTGATATGAATAAATGTGGCAGAGTCTTGTATGAATGATTTACTCTTCCCATTCTGACCGTTTCCATATCTAGTGGAAAGCATTAAAGGTTTGCTAGGAGCTGACAACAAGACCAACAGATCATTTTGAAAATGCATCTAGAAGTTCATTACAAAAAATGTCTATGGGCAATCAAAGATGATGTGCCAAATACTTAGCAGTGATGCATAGTGTGACAAAAGCACTTCTTTACTTTTCTGGAAATGTTTGGGTCTCCAGCTTTTCAGAGTATTTTGGACCAGTGCGCTTATTCTTTATCACGCAAGCCCTAGTATAAGGCAAATTGTCCTTAAAAAAAGACCTATGTAAGTGTCAAACAGATCTTCAGTCCTGAATCCTGCTTAATGATAAAATTGATGAAGGAATGATAAAGAAATTGTGGTCACAAACACATCCTCAATCAGAGTTCATTTTACTTAGGAGAAGTTTATGTTGGATATGAGAAAAAATTGTTCACTAAAAGGGTTATAAAACACCAAAACAGGCAGCCCAGGAAAGTGATTGAGTCACCATCCTGGAAGGGATTTAAAAGATATATAGACATGGCACTTAGGGACATGGTTTAGTGGTGGACTTGGCAGTGCTGGGTTAATGATTCGACTTGATGATTTCAAGCGTCTTTTCCAAGCTAAAAGAGCCTATGATTCATCACAGCTTACATTGACTAAAGCTGTGCAGTTCTATAATGATGCAACCCACAAGCTCAGCATCAGAATGGATTTGGAAGCAATGTAAACTGGTTTATGCTGTGAAGTTGCTTGTGCTACACAGGAAGGACGGTGTAACAGTGATTGATGATTGACCTTCCAAGCTGGACTGTTTCATATGTTTATGACGTAAGATTTTTGAAGGCCAGTGTTTCATTGCTGAAATCCTGGCCTTTCAAATGTCTCATGGGGAAGCAGGGGAGCTTTATTGTGCCATACCAACCAGGTATATGCAGCACTCTGCAACAACAGAGAGGTTTGCACTGTATTAATTAATCCAGTATAGAATCACAATACAAAATCAGTACTTAAACCACGTGCTTTATAAATCAGCCTCTACTTTACTTTAGTGTTTAGTCAGCCACAAAGACTTTAGCCCGTCAAGATACAGACCGGATTCTGGAGCTGGGGATGCAATGCTTTCAGAGACCATAGTGAAGAAATCTGCCTGCAGCTTCCCTTTCTTTCTCTTTTCTTGTCCTTCATCTGTATTCCTGTAAAATGTTAATGTGATAATTTCACCAGCACCATTTTCTAATCAGTAAAGAGTATCCTGAGACACAGTTGAAGAGTCTGTCTGGTCTAAACAGTTTTCATAGCCTGAACACCACAGTCACACTGGGACTTTGCAATGTTGGGTTTGTTGGTTTATTTTGGCTCTGAGTTGATCATCACTGAATTCTGCCTTCTTGTATTTTTCAGTGGTGAGTTTCTGAATAGGACTCACTGTGACCTCACTGGAATTTTATATCCTTGCAGTCGAAGAAAAATCTCTGGCTTAAATAGGTGAGCTGTGACTGGTAGAGGCAGGCAGATAGAGTTTTAGATCCCTCAGGTCCTACAAATAGGAGCTTTTTTTCTCTAATCCTCTTTCCTTAGTGAGACACCATGTCATGCTGCCTGTTTTGTTTCATGAATAGATGGGACGCTCTGGCCCTTCTGTATGAATGGGGAATATGAGAAGAGGAAAAAGTGGATGGATTAGATTTGAGCTGAGTAAATGTTGATCTTTCCTCACCTGCTCTGCACAAGTCTTCACCCCACTGAAACATTTTTATTAAATTTTAATCAAAAGCACAGAAAATACTGTTGATTGTAGAAATATCTAACCCTACTCTAAGCTACTCTACAAGACCACTTTATAGATGTTAATAGTCCCACACTGACATTGAGTTTAATGTTATTTTATAGTCTAAATGTCCTATGAATTGTCAAAGAATCCAAAAGGATCAAGAAAATATGCGGCTGCATAAGTGTGACAGAGTGAAGAGCCCAAGCCTTTGCAAGATGCTAAAGATTGTCCTCAGAAGATTCCATCTGCATTTGTTGTTCCTGACATCAGTCTTCTGTGAGATCACAGTTTTGTTATAGGTGGAGAGGGGAATTTGTGTTGAGACCTGAGTTTAAGAGTCTGTCAAATATATATTTAGGAGACTGTAAGGTTGCGTTTCATCCACGAGATCTTTGATCACAAATGGATGGCCTGCCTCTTTTTTGGAACTCGTACATGATCAAAGAGATCCTTTATTTAGAGATGCAAATGCTTCTGTCAAGCTCATAAAATACATACAAATGACAATTTTTTATAGACCTGCATTATACTTCAAAAGAGCACTTTTTATTCAAAAGGTCATGACCATTTTGATATCAGATACTGTTATTTGTGAGCAGAATGTTCAGCAATCTTTTCTTCTTTTGACTTAAACATCATATGAATATGTGTATTAAAGTAAAGCTGAATCTCTCAGAATGAGGAAATGAATTTTTTAACAGATATTAAAAGGCTAATAAGTTCACAACTCTTAGCACCCAGTCAGAATACCGGATTTTTATACTACAATAAAATACCAGATTCCTGAAAGTATATGATCTTTTGAAAGGAAAAATCATATGAAACTTGGATCAGATGGCTATTATTTGAAAAACTTTACAGTCCACTAAAGAGTTCTTTTGGCAGGGAAATAGGAAATGAGTTGGAAAGCATTAATAAACTTTAAGAATACTTGAAAACACCAACTTATGGTACTTGATCTTTAAGTGAACTCTAGATTACTTCCATTTTTTTTTAAACCATAAGTAGTGCTTAGAAGAAAAGATAGTTTATCTAAGTAAAAAACAGGAGAGGAAAGAAAGTTAAGCTTGGACAAAAGCTAGAAAAGACAGAAAAAGCAGTACTTGAAAATTATTATTTTTTGGCATTAAATTTAATTAATACTTCAAGTGTTCCACAGAAAGAAACAAAATTTCCCTAGTATTTCATTTTAATATCACTTACACGTTAATTGAAGTCCATTTTACAATGAAATTCATTGGTTTGGCACAGCAGCACAAGAAAGTTATGTCAAGAGTTGATAACAAGAAAAAGAGGGTACATAAACTTTGGGGATCAAAGAACTGATTCCAGAACAGCAGTTTATTCCACTGGCTTGACAGGCACTGATTTGTTCAGGTATTAAGCCAGATCTGCTTTGGTCCTCCATAAAAGTATTAAGTGATTCAAATTCAATATGAGACTGCAGAGCCAGGAAACCCCGGTGAAAATACTAGGCTCTAAAAAGCACTATTTCAGAAATAGGTAGCAATCTTCGAAGATCAGCCATAGGCTTTTAATAATTGGGCATTTCCAGAGTTGTTGCTTCTTTTTGCTACGAACCTCAAAGCTGTTTATATACATAAAATTGGTTGGTTTTTTTGTTTGGCTTTGTTTGTTGCGTTTTTTTTTAAATGGAACTCAAACAAACTCCCAAAAGTCTCTCTCTTGTTGTTTAGCATAAATTTGCCAATACTGAACTGATTTTCCTGAAAGCGTTTCTTGAGGACTGGAAAGGATGTTTTATGTGAACTCAAGCACCTCAATTGAAAGGTGTCTATGAGTGTTGTGAAGTTTTAATAATGCTGCATTTTACCCAGAATATTCATTAGGTGTTGTGTTAGATGGGTATTAACAAGAAATAAAAGCCAAAGTGTTTTAAAGAGTACGTCTATAAATCCCCTACTTTTCAACTTTCCTTCCTGTGATCTTTTTATCAGTTCTTCAGTCACTCTAGAATTGTATAGGATTGAAAAGACTTACATTCATCATTAGAAACAAAACAAAAACAATTTTCTTGAAAAAAATATTTCTGTTGTACTATGTATGTAAATAATAAAGAAGAATAAGATCGGGACCACAGCTTGCTATCCTTTTGATAAGTGTCTTTAACATAATGCAAATAAGACCATTTTCTGTGACTATATCAAAGAAGCAGCCAAAGTAGATTTGAATAGATAAACTCTGTGCAGTAGAAGTACTTAGGTATAAATCTTTCAAAGGCTAAAATAAACCACTTCAGTGTGTATGCTGATGCAACAGATATCAGCCTGCCTGGATAATTAGATGCATATGACTATTTTCTGCACAGACTAGAAGTTGTTTTAGGTGAACAAGGCCAAGTGCAAGGTCTTGTACCTGGGTCAGGGCAATCCATGGTGTCAATATAGGTTGGGACATGATGAGATTGAGTGCAGCCCTGTGGAGAAGGACTTGAGGTTACTGGTGGGTGAAAAGCTGGACATGACCTGGCAATGTGTGGTCTCAGTCCAAAAGACCAACTGTATTCTGGGCTGCATCAAGAGACATGGTCAGCAGGTCGAGGGAGGTGATTCTCCTCTGGTGAGACCACACCTGTAGTGATGTATTCAACTCTGGAGTCCTCAGCCCAAAATGGACACGGACCTGTTGCACTAGGTCCAGAGGAGGGCCACAAAAATGATTGGAGGGCTGGAACACCTCTCCTGTGAAGAAGGGCTGAGAGAGCTGGGGTGTTTCAGCCTGGAGAAGAGAAGGCTCCACGGACACCTTATTGCAACATTTCAGTGTTGAAAGGGTGCCTATAAGAAGGGAACAGTCTTTCTAGCAGGGCCTGTTGCGACAGAACAAAGGGCAACGTTTTTAAATTAAGAGAGATTTAGACTAGATATAAGGAAGAAATTTTTTATGATGAGGATGGTGAAACACTGGAACAGGTTTTCCAGAGAGGTGGTAGAGAGCCCATCCCTGGAAACATTCAAGGTGAGGTTGGATGGGGCTCTGGACAACCTGATCTAGTTAAAGATGTCCCTGTTCACTGCACGGGGGTTGAACTAGATGACCTTTAAAAGTCCCTTCCAACCCAAAGCATACTATGATTCTATGAACTCAGAAACATTTCTAACGGATTTGGAAAAGCTTTCAGAAAATACTGTCAGAGGTCTTCTGTTTTAAATATGTGAATCATTTCTACGAGAAGGAATGGTATACTGAACTAGTAATTTGAAATATTTGCAACAAAATTTGAGAAAGAAAATCTGAGTATAAAAGACTTCAGAAGATGAAGAAAAATTCAGAGACAAAGGTTGTCACCATTCAGTGACCACCTAGAGTCTATTCTTCTTGCTGTGAGGCTAAGGGGTGTCAGAGCAAATACCGAACATTTTTTTCTACTATTTTTCAAACTCATCCTGATAAGAAGCTTATAGTCACAAGGGAGATATTTTGGTTAGCATATTTCCTTAAAATTATAAATTGCTTACTAAAGCTTTGAAATTTTGATTTTAAATAGATATAGGAAAAAGAGTGAGAGTTTTAATCCCAAACCAAGACTGCTAAAACATCATATATCTGCAAACACAACTGTGCAGTGCAGAGCAGGCAGATTTGTATTTGTTTTCTATGTTCATTTATACTGCTGCTATCACAAAATTTTTAAGAGTTAGCAACGATTTGGAATTATAAACCTAATCATGACTGCTTCAGTTTTTCCAGAGCAGGGGCCTGCATACTTAGCAACACTGAAGTCAATGTAGGTGCAGATTCCTAATGGATAAGTTGTCAGTGCCACATATCATTAGATAAAACGGTGCAAAAATCTTTGGAACAGATAGGCAGGTAGACAGACAGGCAATAGGAAGGGAGAGAGACACTGATTTGAGAGCCATTGTTGCTGGAAAAAATACCAGTGATTTAATTTGGTTAATAATTATACCTAGCATCTCTGCTTGTTATCTTAATAGCATTAGTGTCATTTTTTATGTGCCACTTTGTGAAAGCCTGACTTTCCAAGGCCATGCATTCCTCAAGCATCACTTAGCAGAAGGCCAAAAATGTATGATTTTTTTCAAAAAAAGCCTCCATTTTTTCTTCAGAATGATAACTGAGCCTAGAGGTGACCCTTATACACAATTGTAGTTATTCAGGTCTAAAAAGCCAGCAAATTCACATGTAACTATATCTTCCAGCTTCAACAGTAGGACAGACTGTCAGCTCCCTCATCTGTCAGCACTTGTTCAGGCTAGTAAATGAAGACTGGTGCATACTAGCAATATCTATTTGTTACAGGATACGCACTCAAGAAAGTCATGAAAAGGAGTTTCAAGCAAGGGCCAAAACCAATCAGTCATTTTCTCTTGTCAGTGATAAGAAAAGCAACACAAAAAAGAGAGGTGCTTGTCCCAAAGGTGGTATCAGTAGCAAACTGTCACCAAACAAAAATAGTTGAAGTCCTAATGACTGTACTAATTCAATACAAATGAGCCAGGTTCTAGTTAGCTCAGCATTTCCTCTTGCTGTGCCTCAGGCAGGAAAAATGGACATCTTACTGTTCAGAGGACAAATCATGTGCAACTTACTTTGCATGAAAAAAGAAATGCCGAAATGGTGGGACACTCAAAGCCATCTTATCTCCTTGGAGCTGGAGTCCTTGAAAAGTATGCTGTATCTCATTAAATTAGCAGAAATCTTCCTGCCTTTTTCTTCTCTGTGTTGTGGAACACTCAGTCACAGCTACAGTCCTCCTTGTGCTCAGTCTATATTGAAGTTTTCACTGGTTTACCTTGAGACAATGGAGAGAGGTGCCATCACCCAGGAAGACTGGAAGAGGACAGCAAATTGGAAAGAATGCAAAGCAGAGAAGCTCTGCTCAATATGTAGTCTCTTCCAGCAGTGAAACTGGATGCTCATTGGAAGCACACCTTTCCACTGCCCAGCATCATCAGTTGAATCACTCCATAAGGAACTAAAAAGTAACTGTAAAAACCCACTGCTCTGACCCGATATGATTTTATAACAGACTCCTATGATTCAAAAAGTTCACAGAAGATCTAAGACAGTGGAAAAGGAGGTTAAATGCCTTCAAATCAGAAGACTAAGGATCTACTGATGCTGTTCCATCTGACATGTATGATCCCAATCACATTATGTGCTGCTGTACATCTCTTCACAGCTAGACTGAAGCTGTATCTGGTTATGTAAACTGACTGTGCTTTTCCAGTACCATATACAATGCTTGATTCAACTTAATCAATTATGTAAAAAGGAAAGATGCTTTGATAGTTCTTTCCAAGCCTTGATAGTGTTATCTTCTAATATTTTAGAAATATTTTATATATATAAAATGTAAAAAGGAGTCTATTGATTCTATGAGTTTTATTTACATATCTGCAATCTAAATACTAAATGGATCCACACTGTTTGTGGTGACATCACGTGGAAGATGCCACAAGAACTATGTGTAGAAACCCATGGGCATGGAGTCAGATTAGCACAGTCCACTGCCCGTGTTAGTATATCTTGCATCCCTCTCAGGCAAGTTGTCCAAGGAACAGCACTGTGATTCCCATGACTCCAGAGTTCTTATCATGGGGGTAGATCTCATTGTCTTTTAGTTGAGCACATTCAGAACTCCTCCCAGAAGACTTACACATCAGTAGAAGCTTAAAAATGAAACTTTTGTCTTCCTTTGTACAAATATCTATAACCATTTTTTTAAAAGTGTAGAAAATATACCACTCAGAAATCAGAAAAAAAAAGCACCACAACTATTTGAGTATTCCCCTTGCACACAGTTCCAAGATAATTATAGCTTCCTATGATAAATTTTAATTAGAAATCAGTGAGTGTTCTCACTAAAGTGTCTATCACAAAGGAGTTGTCTATCTTGGTAATCTGCATCTGGAAACATAGTTTGCTAAATTATATATGGAGAAAAGGGTTCTGTAGCTGACATTAAAACAAAAGATAATAAAACCAAACACCTTCAAAATCCCATTCTCCCAACACTTTTTCTTAGGCTGTCTTTAAAATACTAGAAAAAAACCAACAAAACAACACAACACCAAAAACATTCAAGTGATGCTTTCAGTAGCGGGTGCTCTATTGAACTTCCATTCCTCTTTCATTTTTCCCTGTCAGCTTCTTGCACTGATGTCAGTAATTTACCTTAGATTTGACTTGCTTCTCAGCCTGCCCTTCTGAACCCTTACACAAAAGATGTTCAGAAAGGGACTGCAGTATAGTGATTTTATTCAACCTAGATGTTTGATTTCAGCAGCTCCTTTGGATCCAGCTTCCAAAAGTTCCACTCTTTAGACAGCTCAGAGAAAGGATGCTTTTACTCTACAGTCTGCTGCCACTGCCATCCTGAATATAGATGCTTCCTGTTGTGCTTCCCCTTTCAACCTACAGCACTCAGATGGCTCATAAACTACAGGCTTTTTTGTCTCCCCTAGGATTTTCCTTCACAGGGAGCTTTGTGGCTGACTTGTTGCCCTGCTCAGAGATGCTGGCCACCTAAGTATGGTAAGTACCCCTGAAGAGGGGATGAAGGTTACTATCGAACCGTATTTCTCAGAACTTAGATCCCCTGGTGACAGAAATAAGCACCATCATGAGCGTGATGTGCCACAGGTATTATGCCTCCACATTTTTCTGTGGAATCACTCTTCATTCAAGATAAGCTGTAATATATCTGGGGCACTCTAGGTATAGTTAAGAGGATCCACATCAGAAAACAAGACCTGAGGCAGAATTTTTAAGAATCTTTTTTCCTCCTCGCTTTCTTTCTGCCAGATAGAAAGAAGCAGATGGTCAGTATTTATCACACTGTCAAACCAATAGATGTCTTCAAGATCTGCACTGCTCTCTGATGAAGTCATGGAAGATAAAAACATCCTTTCAAGGTGGTAAATTGTTTGTCCCTATCATTGTTTTTACCTTTCTCTCTGATATCACTCTACCTTTAAAAGAGGATTACTGAGTACACTAACAGCTTACAGTTCTGAGTATTTTGATGGGGTTGGTTTGCTTGTTTGTTTTTTTTAGGTGGCAAAGAATTATAAAAAAATACAGGAAAGAATATCCCAAAATAAAGAGAATCAACATATTAAATACCTAGGGAATTCAAGTTGTCTGGGCCTGATAAACTACATCTGT
The DNA here is from genome assembly GCA_013396935.1 of Baryphthengus martii. Classification (NCBI taxonomy): domain Eukaryota; kingdom Metazoa; phylum Chordata; class Aves; order Coraciiformes; family Momotidae; genus Baryphthengus; species Baryphthengus martii. The sequence continues at coordinate 89,139 of VWZK01004170.1, forward strand.
GGCTATTTAAGATGTAAAGATGAGGCAGTGCAAATAATATTAATGAGATCCCGAAAATTTGAGGAGAATTAAAGTGATAAGTACTGAAAGACCAGGAAAATGAAAATAATAATTAGCATTGAACAAATAGATGAAGAAAATTAAGCAGCCACAACTCCTTAAATTCCATTCACGGAAATGGGATTCATGGGATATCTTCCACCTTGAAAGCACCCAGGAAAAAGAATCAGCTAATGTGGAGCTGTCAGGAGCAAATTCAGTCAAGCCTTCTGCAAAAGTAGAACAGACCACTCAGTCAGAAGAGACAATGGACATCTCGTATTTGGGCTTCATTGAGGTTCTTACATTATGTCTCATGTAGTTCTCATAAATGGCCTTGAAAAATGCAGTAATAGTGTAGCTTCAGGCTTACTAGGATAAGAAGGTTGATGGCTGGAAAGGCCACCTCAGTATTGTCAGGGTAGTTCACTATCAAAGTAAATGGTGGTAGACCTATACAGTGGGCTATACTGTGCCTATTATTACTGAGTCCTTTCTCTAATAATGCTGCTGATGAAACAGACATCATCCGGTAATACCAAACTCAGAGGGACTAGGAATATGTTGGATAAAATGTTTGTATGTAAATAAAAAATGACATATATTTCAGTATGAACAAAGTTGTATACCACTGAAGCCAAAAAACACCATCTGACCTCTGGGAGAAGGCACACATCTACATTGCACACAGTGACTGAAACAGTCCTTCCTTACCTTTACTTGCTACTTTTTTGTGGCTTAGTGTCACATCATGACAATGACATGTGAACAAGAGTAACAAAGAATTTGTTTCTTTGTATTTCCTTCCAATTTATTTCTACTTCTATTTCTGCCATTGCGACAAATTCTGGTGATTTATATTTGTCTCTAGAAGTAGGAGTGATTGTTACCACAACTCTGTGTCCATTGCCTGAGGATTACTAAAATAAAATAAAAATACAAACACAAATACAAATAAAAAACTACATTCATCAAATCTTCATTAAAAACTGTATCTGGAAGTAAGCCACTTCCTTTTAAGTGTTCAATGAGTGTTGTTGCAAGATGATGCCTGTTTGGAGGAACATATTAAGCATACCAAATATATATTAGGAGACTAATATATCGGTACGTAGTTTATCAAACCCATTAATTAGAAGAAGAAACAGACAAACTGGGAGATAGGATTTTTCCTAGTAATGAGAATCATGATTTCGGATTTATGAACTAATTGTAAGAGTACAATGATGAAAATGATAGGTGTATTTGATAAATGAAGCAGTTCTAGAATAATATCTACACAATTTTAAAAATATCAGGAAACCTGTGCCCTGTTGACGTATTCCAAGAAAAAGCAATATTCATTTCCCTTTCTTTTTATTAAATTTTTAGTTCTTGAGCTGTAGGTATATATCATTTTACTGTTTATCAAAGGTCACTTGAAATTGTGCATGAAACTAAATGCATTGTACTAGCTTTAAATTTGCAATTAGAATGGCATGTTTAAATTGAAAAATAATATCTAAAGCTTAAGAGTAAATGGAGAAATGATAAACAGGTGAAAACTTGCTAAGAAAATTATTAAATTAGTATCAAATTGTATATTCCCTGACTATTGCATAAGTAAAGTAATTGGTAAGGGTTCAATAAATCCTCTCTTACGTATATCAATTTGACATATAGGAGGAAAATTTCTAAAGAAATGAGAAAAATCCAAAGAAAGCAGAAGTAAAAAAAAATCCATAAAAAGAGCAGCTTATGAAACTTTTTCTTCAAATGAAAGTGTGAAAATATATTGAAATAAGTAATTCAAAAGTTAATAAATTTTCATTACTGCCAGTAATCACTCAGTGATTGAGTGGTAATGGCAGAAAAGGCCATTAAAGTACTGCATTCTGAAAATACCATTTTCAAGACTTCAACTGCAAATGTATTACACCAGTTACTCTTTCTGAGACTTAAGACAGAACCTGCACAGGATGCTTCCCATGTTATATTTGAGAGATACATCCTGACCTCCAAGTTCCTTTTTTGAGGAACCCCATGACAAATCTGACAGCAGAATTGTGTTCCACTTAAATGTAGGAAGTCTCACTAGGAAGGTTTATTGGAAGCCGACTTGACTACAAATGCAACAAATAATGCTACCATTCAACATTTCAGTTTCAGCTGATCCAAACCAGTTGAGACTCTCCCACTCCTGGTGGCATTTGGAGTAATACGGATTGCAGAGGAAAGAATGATGTATAAACTTACAAAGAAAACTGGTATCAGAACTTTGTAAAATCATGAGTCTCCCATAGTAACACTTCATGGTAATTTTATTCCATATTTGCAGTAGCCTAACCTCTACATCATAACTGATTTTAGTAGCCTTGTGATTCAAATAAAATAAAAAAAAATAATAAAAAGAAAGGCAAGAGTTTTGTGCTGTGATTGACAATGAAGTTACTGTGGAAAAGAAGGAGCTGGATCATGCCTATTCTACTACTGCTATTTGCCTCAAACTCCTCAAGATTTCAATGATACCAATTTGTTTCTTCTTTAAGCTATGAGAGATCAGTATAACAACAGTGTGCATTTTCTAGAGAACTCTTTCTATTCATCACTTATTTTATACCTTTCCAGTGCATGTTCAATTCCAAATATTTTTCTTGACCTTTTGGCCTGCTGCTTCTTGCCACAAACTTTGCAGAGAAAACCTAGAGCTCTGGCTCCTGTTAACCATAGACATGATGTAATCCTGCCTACATTACTTCACTATTATTTTCAGTATATGCATGTATATACATATTCTGCTTAACTAGTCATCTGGGGAAGGATGTGAGATCATTTTGTAAGATTGGACCAGAATGGAATTTAAGCATCGTTTTTATAAGCAAACGGGCAGCTGCAGTTAACCCTGTATGAGGAATCAGTCCCCAGACATTAGTCTAAATGTCAAATCCTTGGGGTACATTTTTAAAAATCTATGTATATGCACATTTATAATATTTAAAAGGATAAAATAATGAGATAAATTGAAAGCTAAGCCCAGAAGCGCTTCTGGGCTTCCAAATACATCCATCAAGCCCATGGGCACTACAAATCTGCAGGGCTCAGAATGCTTGGATATTATTAACATAACCATTCATTCCAGAAACTAGTCTTGGCTGTTATAAAATCAAGCAATAGGGTTAAACTTTCAGAAGTCTCTTTAATTTGTGGATTTTAAAAAGAAATTCCTAAGTTTTAAGTGGCATTAATTTTAATGTTCCAAACAGGTGATAAGCCATAGTAGCAGTGCATTTAGCCAGTATTTATAGCTCTGGTCTTTATTTCACTGCCGTTACTCATGCAGTCACTGCACATGAAGGTGGCAATTGGTTGCATTTTAATTCTCAAGTGGTGGAAAGGAAGGTCAGAAGCCATCACGCAATATAGTTAGTATGGCCCTTCTCTGCTTCTAATCCCAGTGATGGGTATGCTGAAAGCATTCATTTGTATAAGCAGTGCAGACATTTGTCCAATGCCTGGACAAGTAATACTGTAAGAATCCAAGTACTTTGCATGTGATATAGCTCATGGATATTCATTGGTTCCCAAGATTCCTTGCACCTCTATATTTTGTCAATAAGAAGTTTTTCCTTATGTTTAGATGAAATTTCCTGTGCTCTGTTTTGTGCCTCTTGCCCTTGTCTTATCACAATGCACCACTGAAAAGAGTCTGGCCCCATCCTCTTGATACTCACCCTTCAGGTATTTTTAAGTATTGATAAGATCAGATTTGTATGAGATGCTTTAAATTAGAAGCTCAAATAAGCTTATTTCAAAACAATTTAGATTAAATAAAAATTACTTATGATAAAACAAATTAATTTTTAACCCCTAAACATCAAACGTATTTATATATTATAATCATTGTTGAAGTTTCCAGTTGTTGATAGCAAAAATCTCTACAGTTGAGTATGGAATTCACTTATTCTATCTTTTATTCAAATTTCTTCACAGACTTATTTTCTTTATGATAATTCTCAAGAATGTCTTAGTGAGGATATTACATTTTAACAAAAGTTATTTCAACATGAGCCTAGGCAGAAATGATGCACTTTATTCGAGTAAATTAAGAGAAGAAAGTAGAAATTTGCAAGTAGTCTTAATTTCACTGCACTTTTAAGTGGGAACCTCAGGAGTAAACAAGTTGTTTCAGTAGAGCTGGCCTAAATTGAAAAGGCTTCATATGCTAATTTTAGAGGTGCTCAAAGTAACCAGACATAATTTCAACAAGTCCATCATTAGCCCTGACTTGTTTCTCTTGGTTTCAACTGCCACTATTAATTTCTCAGCCTGTCAACTTTTATATAAAACAAGTTTTGTCATAAGAAAATATATTTTCACCCTTCTTTTTCTCCATATGCATAGAGTTGTGCCTTTAAGATCTTTTTTTTCCCTTAAATCTTCTGGATTCTGTTCTGTATTCATTTAGGGAAACGCCAGCTTCTTTTCTGAAAGCACATGACAGTTACAAAGTCAAAGCCCATTATTTTTAGCATAAACACCTTGGTTCTATACCTCCTAATCAACAGTGTTTTAAAGGAAAATAAACCCTTAACAGGGAAATTTATACAGCAGTACTGTGTCTATGTCCTTTCTCATAAGAGTGAAATAAATCTTTCATATTTTTTTTTCAGATTCACTCCACTTTCTCTTATCACCTCTGCTTTCCCTCATTTATACATATTCTCCATACACATCTGGACATATGTATAAATAATTAATAACCTGTATATTTTCTTCCTCAGCAAGGGTCAAGGAGCTAGAATTATTTTTTATTCTTTAACCTACATTCCTAATACTATGCTCTGTCAGTACGAATTGTAATTTACCTATATATTGAATAGATAACATGCAACAATATTCCTGAGATTCCTTGTACCAGAAAAAATCCCCCAAAAGCCAGGAAGTAACACATCTCTGGAAGCTTGCATAGAATGGACTATGTTTTGAGAGCACAGTTCAGGATTACTAAGAAGTTCTTTTCCTGCGTCTTTTTGAGCTTTTAAGGTTCCTGCAGCGTTTCTTAAGATTATTCCTTTATTCCTGTTTAATCATCGACAGACCATTTGCTTCATATTTACTTTAAACTCTGCAAAATTCATCTTTGCTCAACAGAAAAAAAAGTTCTATAAGGGAAGGTAAGAAATTCAGAACCAAGATGCTTGATAAAGGAGTACAATAATGCAACGTAAGATGATTAAATGTGTTCACTTATGTCTGAAAAACCCTACTCATCCAATGAAAAAAATACGGAAAAAATATAATATTATCCAAAGAAATCCGTGTTTACAAAATTTAAATAATCATCATGATGTATTGATTTTACAAGCTCTCCCATCAGAACCGTCCCTATATAAACTCAAGATTAAACTCCCTAGCAATACCAGTGTCCATTGAAAGATAAATACTTCTTAGTATCAAAATTAAATCCATATACACATTTTAACATATTTGTATGTTACACAAAATTTTCAAGCTATTGTAGTTATAAGGACCATATAAAATTATATAAAAAAGGCTTAATGTAAATTCTGTATTTGACATATAAACTCTTGACAAAGAGGAATTTTGAAAGACACAGTAGTGATGAATTAATGAAATTAAATAATCTCATCATTAAAAAGTGCTAGTTATTGACCTCAAAGTCTTCACAACATCTCACTACAGTTCATTTCTACACAATAATCTTAAGAAAAAAATGATTCAAATTAAAGAAATAACTATCTTCAGTCTCCATATGGAATCAATATTTAGGTCTTATAACATATTTAAAATTTTATTTGCATTTTTTAATTGAGGATTTCTTTGGCTCCTAGAAAAAAAGAAAGCAAAGGATTAAAATTTGGTGGATCCCACGTGTATAACTTGTAGGGCTTAAACCAATGCATAAAACATTCAAAAAAAGTTTTGTAGAGAGCTTGACCTTCACTATATTGATTTCTATCATAATGCTCTAAAACTTCTAAAGTATGACCTTTTCTTATTCAAAGATAAAAATATTTTTTAAACTGTCAGTGTTAGACATTGCAAAATAACATTAGACATTGAAAAATAAGTTGCTCATGATTGCATAAAAGTGGCAGTGCTGAAGTGTATGAGGATAATATTAACAGCTTAATGTTACGTGAAGCATATGCTGGGAATGTGGGAGAAACATACATTTCTCATCATTAGTTTCTGAAACATGAAAATAGTATAGCTGCATAGAAGTTAATAAAATGTTTTTCTGGCTTGTGCCCTGTAGGAAGAAGTATCTTCTATAAGATTCGTGAAAATGATTAGAGCTATTCTTGAATGTTACTTAACAATCTAATCAAAGTTTAAATCTGTTCCTCTTAGAATCTGAATTTTCTTTGACGACTATGGCCCCACACTTCTGTGAGTTCACAAATACCACAGACATTCACAAATAAGGCTATTTTTCTTCTGTGAGGATTCCAAGTGACTGAAGGATTGCATATGAAGACACACTTTCACAACTTAACCCTAGAACTTCCAAATACCCAAGTGCCTTCTCATATAGACATTACCTCCACTTCACGATCTCTGCTTGTAGATGATTTGTTTAAAATTCAGAGCAACAATGTAATATTAGTAACTACGATTCCCAGGGTATTTGGGTATCAAGTGGTCTAGAAATATGTGTTCAGTCCTTAAGCTTGCTAAGATAAACTACTTTTTCTAAGGCTTCTCAGTGTCTTGTGGTTTCTCTGTACTAGAGACTTCTGTAACTGCTTGCTCTTACAGTAGCACTTCTCAAAGGGTACATTGTGAAATCCTCCTCATCATGGAAGGACTCAAAGAAATGGCAATGCATTAGAAAACACAATTGGCAGCAGCTCATTTCTTCCATAGCAGAGGGTTTGTGCCATAGCAGGGTACAATCAAATACCTTTGTTTTAATGGTTGGAAGCAACTCCAGCTCCTCCGTGAGCAAAGAACAAAGATTTAAATTTATATTTGTGATTAACAACTAGACTCTTCTCACTTTTCCTCCTTTGTCACTGATTAAGAATTTGTGAATGCAGGGGATCTAAAAGTTCATCTCAAAGAGGTTGGACACAACTGTCCTAAGACACAAGGCTCTTTCCTTCCTACAGTCCTTTGTGCCTGTGATTGAATGGGCCAAGACAAAGTATGAAGCAACCTTGGAATAGTGAAGTAAGCAAGCATAACTGCCCCTTTTATTTCATGGGAGGCAAGTATATACATGTATGAAAAAGGTTGAGAAGTATAGGGTTGAGAAGCTGAGGTGTGAATGTGTACATGGGTGCTAAAGGAGTTGAACTGGTACATTTATTTGCTGAATCTAACAAAAACCTTTTCCTCAAGAGGCCTTTACATTTGGGTTTGAGGAAAGTAATATTCAGACTAGCTGTTAGGAAGCCTGTGTTACATGACTTTAGTATTTCACTTCGCAAATAATTGTAAAATTATGAATGCATTTAAAAGACTTAATCTCTTGAAAAAAAGATTTAATCTCTAGAAAAAACAAAGGACTATGACATAAAGCTTACACAGATAACCTGAATGCTGACACAGACACTCTGAATATTCAGATTTAGGCTCACAGCCTTTGATTTCTAAGATAAGTGATTCCAAGATACAGTGAAAGAGGCGCTTCACCCAGCACCACAAATTAAATAGCTAAATGTCCTTTTACACTAGTTTGGAGTGGGCAGCATGTACCCTAGAGAAGAAAGAATTTCTTGGACAGAGAGGGGCCATGTATGCAACTGAGCAGAGACAGCAGTGGGGATAAAAAAGATTCAGTCTTTCTCTGACATGAAAAAAATAATTAAAGTTTTAAACCCTGAGGTTCAGGCTGACAGCATATTAAAAGGATCAGTTTGCCTTAGAATCAGAAGCAATACTGCAAAGCTACTCCAAAAGGCAATACTCCAAAGTGACAGTAGCAGGTGATAGCCTATCATGAGAATTGAGAAGGTACCCTTCCAAAAAAGATCCATTGGTTGGACCCAATAGAGCATTTCCTATGTACCTTGATCTTTAAGAATAGACAAAAGTGATTCTGATTGTTGTTGCTAAGGAAGTGGGCAGTAATCTTCCCTGAGGACTGAAGGGCCAGATATTTTCTTTCTCTTTTGTGTGAGGAACAGCTCGAAAAATCTTCCTTGGTCGCTACCTGTTTTTATATACGATACTTGTTACAGAAGAGGTAAAAGAGCAATGCACATGAAAGAGTAACAGAGCTGAAGGGAGAACATAAAAGTTAAATGGGAGGCTAACTTGAGGAACAGGCTTCTTGACAACATGTATATCTTTAAGAGTCATAATGGTCACAGTGGCGATTAAAGTCCATTTTGATAAAATCAAATCATATACTGCAAAATTCCAACTTCAAAAACATCAATGCTAAGCAAGATTAAGAGGCATTAAACAGCATGAGATACCAATTTGTATTGAACCTGTAAGGAGCAGCAGGTTGCAGGAAGTGAGTTTGGTAAAGGGATCGGTTCATCTGCATACGCATAGCTGGAAGGCAAAATGCAGTTGCTCTACTTCTGTAAACAATTAATTTAACAAAGAGATGGGTTAGTTTTATGAATAATGGAATCCTCTCACCACTTATTCATTACTCTAACCAGTATGTATTAAAAAACAGTTTCTACAAAACAGAAATTTGCCTACATTTTGAAAGTCAAACCAACATTTCATTGCTAAGATTGGAATAATTTGATTTGTAGCGACAAAGATTTTATGTCACTTTAGATTTATAAGTGAAACCAGCTGAATTAAATGAAACAAATTTGCAAGCGGAGCAACTCAAAATAATTACTTCAGTGTGGCTCGGCATGGCCACACTAGTTCTCTTCTGCATTGTCTTATCAGATCCATGGGAGCGGACCCCTGTGTAAAGACTTTTCAAAGTCAAAGGGGCTCTGGAGTCCACTCAAGTTGCTGATTTCTGGCTTAAAAACCAAATATTACCCATACTGATAATGATCTTAATGTGAGAAAAGATGTGTCTATATGTCTTGAAATACAAAGGAGAGGATATTTGCATTAGGAAGCTGGTAGCAAGGGCTGGTGAGCACAGATCAGAGGAGCAGATATATAAACAGAACTTACAAATCCCAATAAATTATGTAAGAAGCAAAGAAGTTTTTGGACAACTCAGATAAGGCATTCAAGCTCTAGTTGACCATAAATAAGAGCAAACTACAGTTATGATCAATATGGTTTCTCTAAGAAGTTTCAAATGTCAGTTCGACAGTCTGTTTATAAAAAAAAAAAAAAAAAGAGATTGATTACCACTATCCCACAAATCATTTATATTACGCTCCTTTTTGCTATTACAGTATTGCTTACATTTAGTAAGACATAGAAATTTTGGTTTAGTTTAGATATTTAAAGGACGTACCACATGTTAAGGTTTAACACTTATCAAACTTTTCACAAACAAGATGCCGTATATAAAAACCTATTTTATTCATTTCATGCAACTCTTACTGTCTCTGAAAAAAAATATACATCTTATTACTGAAAAAACTCACAAAATTTGGAAAACCAAGTTTTTAAAGCCTATTTTGGTGCATCGGTTAGAATCATAAAAAATAGGTTTGAAAAGACATGCATAAAACCACTACCATAAAGATTTGAGCGTGCCTAACTGGTAGGTCTAGACTCATTAAATGTGAAAATACTGTCTCTTATTTTCAGAACACAGAAATGTGTATTTTTCATGTTACAGATGCCAGAGGTGAAAAGCAATTCAATTCCAAGCTGGCATGATATTAAAAAGAACTGCTGCAGAAATTTCAGGAACAACAAACCCACTTTAGGCCTAAGGGAAAGCCTGCAGAGAAGTGTCCTTACTAAAATTTAAAAAGAGAAGCTTTGAACTACAACATGGAAACAAATACAGATCTTTTCTGTAAGCTAAAAAAAAAAAAAAAAAGAAAGAAAAAAAAAGAAAGAAAGAGAATAGATTATTCCAAAATGGAAATAAGGTCCTGGTACCTCAGTAATAAAAAGCTCACAGGACCAAATATGTTTAGTCTCTTCCCTTCATGTTTCGCTTCACTTTTGCCTAAGAAAATGTTATCCTTTCAGATCAATAAATCTTGGTAATGGCCTCTGCAGAAGTCAATTTCCACTTTATTCTATACAGTAGGGAACACAGTATGAGAGACTCAAAGATTTATAAAGCATATCGTGGGGTTGGGAAGAACTGCAGGTTAAGTGCAGATCTTGCCTCCTGAAACTTCAAAAGGCAGTGAAAGAGGAATGAGGGAAAATGAGGCCAAAAGGAGAAGCTGATCAAAAAGAGTAATTTAGGGTCTTCCAGATCTTAAACTGAAGGTCAAAAAAGCCTAATAGTGGTTCATTAGGAAAAGACCCCTGAAGTGGGTTTAAAGCTGTAGTAATTTATCTATTTATTTTTAATAGGAAACTTTAAACTCTGGGCAGTACTCCCAAGACTTGGCGGTTACCAATAGGCTGAAAACGAACAACCAACTATGTAAGGACTTATCAATATGAAACAAGGGTTTCACAATAACCATATGCCTACCTCCTTTGGTTTATCAGGGAGTATTTAATAAAACGAATAGCCTTACTAACATCAGCAGAGAAATTCCCAATATTGCCAATGCAACTGACAAAATGCACTTTAAAACCAAATGCCAGCAGTATATATGAGACTGCATGCTCTGAAGCAAGAAGAGTTTAGCCATATAAATGGACGGTGTGGTACCCACACCGTGCATGGTGATGGGCATTTTGTTTGCCAATACAGATGAGCTGTATGGTCAAAGGAGTGAGGATACCAGCAAATGGGTCAGCCAGGGTAGAAGTCTGTAAACTTTAAACTGTACGTACTCTGAAGGAGTCTACTGCTCTCCAGAGGACCACACAGAGTACCTTCCTAAAACTGGCACCATGGGTATCTGAAGGCAGTTTTGTGGTGGTTTGCTGAAGAGGCAGTAAGGCAGAACTACGCAGCTGAAAGTAGGTTTGTAGCTGGGGTGTTGCAGAATAAAGCTAAAATGAATAATGCTAGATAAAATAAATTCTACCTGAGTCCACTTGAATGTTAGTTCCTGCACTAAGTCTGAGGGTTAGTGAGAAGGAGGAGTAGTGATGGTCTCTTTATTTTTGTTTATGCTGGCCATAATTTTTCATGAGCAGCAACAGAGCTTCTGAAAAGACTGCGTAGTGATCTGCACAGCCTGCTGGGGTCTTGCTTCGCCTTCCACCCAGTGGTACATCACGTGAAGCAGCTCAGAGCTAATAACGCAGGCAGCCTACAGGGTGGTGAAAGGCCAAATAGGAATGTTTTGTTGATTTCCCAAATAGTACCTGCTCTTGATTGTCCTGATATGTTGAAGAGAAATCGTTAACTTATTTCATTAAGCGTGCTCTAAGACTTTAGTGCTCACTGTGCAAGTCTGGTTCATGTGGATGAACAGCTGCGCACATGAATAGTCCTGTTAAATTACCGGTGAGTATGTTCGCATCTGTGCAAGCTTTATTCATATTATCAGGCTCTTTTAAGCTATATTTGCATAGAATATTATGAAGAATGTCTTTGCAATTCCCCAAAGGGAATACACATACTTTCATTTCTGGTCACACTTTCATTTCTAGTTTGCAGACACAAAGAAGGAAGTGAAAGAAACAGTTTGCTGTGGGAGAAATTATTATTTTACATTTTTTTAATCTAAAAGCACTTATCTTATTACTTCTTACTAATCCTGAAATGCTTATTGTCAAGATGAAATTTTAATTGGCATCAGAATTTATCACTGTAATAAGATATGTATTATCATAAAGGCATCGTGAACCATTATTCCACAGAGCTGTTAACAAGGATTCCTGATGGCTCTCCAGAATAGTTTTATGGACTATGCTTTATGTGGGCAATTTTTTTTAGGTAAAATTCCAAGTATCCCGATAGACTTTCCAAGGCAGACGATGGCAAAGAACTTAGAAAAGAGAAAACGTTGTCTTACGGTTAAGAAAGGAAACAAATACTTAGATCTGGTTTGATTTCTTTCCATCACAGGTAACTTAATAACCATGATCAACTGACTAAATACTACTGGCAAATTAAACCAATTATTTTTCTAATTCTGAGAGTGCTTGTGACAGGATTGTGTAAAAATCATTAGCTAGAAAGTGGAAAGGAGATGTTCTAGAAACAATACCTCAAGGATTGCTTGACTAATTTTACTCAAAAAGCAGAAGCATTTCCACCTTTTTTACTGGAAAAGAAGTTTGGAAGACTGCTAGAATCTTTCAGAAAGTTTTGAGCATTTGGAAATAACAAGGCAAAAAACCAATTACCTTACCTAGTGTGTAGTATGAATTCAACTATTTTTTTATTATAAAAAATGGTTATAATAAAAATTTTCATCATTCATAAGATATAACAACTCGCTTAACACTGAGAGTGATGCAAGATACAACGAAAAACACAATGTCAGTTAGTTTCAGAAATACTATCTTATAATTTTTGACGTGCCACCATCATAAAGAGCAGACAAAGCCAGAGAAAAGGATTCAACGTAGAAGGACAAGGAAAAGAATAAAGAAACAAAAGATGTAGAAACCAGTAAAGAAGTAATTGAGAGAAATATACAGACACTAAATGATAAGAGCACAGGAATATATACATTTCTAATTTTGTTTAGAACTGTACTGAAGTATACATGTTTATTTCTATACTATGTATAAGCCAACAAGAGCTAAGACCCCTTCTGTGGTATGAATCAAACTGTTCATTATGTTGAGTGCTGAAGGCAATGCCTTTTTTCAAAAGCTCGCAAGCTTTACAAAGACAGATGAAGAAGGATAATACATACAAAGTAGAATGATCAATATGATGGTGACTCATGTTGGGTAGCTAGCATATTTTTGGCAGAATGAAGAGGTGTAATGAAAAGGGAATTAGTTAAATGAAACAGATTTAGACACAGAAAAAGTGAAATAAGTGAAGAGGAAGATACAGAACTGAGGTGAGGAAATTGTCAGACACTGAGTCTGAACGATGGAGTATGCAGACAAACAATGCAAGAGAAGTTCTAGTCCAAACTGTAGTACACGTTTTGAGTACTCAGGAAATTGATAAAAAACTTACAGTTTCTAGGTGGCTTTTCCTTGGTTTGTTGTTGGGGTTTTTTTCATCCCTGAATATTACAGAGGTAGGGCAGATATGTCATATATAATATATATATATATATATATACATATACAATCACCTCCAGTGATGTTGTCTTCCCTGTACAGTGTAACACAGGAGAAAGCATGAGGAACAAGTCTCAGTCGGTCCTATTTCATCCTTCTCTGTGTTCAGTGCTATATAGATCATTTTTAGGCCTTTTCAAAATCTATGTAGAAGTAAAAGGATTAAGGATTCTGGTTTTCCCCTTCATAGAACCATTTCTATGAGGAATGTAGAGATGATCGCGTGGCTCCCCTGTAGAGCTTTAGATCAAAAATTCATAAAGGGCATTGTTCGAAAAATACTTCATAACAGGGAAAGAACGGAGTAAGAGTAAGGAGGAGAAGTAGGTTTCTGGCTTACTTTTGTCTCCTTAATACCCCAAAGAGTAAGCAAGAGTATGTTTAACCTTTAAAAGAACCATAGCAAATTATGCTCCCCACTCTATCTGAATGGTTTCCCCAAGAAGACATCATACTTGGTTGCATTTCTTCCAGTGGAATAACACAAGACTCCATTTGCCTTCTCCTTTGTGAGGCTGGCCACGACAGCATCAGCTTAACTTCTCTATAGCTACTCTGCTATATTCTTCCATTATGTGAACTGTTTAACCTCATCAGTGTTCCATCTGTATTCTGTACTACTAAAGAACATTAAAAATGTAAACGAATTGTCCTGTAAATTGTCCTTCTAAAGAGCCTCTGTATGTTACTGAACGCAGAGATATTTAAACCGTGCAGAACTTTATCTACCCTTTTCATTAACTTTCAGTTTTCCAGCAAATGAGAGAAGTAAGCAGTAGCTTTACTTGACTTCAAAAACCACTTAGTTTCTAGAAAGTAAAAACAATGGAAACAAAGTCCACAAGTAATTAAAAGGATACCAAAAATGTGTTCTAAAAAGTATCTACTGCTCACTATTGTGCTTCCAGAAATAGCACAGAAATCAGAACTGTCCCATTTCCCTACAGTTTTAATTGATTAATCAGGTCATATTCCTTCAACTTTGAAAATTAACTCATTTCCTCTCCCACTTGCATTATGATGTCATACCACGAACTAGCTATGACAGAACATCAAACAAATTAACAGATCACCTAATTCTGTGATCTTGACAGCAGCGTGAAGATTATTTTCATGAATCCTCTGTTTCTACTTGATATGCAATGGGGATTTTCTGACATTTTTCTGTCATCTTGAATTCCAGAATTCTGCTCAGTGGTAGTAAAACTGTCCCCAAACAATCAACAATACAGCTGTTTTTCCATTTGCATGAATATCCAAATTAAAATGTTTGATTATTTGATCTGGATGGTTTTGTAATCACTTTGCAGGGTGTTTTTTTGTTATGGGGTTTGTTTGGTTTTTTTTTTGTCTGTTGTTTGGTGGGTTTTTTTCCCCAAAGATGTATAGCCAGAGAAGAATGAGGCAAGTAACTTAAATCTTTTGACAGTGTTTCTGCAAAGCAACTGGTTTTCCTTTGTTAGGCTACTTGAAGAACCATCTGTCACACTGAACATCACATGTTCATTCTTCCTTGCTCTGACTTTGCAAACCACAATCTGCTTCAAACAGAAAAGTAATATTGAGGAGCCCTATATTTAGTCATCTTGTAATATGGTATATCAGCAGGAGCAGTTCCATCACTCGGCTGGAGCTCTGCCATTTCCTTGGTTGACATTAGCTGGAGAATCTCTTCTCTCGAGATGTGCAGAATCTGAAAACGACACTTTAGATATGACCATGATGTCATAAGACTTCATTGAGATGAAGTCACCACTGGACAATTATAAAACATGGACTGAAAATCTTATTGACTTTAGAGATGATGCACAGAAATGTGGGCCAAGTTTGGAGCACATCCTTGATAATTTCCAGAGAGTTTCAACAAAGCTTAATTTTATTTCTTTTTTCAACTTGCTTGATAAAGTCACGCACATATGTTCTTTCTTCTTTGAAAAAATTATTTCACTACCAGAAGTAGGATTTGGAACATCTACTTTCCCAGGAAAAGCATGTTGAGGAAAGTAAGTCTTCGCCTGATTTCACAGTCCTTTGGTGATTGTCAATAAACACTTGACAATACACTTATCTGCTCAATTTCATGAAACCAAATCAATACAAAATCCAGATTTAGATGCCCTAGTATCTTAAGTAGAAATATCCTGCTACCCATACATGGTTCCCCATTCTGACTGATGCTTTGGGAATGTGAGGCAGGCAAGCTCACACATCGATGCTGAAAGGTATGACCCTGCTGGCCCCATATTTTGAAACATGCCAGAAGCCTGTGTACAAATAGCGCTCTTTTTCTTACTTCACAAAATTCAGGAGTTTAACAAGTCCCTGAAGTGAGGCAGAATGCAAAGCCTCATCCAAAGCATCACAACAAGAAGCCGGAAGCCCTCTGGAGATCTGCAGTCCGCCAGTGCCTCCACTCCGCTGATCTTGTTTAAGCTGTGCTGAATGAAGGTCAATCTTTCAATTAATGCCTATTCCACTGTAGCAAATTTCTTTTTTTTTTTCCTTTTTTTTTTTTTTTTCTGAATTGATATAATATAGAAGACTTTTTTATTATTAATAATTTAAAGGTTCCGTCTTTATTCCTTCATCCAATGGCCTGCTTTAAAGCATTAGTGGAGAATACTAATAGGGCTACTTTCGCATGGGAGAGGCTGATATAAGAAAGAGTACCTATAATAAGGTTCAGCATGAGGCATAGGTAATCCCTGGGTACTTTGTGATATTTGACTTGATTTGTGGTCCTTTGTAAAAGAGGCAAAACATGCTTGAACCTGATAAATGTCCTGTAAGAGAAACAAACATGTCTACTGGCCAGAGAACAAAATGATCCCCAAAAGAATATGCTTCTGTATGAAGGAATATTTCCATATCCAACTCATTTCTAATAACAAGACAAGCTAGAGGAAAAGAAAGAGGAAGGTCAGATTTAGATTTTTCTTCAAGTCTCTTCTATTTAGTCTCTAATACTGCAGTATAATAAAGTTCTACAAGAATAAAATTTTTCCAGCATCTTATTAACTATCATCAGTTTTGGAGTGGTTTAGATAAAACACTGCTACATTTATGTTTACCAAACATTTCAACAGAGTTTAGAATTTTTTTAAAATTCCCTTTTTCATCATAGCTTTCATTGATAGCGCTTAAAATTTTGAGATCCTGAACTTGTTTGTCTACAGTTAAATTATTGCTACGAACAGCATAACAGCTAATGCAGCATGTCTTATGATTGCATTCTTCAAGGCTCAAACCAATATTGGCAGGGGATATCTTTAATAAAGACAGAAGGCAATTCTTTTCTAGTTCTATTTGTCAAACAAAAGGGTTATTTCTTGTCAGCACAAACTTCACTTAGCATCCAAACTCCTGCAATGTGCTGATCTTGTGAAAGAAAAAAAGGTAGCAACAACTTGAAAATTCTTAGCATTGCTCCATGGCATTTTTTTTGTTCTCTGTCTCTCGCTGTTGGGCTTCAAGTATCTTGTAGTTTGTGGATATAAAAGCACCATATTACTGGAGAATAAATACTAATACATCTACTAGTGTAATTCTATTTTTTTTTTCTTACTAAGACAAGCCTTTTTTGTTCATAAGCACAAACAATTCTTTTAGGTTTTTTTAATGTCTTTGCTGATATGGTCTTCATCAAATAAAGATTCTAGATTCTGCCTATATCAGTTTCCCAATTACTCAGATTTCCACTTAGGAAACCATTGGCTGTATCCTTCACATGTAAAGGACCTCCTCACTACTTGCAGATATTTAAATTTGTTGAGCAGATATGGAAATAGTTGAATATCAATGAGACTGACACAGTACAACAAAGATATTTCACTTAACATGTGAAGAGGATCCTGAAATTAAGAAAATCTTCTGCAGATGACAAATGAAGGAACAACCTTTAAATGTATCTTTAAGATTTGTATAACTGGGCTATTTTGACTTCCCATTATTCAAACTTTAAGTGGGCAACCTTCTAAATGTTTAAAGTGCATGAATGTCATAACACAACTGCTGAAATGACGGCATATCCTAAAAGAATACAGGACTGAAGAAGCCATGTACCTCAGAAGTGAGATGTGTAGTGTCCAGTAGGATGTCAGTCTTACCACCCCTAGGGTAAACCAGGATATTTTGAACTTGTCATGAGCTAAATCAGTAACAATATATACCATTAATTACATTAATTAATGAATGTGTGTCTCTAAGAAAAGGCTAAAAAAAAGAAGGAAGAAGGGCTTGAAAAATGAAAACATAGTCATCTTTCACATCTTGGTGTTACGGCTTGAAGCCTTAAACCACTATGGGAAATGAAATTACACCACTTGTCCTATCCTCCTGGTGAAAGTGGCTGACAGGACTTAATCACACACACCACACACAATTATATAAATGCACAGAGAAGACTTGCACTAATCTTTCTTGTTATCACCAGTACTGAAAACGCTACTCTTCCTTTTATTCTTTTCAATATATACTGCAAGCAGCTCCAAGCATTTCTCATTAACCTCTCTTTTCTATACTTATCAGCATCTTTTCCACATTGTTGGGGTCATTTTCCAAACAATTGTTTGAGGGGAGGGGAAAAGCCAAAGCAATAATGGGCTCAGGGTCACAATTGAAACTGCTCTGTATAATAAGCAAACCTGAAACAGTAAACTGAGAAAGAGAGAGGGAAGGAGAAGGAGAAAAAAGAAAATGCTGACTTGGGTCAGGGGTCAGCTCTCTGATCTCATTGTCAGCGCCTCTGCCTTTTGCGTTATGGAATTTGTCTTTCATTACTCTGTCTGCCACTCCTGTCAATACACCCTGAAAAGACTCCTCAATAGGAAATTGTAAAGTTCTGGTTGAGGTAACAGGAGGGAATGGCCCGCCGAAGCCAGCCTGCAACTCACTGCCGTTTCCTGGGCCTCTGCTCTGGTGCCGATCTTTCCTTGGCACTGCCCAAGAAAACATCAACAGTGACTGCGAAGGAAGAGGGGCTACACAGCCCTCCCAGCAAAGTAACACAGGCAGGGCATCCCTGCTGCTTGACGTAATGTGCCACTTTAATATGTGAGCCCCCCGGGTGCTATGAAGGTAAACAATGCAGGAAAGCCTATTAATAAATAAGAATATATAAAAAAAATCCATTTATTTCACCAAGAGAAAGAACATAATGCTCCTCTGAACCAGGGGATGGGGTAAAATGAAAGCTCTGAGTGTGTTAACAGGAACTTTATGCATCATAGACCACAAAGATATCTAATCCTGGTTTATTCCAGCTAACTTCCTTTCTGTAACTGACTGGGGATTTCCATCACAGCTAAGAGAGTTATAATCTCCCTGATATTTGTGCTATACCAATCTGTACTGGAGGTCTTCCCAATTGAATAGTCAATTATCATTAGCACTGCTGAGTGTCTCAAGAAGGATTTATATACATATACATATATATATATATACAAATTCATGAATGCTTCCAGTGTCCAAACAAAAATATTTGGCCGTTAATATCCCATATGAAATATCAGATTTTCTTCTGTTCTCAGTTTATCTTTCAATTTTAGCTACATTGTTGTTTGTTTTGTTTTTTTGTTTGTTTTTTTTTTTAATTTGAAGTCTTTTTTTTCCAAACTGGTATAATCGACTCAAATTCATGACACAATACCTAAAATTATTTATGTGACTGGCAAACTTACAATATCCCTCATTGGAAACATTCTCTTGAAATAAGGATCACACATCCACTCTTGGTTTCTGAAGTTCTGGTAAATTGTAACTAAAGCTTCCTCCCTCCCCAAAAAAATGATACAAACCAGAACAAACCTATTTATTCAGAGACAATACATCAGTGTATTCTGAGATTTCTGTGTCCTTGCTGTCAAGTACAGATCTCTGAAGCCAAACTTAAGTCTCTGCACAGTTCTACTCATAAGCACACTAGAATATGTCTCGTAGTTGCAAAACAGAAGCAAAACTTGTCTAAGTTCACCAAAAAGAGCTGTGGTGTGGCTCATTGAATTGAATCCTACACAATTCCCACTTTCTATGAAAATGAAAGCTTCATTAAGAGAACAGTCTTGCTCCCATAACTCTTTCTGCAAGAATTCAGAAGCCCAAAGTAGTCCAAAGGTTATTTTCCTAAGTGGTTCAGTCCTACCAGCTTAAAAAAGAATTCTGATATCATCCTACACAGGGTGGTTAGTTTCCCTTCAGTTCCTAAGTATAGAGGAGGAAAAGATAGGATTAATAGATTGGTCTACATCCAAATTTGACATTGTTGTGGACAGGAGTTGAAGGGAAGGGAAGGGAAGTTGCTTTTCCTGACATTTCAGAGAGGACAGCTTCCCATAAGTGTGACAATAAAGAAAGAATTTATTCCTACTGTCCAGCTTAAAAATACGACATGGTGCCAGTTTGCTTTTGAAACAAAGGAGATGTTTTGGTGTGCAACCTTGTGATATTGGCATGAGTTATGTTGCCTACTGAAGCTCATAAAATAACAAAGAGACTTCCTCACCCTCAGAAGGTCTATGGGGTAAATGAAATTAATCTTTTTCTTGGAATTAGCATAGTCGCTGTGATACTGGGTTACCCTAAAATCTGTTGTGGTCAGTTCGATCTTGGCTGGACACCAGGTGCCCACCAAGCCACTCTAACATTCCTCTTTCTCAGCTGGACAGAGACGAGAAAATACAATGAAAGCCTCATGGGTTAAGATGACGACAGGGAGATCACTCACCAGTTACCATCATGGGCAAAACAGATTCAACTTCGGGAACTGATTACCAATCAAATAAGAATAGGGTAATGAGAAATTAAAAAAAGCCTTAGAAGATCTTTCTCCCACCTCTCCATTCTTCCTGAGGTCAACTTCACTCCTGATTTTCTCTACCTCCTCCCTTCAAGTGGCATAGGGGCACAGGGAATGCGGGTTGCAGTCCATTCATCACATGTTGTCTCTTCTGCTCTTTCCTCCTCAGGAGGACTCCTCACCTTCTTCCCCTCCTCCATTGTGGGTCCCTCCCATGGGAAACAATCCCCCACAAACTTCTTCAATGTGAGTCCTTCCCATGGGCTGTGGTTCTTCATGAACTGCTCCAGTGTGGGTCCATTCCATGGGGTATAGCCCTTTGGGAACAGACTGCTCCAGCATGGGTCCCCCATGGGATCACAAGTCCTGCCATCAGACTTGCTCCAGTGTAGACTCCTCTCTCCATAGGGTCACAGGTCCTGCCAGGAGTCCGCTCCAGCATGGGCTTCTCAGGTGGGGTCACAGCCTCCTTCAGGCATCCACCTGTTCCAGAATTGGGTCCTCCATGGGCTGCAGGTAGATATCTGCCTCACCATGGTCTTCACCACAGGCTGCAGGGGAATGAATTCTCTGGTGCTTGGAGCACCTCCTCGCCCTTCTTCACTGACCTTGTAGTCTGTAGAGTTGTGCCTCTCACATATTCTCACTCCTATCTCCAGCAGTTGCTGTGCAGCATCATTTTTTTCCCCACCCTTCTGAAATGTGTTATCACAGAGGAACTACCATCATCACTGATGGGCTCGGCTTTGGCCAGTGGTAGGTCCATCTTTGAGCTGGCTGACATTGACTCTATTTGACATAGGAGAAGCTTCCAGCAGCTTCTCACAGTAGCCACCTCTGTACCCCCCTGCTACTGAGATCTTGCCATGCAAACCCAACACACTTGTTTTGGAAGCCGAATTAACAGCTCTCAAAGGGTCATGTGAAGCTCTGCATGGTGGGAACATTGAGACTGGACTTTTTTTCCCTAAAACGTGAATGTTCTGCTTCCAAGTGAAACAAATTTTGGCCAGTCCTATAATTTTTCTTTTGCATGAAGTCAGATTAGATAACCGCAATGATCCTTTGTATACTAACAAATCGCTAAAAGGAATGGAGGACGTCATCCAATCTGGAATTTTTTTTAAGACTGCCTTAGAAAGGAGGACTTTCAATTCCAATTTGGATCCCTGATGGTTTTCTCATTGCTCCCCATCTCAGATACACCCAAAATGGACAACCAATTGTGCTTCAGTAATTAAGACACATAAAATAGTTGTGTACTACTATCTACTGTACTTCCTAAAGTGTAGTTACTAGAAATTGCTCATCAGTAGGACAGTCCCACTTTCACAGTCAGGTGTATTTGGCAAAGCTCAGTATCTGAGGAGGCTTACATAATAAAGCCCTTCAGGGGCACAGATGTAGAACAAATGCCACCGAGTTTCTGAGTTCATTTGGCGTAAAAGTAGATGGTACTATGCACACACAAGTCCTCCCACAGACCAAAGCAAACCAGGCTATTATGAAGTAGCATCAAACTCTGATATAAAGGTGAGTTTTCGGATATGGAGAGTTGGCTTTTTCTGAGATCCTCTTCTGTTCCTGTATTGGTGTAGGAAAGTGTAACCTTGAATCTTAGAAAAGAGCACTTGAGCCACTTATATGTATCTTACTGGTAGGTAAAAAGTGTAACCCAACTCAAAGGTCTGTCATTTCAGTACACAAAAGTGAATTTCACCCACAGCAATCCCACTAGCCAATTTACCAACAGATGTTGTTTTACAAGAAGATCTATTAAATGAATTTGTCCTTCATTAAGAGACACTATGTTATAAAGTTTCCCCCAACAGCCTTCCAAAGCACACTTGCTCCCAATTTGGTTGAAGTCCAGTCTTTGCTATAAAGTGAAAAATACCTGGCTGCTAACTAAAAATATATAGTAAGCAAGAAACACTTCTTAATTAATATAAAAGAAGTATTTGTATTATTAATGGTGGCACTGGGAAAAAGCCAGTTTTATTTTTCCTCCTAAATTATTATTATATGTCTCCCACTGCTGGCATTTTCTTTGAAATAATCGTCCTTTTTCCAAAAGGTAATGGATACTTTTACCTTCCATACTTTCCCTTTATGAGCATTTATAAGCCTCACTGCACATACTTTATCCAACAGGTAAGGTTCTACCTTATAAAAAAGCAATTTAGCTTTATAGATTTGGCAATGCTGAACACTTGGTTAAATGAAGGGTGCCTCATTTAAGAAATGGCATATCTGAAAGGGCCTGTTATCGCAGTTTTAAGTCAGTGTAAAACCACCATCCAATACGCTACTTTGATACGGATGGAAACTATTGCTTCTGGCATAGTCTCACATTGGTGGATGCCTGGAAATCTTTGAGTATATGCTTCAGTTTAGCTGAACGAAAGTTGGTGTATATCTTCAGGATGAGTTTTTTATTTGAAACTGTATTCTTTTGTATAGGAAAACATTTGTTCAGATATTTGAGACATTATTTGCTCAAGTTTTTAAGATACATTGCTTTCCAAAATAAGGGACTTCACAGGAAGCATTTCTAGAACAAGAATCGTAGTGAAATTTTACTATATTAAACGTTATGCTTTCTGTATTCCAATTTTAATCAATTTAAAATTCAGACATCCCAAAATTATTTTCATTTGAAAGAAAAACAAGTCAGAAATGGCAGAAAGTGGAAATTAAATACCAGGTTTTATAATGTTAATGAGATTAATATTTTATAATAACCCTAGATTATATTATATTATTTTTAAGTTGGCAGAGAATAAAATATACAAATACTAGGTCATTTGAGGGTCATTTTGTCAGCTATGCCTATGGTAATTTATTACTAGAACATTAACTGGTTGACTTTAAAGGATAATCTGTTAAATGGCATAGGAGTACTTTTACACAATTTTAACCTTAAAAAAAAAAAAAGATCAAAATGTTTTCATTCAGAACACAGTGGTTTGAGATATCTTGTAAAACTCTATATTTTTTATTCTTTTTTTTTTTCCCAAATTAGGGGATGGTTTTGTGGTGTGTTTGTTGCTTTGGGCTGGAACTTCTTTGTCCCTTAGTGAAATTTTAATTCAGAAAGGAACAGATGATCTTAGATCATAGTCTTCAAGGTAACAATCTCTCCCTACTTTTGAAATGTTCCCCAAGATATCCAAATACCCTTCAGTTTATTTGTCGTGGTGATGATCCTTTAGCAATAACAAAGTTGGGGAAGTTTCTTAAAACTCACTATGATTGCATTTTGTAAACAATTTATCTACCACTTCTTTAGACCTGTTGTCGCCCATAATCCTCTCTTGTGTACCATTGACAGAGTGACCTTCATACTCATGGGCTCATCCATCATACAATGAACTTTTCACTCTACACCATGCTCAATCTCTTCCTAGTAAGGGAAACCTTTGTCCACATCCCACTTCGCCATTCACTACGATTCTGTACTTGTGCAAATGTGTATCAGAAATGAAAAAGGAGGAAGTGGAAAAAGACCACTAGTTCAGCACCTTTGAAAGTTAGTACAGATGGTTACCTTTGAAGCACATCTATCATTCTCATTTGTAATGCTTTAGCCAATAAGCCACCCCCATTTGTGCTCCCCTATTTGACAGCAGTTACCTAGTGAATCAGTAACAGTGAAAAACAAATTACCATTTGAGAAATGCACTTCCTTTGTATTGTAGGATGCTCTGTGTTTTTGCCTTACATGCCTAAATTTAAGTATCTCAATGAAAAGAGTTTGCTTTTTAAATCATAAACAAACTCTTTAAATGAACCATAGTAAAGAACACAGATAAAACGATACTTCCTATCTTTTGCAATTGGCAAAATTTGTTTTCTAAGTTACTACACAAAACATTCTGAAGGACAGGGGATTAATCCTGTTCACATATTTATGTACAAGGTCTTGTGTACTCGCACTAAAAATTTCTGGCTTCTCCAGAGAACAGGCTGAAACATTCAATTTCAGTGCAGTTCTATTTGTATTTAATTCTTATTTTTCTCTGCTTTTCTTAGGTTTGACGAAAACCTTATCTCAGATTTTTAAAATCACCTCTCCAACTGTTTATTTTACAAGGATATAGAACCAGTATCAATGACTCTTTGGTGCCCCTTGAAAACAAACAAACAAACAAACAAACAAACAAAAGAAAAGTTTACTCTTAGGTTGGCACAATTACATAGGATAAGAAGTGGATTAGAGGATTCCTATGACTTGTTATTGTTTTATAATTAGGTTTTATTTTATTTTATTTTTTTCCAGAGATAATCACTAAAGGTTTAAAGTAATATACACTTATTCATTCTTTTAAATTATATATGAGAGAATAAATCACGGAGAGACCTCAAGCTTAGAAGAGGGAAAGAGAATTACTGAGCTGTATTTAACTATAGCAAGATATATAGCAAGCTGTACAGCTGATGTGGAAAATGAAAGATTGGCAGTGGTGTGTCACTGACATTGACAAATAATGAATGTAGGTAGACTTCTCTATGTTTAAAGTTTTGATTCATTTGCTTCATGAAGACAGAGTTGGGCTCCAAACATTTTTCTATTTATTTGCTGTTATTTATTACAATTACGTGCTAGCAGGTTTGCACTACAAGTCCAATTTACAGATACTACAAATCAGCTACTTACCAAGAATTTATCTGCTTTTATAAAAAAACAAACAAACAAAAAAAACTCACCAAAAAAACCCAAAACAAACCACCACCACAGTCAAACAACAAAAGAAAGCTACAAGTGAAACAAATAAACAAAAAAGCCCTCCCCTATTTAGACTAAAATCCAGGACTGGAAATCTAATTAGGCTATAAATGCCCTGTGAACACCTTCCTTTCTTTTTTCTTCTCATTGCAATTGAAAGAGTCTTTATACTTTGTATCCTAGAATTTTGTTGTTTGTTAATCCCAGAATCATGAACCCTCTTTTAGAGATGTTGGCATAACACAAAATTAACGAATCATTTAACTTGAGTAATGCGCATCAGAGAAAACGTGTCATCACAACACAGGAAAAAGAAGCATCTAACTCAAAAATCATTCATTTAACCAAGGTTTGGTCAGACCTTACATTAATTCACTTTTATTTTCTCCAGCTTTGCCTCATAGTCGCTAATCTGTGAGACTTCCAAATCTTTATTTCTCACGTGCATAAATGTCATTGTCAGAAATGTTTTTGGTTTTAAAATTTTTGCCTCTTAGTTGTGTCTAAATTGAGGAAAAATATGAAGTAAAATATTTTTAATGTAAACTCTAAGCAGCAAGAGTAATACTAATAAAAATAAGCTGAAGTTGAATTTGTGTGTGTATGTTTGTCAGAGGCTGAATTTTTCTTTTTTTTTTTTTTTTAAATGATATTCCTTTCTCTTTGCTTTGCTATATATGGACTTCTTTATATGATTTTGTAATATATATACTTGGACAGAGTTCCTCTTTCCTCCTTTTATGGGTGAATAATACAACTAATTTTGCTACATGTTCATAATAAACAACGACAGAGATTTGCAGAGTGAGCTCCACTAGGTTAAGGAAAATTACCTGAAGTACACACCTAAAAACTACAAATGCCTTTGAAATATCTCTTTAGATTGTAGTGTTTAGCCCTAACTTTCACTTTGATGGGATGAAGCCTTTCCTGTAAACAGAAGTACCTCTTGGTCACAGTGGGCCCCAATGCAGAAGATACTCCTCGTTTTTACTGATTTGTAAAATGAGGTGTTGTCAAAGTAGGCATGATCTGCTGGGCATCAGGCAACTAAGAGGAGGCACACAGTACTAGTACAGGGAATAGACTTGTTGCTTCTCTTCAAGATGACAACTTCACTAAATGTACTTGACTAAATGTTCACTTGCCAAACTTTTGGAACCCTCTTGCCCAGCTCAGAGGCTCAATACACACAAGAAATCAATTTGTGCCTCATCAATTTAGCTGTGAGGTTAAAGGTCAGGATTTCCTTCCCAATATGATAATGTCCAATAAGAAAATACAGAAGTAGTGTGTATCACCTAAATACAAAATCTCCTCTACAAAGTCAACAAAACCATCACTTACCGAGAACCTTAGCTTAACTGTTGAAATGAATCTCTTTATAATTAACAGAAGTCAGAAGGGACTTTATCATTTGATTTCCATTCACTTACACAACCTGCATGTAGGGTAAATAACAGGAAAAAAAAAAAATATTATAGCAATTATAAAGGGAACAACTGCAATAGGAGACCAGTTTTAAGTATGGAAGAAAATCTTTTGCAAGTAGAAAGCACAGTACCAACCAGGTAGAGTTAACACTGTTTTTGCTGTTTTTCTGCCTTGTCTCTCAATCTTAAATCAGCTGCGCAGCAGCTTTCTCAGTGGGAAAAAAACAGGAGGAGGTCAGGCGGAATGACCTCCCTATTTTGTCTCCCAGTGGCCTGCCTCCCATTTACTACACCTTTTGACATCCTTAAGTAGATATCTCTTTAAGTGTTCAGTCAGTAAAACAAACTGAAATGCAGGCAAAGGAAAGGGGGATGGGCAAAGAAGCATACAGTGTAGGGCTCAGATTGAACATATGGCACACACAACACCTGCTGTAACTTAGTTCTTCAGCCACAGATCAAAAATGATTCCAGGTATTCAAAAGATACTCCTTTACAACTACTACAGTTTTCAAACTGCATCACCGAGTCTCACTTAGGAGAAATAGGCCATATTCTAAAATAAGCTCCAGCGTTACATTTCATGGACTTATATTCATTTGTTAATTCATCAACATAATTTTGGAAGTTATTAAAATTAAATTGACTAATGAATGAAGAGTGAGGAATGTTGATGTGTACTGTACTTAATGACTCCATGCAATGCTAATAGGAGAAATCAGTTCATTGAGGAGTTGTGGTGGAACATATGTGAGATATTTGATAATGGGATCTATGGCTCGGAGAATATTATTTCAAGACTGTTGCCAAAAAGTTCCACATGCTTTGCAAAACTTCTAATAGCCTTTTTTCAATTTGTAAATTGCATATTTCCCATTAATTAAGCAATTTAAATATCATACTATGAAAAGAAATTCTTAAATAAATATCAGATGCAACCCATGCGCTTTAAATAATCAGGACCAAAAATTTTAACATCTTTTACTTGTTGGATGTACCTGTTTTCATCTGTAAAAAACAAAGCTGAAAGATGTAGCAAGTATTTAAGACCACAATAATTGGTAAAGCATTTTACAAGATAATAGATTTAAAGGATTCAAATAGGACTACAAGATATGCTGAACAATAAAAAATCTGGTGACTTTTTTGGTTTTCAGAATTCTTACTCATTTCTTCTCTGATTGTCACAGTGTTAAAGCTATTAAAGCTAAGGTTCTTATGCTAATCAGTTCAATTCAACATCCACAAAAACTGGAAGCTTCAAGTACACATTTTTTTTAATTTATTTTTTTATGAAAGAGTAGGGAATTTAGGAAGATCATACTCATATAGCTGTAACTGGGTACATATCTTTCTTTGAAATGTAATTTATCTGAATGATGTTTCTTTTCTAAAATTTGAAAAATGAAATTGTCTTTCATTTTCTTCTTTTGAACGTCACTGTGCAGCTTCCCACTCTGCATATTTTAAAGCAACTTCCCAAGTAGAATAACTCCTTTTTTTTCCAGTAATTTGTTATTCATTTTAATACAAATCAATTCTTACTCATAAAAAAAAAATACTGGTAAATAAACCATTAAGCTGCCATTTCTATCAGGGTAATATGTACTTTTCTATTGCCACACTGTCCTGGTTTTGGCTGATCTGTGAAAGTCAAACTGGGTATTAGCACTGGGTCAGACAAAAGAAAAAGGAAAGTATTAAGAAATCATTTTGTCAGTAAGATGAGCAAATATGAATGAAATAGAGATATCTGGCTTCAGATATGCTAATAGCAAAAGAATTCGGAAAAAGATAACAACATCAATGGTATATTTAAGGAAGTAAGTAATTCACATCCCAGAGATCTGCTAAAGTGTGTTAGAATATGGCATTGGCATGTACTGGGAGAAGGCATGACACATTGTAGACCTGAAGACTGCTTCCTTTGAAATTAAATCTCTGAATAACAATAAATAGGACAAAAGATCCTACCTTGATCTGGTCAAAACATTTTAACAAACTTCACTTCTTCAGAAGTATGTTTCTTTGGCCAAACCATGCATTTCTGCAATGACACATGTATTTATAAAGCTTTAGATGGGAGGATTCCTGCGTTTCATGGATATGTGATTAATCTGGATGTTTTAAAACCACCTTCTTTTCAGCAAACACAAAGTTTCCCTTTGTTCCATGAAACCAAGCAGCTGCATCAGTGTAATTCTTCTCATTTATTAAGTCCTTCCAAAAGGAAAGGTATTTCAGCTCAGAATCGACACTGTGATGACATGGCTTCCAAAGTGAGGTTATTCAAGATCCCACATGCAGGCAGAAGTAGTCCAGGACAGCCCCTCAACGTGCAAACATTCCCCTAGATGCAAAGGCATTGCATTTCATGGTTAGGCAGCCTGATAGCAGTCTCTGCTTATACGTTATTCACCAGAAGATTCTTTCTCTTTGGTAGATCTTTTCTGGAGAAAGGCAGAAGAACGGAGGAATCACCCCTAAAAACTGTATGAAATTTTGAAATTCTAAGGCATGCTACTGAAAATATGATAGTCTAGATACTGCAGAAAAAACCTGACACCAAAGTATTTAAAATCCTTTTTATTAGGAACTGTCTTCCACTTTAGTTGTATTAAAAGAGTGGATTCAAGCTATGTTCACTTTTTAAACTTTTGATAACCTGATCATAAATTTTTTTGTGATCAGGTTTTTGTCCACATTTGACAAATGGAAATTCTTTGCATTTTTAGACAATTCTGTTGCACATGTTAAAAAAAAAAAAAAGAAATCCATTTTTTTAAATGAGTAAATACTTTAGGAAGAGTTTACATAAAGGAGACACCAGTAACATATTTTTCTCTTCAGTGGTTAACACATTTCTTAAACTGGAATTCTGAACTTGGCATTTTCTCTCCAAAATGTCCCATTAATTCCTATTATGGAGCTACTAGTAAAGAAAATTGCATGTTAACTCTTATCAATCTGTATGAATAAATGTTAACCATTCTCAGTTAAAAGCTCTCCTTTTAGCTCCACTCAAGTGAAAACACCTAAAGCAGTGCACACATTGGCAAATCATTCAGAAGATTAATGCACTTAGGCCTGTACAAAGAGTCAGAGATGTGTATTAGCATTATAGATTTTAATTTGAAATGATGTCAGTCTTTTCTCAGCTGCATTGTAGTGCAAGGACTGCCATCTGCTTATAATAATGAATCTGACAATCCACGTAAATGTGATTTGCTGCTCCTTTTGCCGACATAATGGCCTGGATATTGATCCTAATGGTGGAGCAGTTGCTGCCATTTCATTCAATAGAAGTGGGAGGACAGGGTGCAAGAGTGAAATTTCCAGGATTTCTGCTGGAATGACAGCTAGGAACAGAGCTGTGGGTTTTTCACTATAAGAAGGGCTGTGGATATTTCTCATTCTCAGTTTTCTCTGAACCATAAGACCCACAACTTCAAAAATGAAACAAGCAAAAGTAGAAGTGAATATCTGTGAGGAAAAGGAGCTCATAACAATAAAACAACAATAAAAAGCTCCCCCACAAACAACTGTTCATTTCAGCTCCTGTTGTTGATGACAATCGAGATGGTAATAGGTGGGGAAAGACTTGTTTTAATAGTCTCCATATTGTAAGGCAAGTTTAGAGCCTGGCAGTAACTTTTCTCTGCACTGTGAGAAATGAGATGTCTGAGGCACAGGGTTTTGTATCTCTGTCTGATTTTCTCAAGAGCACTTAACACCCTTGAAGAAGGGCATTCAGTGGTGAAAGTGCCATCCAGAAGTCACAGATCTCAGAGAGAAACTTCTCTCCATCTACCAGTAAATGCAAGGATTTAATGCCTGCGCTTTTAATCATTTTATCAAGTGCAGAACTGTGGGTATCTCTCACAATGGCTTTTTTCCAGGAAATGGAACCTGGATTCCCAGGAAGTTCTCAGACTTGGAGCTGTCTAGAAGGGAGGTGAAGGACTATTTCCCTAAGCCACAACAATTATTATCTCTAAGTTGATTCTAACACCACTGTTAATGTGATTTGTGTAGGGCTGGACAGCATTACAGTACCATTATAAGAGAGTGCACAGCTGTTTCCATGACAGCCAGAAGAGGTAGAGATGGAAAATGCCATTTGAGATAGCTCAGAAGTGTTTGATTGGTACAAGACATAAGGTCAGCAGCTTTAAGGAGTAAACTCCCATAACACTCAGGCTGATTTTCTTTTAAAAGTGGAGTTCACCAAGTATTTTCTTGTTAATTATTAATAGATTTTAACCAAAGTAGTTACAAGATAAAGATCCTGTTAATTTTACCTCAACCAGTTCCTTGTCCAGGCAGTACGACCTCATTGACTGAAATACTAATCTCCACAGCTATGTGAAGTGGTTGCTTATATTTACACTCACATTTTACAGCATACCATACAGTCATATATGAAGTAGCTTATTCAAAAGTCCATTCCATGACTGTTTCTTTTCTTCAAACAGCTTTACTTGATTTTTCAACTTTCATTTCTAACCTTGTAGCTTGTTATATTTATAAATGGAACAGACACTGCTCATTTCAAGATATCTCCAGCAATCTATCATCTTCATGTCTTTTGATCTCCTAGGACTAAAATTTTTAAAAAGTGTTCCCAAAGTGTAAAAGTACCTACAAGTAAGAGCTGCAGCATGTGTATAAAATTTCCGTATTATTCTATTAACATCAACCATATAGCCTCTTGATTTAATATAGTACATTCTAGAATACCTTGCATTCTCTGCCTTACTTGAAGAAATAGATGTTTATTGTTTATTTCCCACAGTGCAATGCAGCAGTGAGCAAAAGCCCAGTTAGGAGGCAGAGAACCTACACAAAAAGAGAGGGTATGAAAGAAAGAGAATAAAAGGGGGAAAAAAAATAAATCCCAAACCCATATGCCATAACCTTACATAAAGAGCATAAAAATTTACCAAATCAGCACAAAACTTATTCTCCTACCATTTATCTGATGATTGGTGATAATGAAGAACACCAGTAATACTCAGTTGGTAGAAAAGCCCACCTGCCCTGAGGCTTGGAGGCAAACAGAATTTGGCACAACCATAGAAATGCATTATTCTCATATGTGTATAGAAAACTGAGGTGACTTAGTACTAATGACGGGCTCTTGTGTGACTGATACAGTACATCTCAAACTGAAATATGTCTCAGAATGGGGGATAAAACTTGTCTCATTTTCCCTCCTATTATTCCTCTCCAGTGTTTCACAGGCCCTTAATACTGAGACCCAGGCCCCTCACATAGTGAACCTTAATTTTTCTATGCTGAAGACCTGCTTTCCCACAGGTATTTCCCAGTGGACTCTTCTTAGAGCTTCATTTCTACTGGTTTTCTTCTTCTGAGAGGAAAGGTTAGTTTAAAAAAAAAAACCAAAAAACACCAACTTAAAATTAGTATCACTCTAGAATCTCCCTGTGTGTAAATCATTAGGTAAAACCTGTTTGCAATCAGAGTGGATGCCTTTAGAGGATATGGGTTGGATCTGGAAGCTTTTTACCCTCTTTGGTTAGTACCTGTTAGCCATATTTCACTGCGGTTTAAGCAACCTTTAGCTACTCAATAGATCTATCCTGATGCATAACTTTAATTTTGATTCAATTTTTTAAACTCTCTTGTCATAGGAATAAGAGCAACCATTTTGGTTAGGTAAAAACCAAGTGGAAGAAAACTTGCATTGCAGTCTCATTTATGAGGCTGTTGGTGTGGAAGCTGCACAATCTCATGACCTATCTCAGTAAAACTGCTTTATTAGGCACACTTCTCTGGGAAAGAAGAAGAACACTAAAGCTCAAATAAATATCTTTATATCTGATGAAATACATACATTACTTTGGACATCTACAGAATTTCTTTCAGATTACAATGATAATGTTTGTATATGCCTATGCATGTATATACTCAATATACATAGCGTACCTATAGAGCAGGTGTTCATTTATAGTAGCAGCATATACCTCAAACTAGACAGTACAACTTCAGGAAAGAGCACCATGAAAACTGTTAGCACCCTGACAAACATACAGTTCTTCACATATTGTCAAATCTTCATTTCAGTCTAACAGGAAATATTACTAGAGAATGAATAAATCATAGAATCATAGAATGGTTTCAGTTGGAAAGGACCTTGAAGATCAACTAGTTCCAACCCCCTTGCCATGGACGGGGACACCTCACAGTAGACCAGGTTGCTCAAAGCCCCATCAAGCCTGGGCTTGAACACATTCAGTGAAGGAACATCCACACCTTCCCTGGGCAACCTGTTCCAGTGTCTTTCCACCTTCATTGTGAAGAAATTCTTCCTAATTTATAGTGCAAACCTACCTTCTTCCAGTTTCAAGCCTTTACCCCTGGGCTTATCACTACAAACCCTTGTAAAAAGTCCCTCCCCAGCTTTCCTGTAGGCCCCTTTCCTATACTGGAAGGCTACAACAATGTCTACCTAGCTGGTGCCTTCTCTTCTCAACACAGAACAACTCGAACTCTCAGCCTGTCCTCATAGGAGAGGTGTTCCAGCCCTCTGACCATCTTTGTGGCCCTCCTCTGGACCTACTCCAGCAGGTTCGTGTCCTTTTTGTGTTGGGGGCTCCAGAGCTGGATGCAGTACTCCAGGTGGGGTCTCAGTATAGAAGAGTAAAGAGGAAGAATCACTTCCCTCAACCTGCTGGCCATGATTTTTCTTGGTGCGGCCCATGATACAGTTGTCATTCTGCACTGTACTCACACATTGTTCGCTCATGTTGAGCTTTTCATCAGCCAGCACCCCCAAATCTTTTTCCTCAGGACTGGTCTCAATTCATACTCTGCCCAGCCTGTGTTTGTGCCTGGACTGCCCTTGCACTTGCCCTTGTTGAACTTGTTGAGGTTGGTATGGGCCCACCTTTCAAGCCTATTCAGCTGGGATTGGATCAAATGCATCTGTGCAAACATAACACGTACAAGTGATGTGCAACTCTTAATGTGAAGGTACCAGATGACAAGTGAATGTAGACCCACAGCAGGACATTGTCCACACTGAGGCAATGCTCACAAGCATCCAACATTTGTTAAACTTACTGGTTTAGGCAGTGTCAGCGTCAAGTTCATTTGAATTTTTTTTCTGAGAAATGGAAGAACACTAAGAGACCTAGAATACTATCCTGCAAGTTAAAACAGAAACACAGGTTTTCTACCTTATGTGAAGCAGAAGGTGGTCTGGACTTCTGTCAGCTTTGAACTCTGCCAGCAGTCCCCTAAGGTGCCACAACTGAATAGACTTCATTTGTCTGACAAGAAAGGACTTCATTTTGGAGAGACTTGTCAGGACTTCTGTCTGGGAGAGTCATGGAAAAAAAAAAAGTGCATTTTCCAGTTGTAATTGGCATGTTTTGTGATACATCAGTAAATGTGTGGTATATGATTACACTTCTCAAAGCATCTTATCTGAACCTTGCCTCTCTTCTTCAATTAAACAATACCTCCGTTTTAAGTAATCACAGTTGAAAACACTGAGTGGGATGAGCCCATTTTTGAGTTTACAAGTATAAGCAGCCAAGAAAGTCTTTCTGCAGGAAAGAGAAGAAACAAAAAAATGTTTGCCAGTGTTTCTTAATCAGCAGAAAGGGAGCAGCTGTCAGCCTGACGGAATTCAGAATTTAGATGAGCTGTGAGGTCACACTTCTGCTACCCTGCATCTGGTTTGGAAACAAAGAACAACCTGTCTTTGGTTGTTCTCATCTTGTAGGTACAACTACCACACAGGTAATTAACACTCCATGATAAGAGCTTAGTTTTGTATATCTTCATTTCTACTGACTCTTCCACAATGTAAGTCTTCTTCTCACTTCGAATTTTAGCAAAGACTATGCAAAGGAGGGGAAACCTGATCTTTTCATGATGAAGTGAGGTGACCTTTACTTTTTTGGTTCATTTCCTGGAGAATACATCATCTTATATAATACTTTAAATGCATTTTTAAATTTTATTTTTAAAAGAGGAAGAATTCTCCTTTCCTTCATCTGTAAAATGTTTAGAGATTAACTTTCTTTGTGCAGTACATGATAAGTAATACCAGTATTTTTAACACAATCTTCAAAACCAAGAGGTCTTGGAATGCATTGCTGCTATACAGTGAGAACAGCTTTATTCATTTGATATTGTATATCATACGAGTTCAGCTGTGCTGTCTATGAACTGATGAATAGAGATTCACCTCCACAGGGGAATGAGACTTCTCTTGTCCTCTGCTCCCTATTCCATCTACAACAAACTCCAGGCACAGAAGTCATTCAGCACTGCTGTCTATGAGCCCTGAGGCGAATAAACATCTTCAGGGGCAGAAAACAGATGGAGGGGACAGACTCTTGTCCTCATCTGTAGCTTGTACATCACATTTGGTCAAGACAACCTGTTCTTCTATGATTTCAGCCCATTAATTCATTCTGTGGACCACAGATTTTTGAAAGATTGTGAAATCCAAAGTTGCAGGATGAAGAATGTATTAAGGTAACACTTAGGGACATAAGATAAAGAAAAAAAAACCAACATAAATCTGGGATTGGTCTTTATTTTAACACTCCTGATGGATTTTTTTACTATGTAATTTTGGGAAGTGAACCCAAGTACATAGACATCTTGCAATCTTGTAAAGTGCTTCTTAACTTCTAGTAAGGAGACCTTGTTTATGTATTTTCACATAAAAATGCTTAGGAAAAAAAATCCTACTGAGTCAGCTAACCAAAGTTTCCCAGTAGTGTCTAGTAGTGTTTATTTCACTTTTAGTATTTCACAGTCATTTTCCATTTAACTGTCAAGTAAAAGATAATGCTGTCATACTGTCTGAATAACAAAAGAAATATGATTTTCCTACACAAAAGTGTACTGGCCTTGTGCCACTGTTAAAATTAAATTTATCCAATACCAGTTAGCTGCAGCAAACCTTTTTATGGCAATAGTTGGCAAAGAGAAGAGAGCTTTCTGGGGTTTTTTGTTGCTCCATTTCTTCAAAACAATGGCAAGAATTGACATTGTCTATTCAGTATAGAAGATAGGCTGTCAAGTAAAGCAAGACAAATGTGATTTCCTGACTGATTATTTCCTTAGATACTAAATCAATGAGCTTATTATCACAGCAATTACATTACTAATGTAAACAGATGCTATGTGTAGACAACTGGCTAACAATAAGGTAGGCAGAGTGTACTATTTTTTTTCTCTGACACAAAACCTCATTTGGAGCATGTTATATTACAAGTAACATTTGATCTTCAGTTCATACATGTCAGTTAACAGAATATATGCTGTACGACATCATTTTATGTGTAGGGAGAGATGTACTGTAAGGCAGTAGTCATTTTTCACATAATCAAAGTTGAACTTGTGCAATCTTCATTATTACCAGCATTAATGTTCTTATCTATATTCATCTGTAAGAAAATCCAAGGACTCTGAAATAAAAACCCAACACTGCAGTTCTGCCCACAAAGTAACTCTGCGTTTAGTATCAGTGCAGCTTATGTTCTTTATAATGAAATCATTGGCAAAAAAAAAAAGAAAAAAGAAAAGGCTAAATTTATTTTCACATAGCTCAACTTGAACTTTCAGTCTATTCTTTTACAAAGTTATCTCTAAATTTCTAAACCCTTCTGAGTTATGGTCATTGTATAAGTGCTATAGAGAAATCTGGTACGCATAAAATAAATCATTGAAAATATAGCAGCATTTATAATGCTGTATCTTCATAGTAGAAGGTAGTTCCTTCCTGTAAAGCAATTCAATAAGCTCTCAAGCTTCATGAATACCGTTGCATATTCAGGTTAGCTATACCATTCAGCCAAAAAATTCATGGGGAATCAGTGTAAATTGGTATTTGAGCTCTCTAAGAAAGAACCATTAACCAATATTTGACCTGATGGCAGGATACTTCCACAATACACTGTGATCTTCTAATTCGAAGGAGTCTAGCAAGTACTATTAATGAGGATAGGGAGCTAGTCCAGATATAAGAGAGATCACGTCAGAAACAATTAGTGAGAAAATGTTTCACCAAGTGCAAAACTTTTCATGGAAATGCTGATCACTTCACAGAGCTGTCGCCACAGAGAGTATTTACTTCATTGAACGCAGACAGTGAAAAACTTCAGAAATATTTTATTTCTCCAAATTGAAATAAAAACCAATGGCAGGTAAAAAACCCTGCAGTTTCTCTTTTCATCACTGTTATTGAACATATGACAGTGAAACAAGTAGTCATATTTCTCCCTACTCTCCTATAGAAAAAAAATTTAGATGGAAAGATACCTGCTCATCATTGTGTTAAATTAAAAAAAACCCAAACAAAACAACAAAAAACCCAAACAGTTATTTTCTAAGACATTTCTGAAGCAGCAAGATCTTTTCTGAGTTTTCTTTAGGAAAATTTCACTGCTTTTATGTTCTTTGTGTTCTATGAAAAGCTGAATACTAATTGAAAATAACCAAAAAAGAAACATTTCTCCAAAGGTCTAGGTTACGTAAACTATGAGTTTGAACAGCAAAGAATGAGCCAAAATTTCCTACTCTCAGTTTTAGCCACAGGACGTTTTTCTCTGTGAGCACTGCAAGAGTTTATTTTCATGAGATCTTACAATGTTCCAGCATGTTTGGAAGTAGATCACTTCAGATATTTGCATTCTACAAATCCATTTTAAATATGTACATGTGTACCAACAACCTCAAAGTGCATTTTGCTGATCTAGTGCCTGTTTCTGTAGCACTGGAGAGAGAAGTACTGTCACTACTGCATCACTGAAAAGAGTGGATGCAGGATTAACCTCTTTGCAATAACACACTTGAAAAGCCATTCACAGGCAGAATATGATTTTTAGTCTTGTCACCAAAGCGCAAAAATATATTTTCCCTGGAAAACAGTCAGAAGCATTTTTCCTTTGTGGAGCGCAATTTCCATGACAGATATCAGTCCTAGCTGTCTCTAGTTATACGTCTATTTTGTTTTAAGTGTATCATCCAGTATTTTTCATTAAAAAAGAAACCGTTTTTTGCTATAGTTTAAAAAAATGTCCCTGTAAAAAGCCATAGAGATCAGGAGGAAAATGTTGATGTGTGAAAGAAAGCAAGTCTTACTATGAAATAACTAATAATAATAAAAAAATCCTTTAATTGACAAATAAGGAAAATTACAAACTTACTTATTTTTAGTAGTAAAAAACCTCAACATCTTGGTATGCCTTTGAAAACATCAGGGAAGTCTCATGTAAAAGACTGGATCAAAGGTTACTCACAGACTACCCACAATTAAAGAAAAAATAATTTGCAGAAGTTCAAAATTCATGAAGGCTTTTCTATGCAATAAATAAATCTTCTACAATACAATTTGCATTTATTACATGTGGTAGATACATTGCAGTTATATCTATTTTAATATCTGTTAGCTTTGGTACACAGTATTCATCTCTGTCTTCAGAGAATTTCTTTCCCTTCTTCCTGTAAAATTTAATTCTGTTGCTTTTGAAATACTAGGACAAAACAACTCCTTTTTAAAGATAATTTTTGATGAAAAATAATATATCTTCATTTAAAACCACAAACTAGGCATATCATTAGTTGTGGTTTCTGTTCTTTGTGACTGAGTACGTCATTGGCTTTCCATATACTGATTTCTGTTGCTGGGATGTACTGCTGATCCAAAACATATATGAGGAAGATGAGCTAGTCTTCAGTTCCTCAGTTTACTCAGAAAATAATGATAAGCTTGGCTCAGATTACTAGGGAAATATTATTTCAGTATTTAACTATCACTTTGTTTTAAAATTAAGTGTAACTTGAAAAGAAAATTGTGGCGGGTGTCAAACTTGTGCTCTCTCTTTTCTGGCCTTTTTGAAGTCTTGAGAAAAATGTTCTTCCATTTAAAGTAAAGAACTATTGTTTTCAAGAAAAAATATTTATTATCTCTGGTAGTCATTACTCCAGTCTTCCTCATGCGTATTTCAATGTGCATTAATTTCTGCCATTAATATATATGATAGTATATGATGTAGCTTCGTAACATAAATGTTATTACAAGACAGATAAACTATTCCATAACAACAAACTGAGACCAAAGAGTTTGCGATATTCTAGCACACGTGGAATCACTGTTGCTGTGTTTTTTTTAATACATATTCATTTTACTAATTGTACACAGTAACATCTTTATAGTATGCATATTAAAGCAAAAAGAAACCAAATAATTTTAACAGTCCATCATTTTTACACCTCCTAAGAAAAGATATTGCATTCTACAGACATAGCTGCCTGATATTTTTAAAGAAATGGCAGTATTTATTTATTACTTCTATCACTGGCTAATAAATAAGATAAAGGTTTTTAGTTTTGTGGTTTTAATTTCTTTTTAAATCATGTATTATTACATTGGACGTAATAAATCAAATGGTTTGCTATCGCATCCACTATCCAAGCAGTTCTATTGATCAGTGATGAATGAGTCCCCAAATTGCCTACTGTGTGCTCTACTCATGTACACTGAAATGCTTGTTTTAGCTACACTTATTGTAAGACTGAAAAAAAAAAAAAACAACAAGAAAAAAAAAAACAGCAAAGCTGCAGGTGTGCGAAAATTAAGAAGCTTTGCCAAGGAAGGTCAGAACCTTGGATGTGCTGAACAGCTCTAAAATACTCTTGGAGATTGACTTAAGGTGTGAGGCATCTGCCTTTCATTTTCTTACTGTATCTTAACTCACAATTGTGAATCAAAAACTGGAGGTCTTTTTAAAGTTGGATCACATATTGAAGAAACAAAAGAAAATCTTAAAGCTAGCTCAGGCAACAATGGTAAACATATAGAAAGGGGATATCCTTTCCTTTCTCTCCTTTCATTGTATATATGCAACTCAACAATGTATGTATAAAAATAAGAAGTCCATTTCCTCATGGCTGGTTTTCTACTTAGTTCTTTCACACTCTTTCCAAAGGCTTTTAGCTCATCGCTGCTCATGGCATTGTAACCTCAGCGCAGCACTGAACACTCTTTGTGCTCAGAGATGACATGCCAGGTCCTATAAATGACACAGAGCTGAGCAGTGTTTAAATTACATTTGTTTAAGTGCGTGCAATAGCAGACAAATGGCAGAGAAGCTGATTTTGAAGCATGGTCTCAAGCGAGCTAAAATATGTCTCACTTTACCCTAAATATAAATTCTATTTCACCTTTTTAAAAGGACAGCATTTAGAAAAAAAAATGATTAAATAATATTCTATCCCGGTTTTATTGTGGTCAGCAAAACCAGACTTCTCCTTTATGCTCAGAGTCAGGAAAAACAACAGTTGTTTCCATCAACACATCTACAGGCAGCAAAAA
>VWZK01004170.1:128772-182743 GCA_013396935.1 Baryphthengus martii
TGCTGCCTTTTTTTCTAGCGTGTATGTCCTACAGTGGTTGGAAAAGATAGGTATTCAGAGCCAAATGCTCTAACATGAATTTTCAAATCTGAATGTAGGAATCCTTGTTTAAAAATATTAAATATGAAATAAAAATTCAAAATAAAAATATAGATCAGTCTTTTTTTTTTTGTCCCCAAAGGGTTGATTTAAACAAAACCAGTGATGGTTTATCACTTCTGGAAGCTTGGCTACTAATAGATTTTTAATAAGGATTTTAGGAACTAGATCCTCTCTCTCACCTGTCCTTCACTTTCTACTGCTATTTGTCCCTTTAGAATATCAAGCAACTTGATCTAAGTTTGTGTTTGATTTAAGGTAGAATTTCTACACGTTGTTTCTCTCACTCCAGTGTATTTGGGATATGGAAATAATCTATGCATTTTTGCATAGTGCATTGATGTAGAGAGAAGGAGAAAATGGTATAGGGAGAGCTTGAAGCACTTTAAAGGAAAAATCTGAAAATATAACTATGAAATAATTATTTTAAAGAAACCTCATTAAAATAACTTAAAAGTTTAGAATAACAAAGGTAATTATGAAGCATGAAGGAACCAAAATCAAGTCATAGTGGTCAACGTTTTGCATTAATTACAGTTCATAGCTGTCAGGTTTTTCAGGCTGTTGTCCATTTGTTTAATTGTTTTGTCATGGAGCTAACCATCCCAATCTCTCATCCAATACAACATGCATGTATGTTTGTTATAAAATAAGCTTAATTAACACTAAATTCCCTTGCAACATTCAGTAGTCTAGTATTTTCTGGCAAAAACTACAAAGAAAAAATTGAAAAATTTAGGAAAAGAGATTGTGTTTTTCATTTAGGTAGCATTTGCATTTCTAAAAATTTCAAAATGCTGCACTGTTTAGAAACTACATTCAGTGATCCACGTGGAACACAAATCAGCTTTCACAACATATATATAGTAACAAAAAATTATTCTAATATCACACGTTATGTTTAGCAAAATACAGAATTGAAGCCAGAAACCCTTGTATCTGCCATTGCAGCTGTAGCTTTTTCATTTGAACATCTTGGCCACTGTCCTTTATAGCTTCAGGAGAGATTTGACTCCTGTGCCTGCCCTCCACCTCTGCTCCAGCAAATGTCAAATGCAGATAAATAATCAGTAGGTGCTCCTGGAGCCACAGTCGCAAACAATGAAAGCCACTTAAAATCACAGTTATGATAAAAAATTTTCTACTATATTTCAGAATCCAGGTAACACATATAAGTCCTAGCTCAGGAACAGTGCTGGTTGATTTTCAAAGTTCCAACTTTGCCCAAGCCTAGATTACCAGCAAAGACTCTACGTACTTCCTACAGAAACCAGAAGATGTTCACAATCAATCTACTGACCACCTGATGACTGTTGTAAAGGGGGTCTGATGACATGGAATTTTTTAACAGGTTGCCCAGTATTATGATCCTTGTTTTAAAATACTGCTTTGAGTTACCCATTTGCCAAGATGAAATAGTTCTTGTAAATATTTAAGATTTTTAAAAACACAGATCTGACTTTCTGCAAATCAGGTATTTTGGATGACTGCTTTCTGAAAGAGATATTGCATCAGAAACAGCTAGAATTCTTATATTTTTTATGTTATTGAAAAAGTAATTCCACTATGTAACCTTTAACAGTTACGTTTAACCATGCGCAGATGCAGCTGCTACTAAAACAAGGAGCAGAATTCATTCCAGATAGTCATTATGCTAGATCTTTGAAGGCTATGGAGGAAATGAGCGTAGAGCTTCTAATAAAGCATTTACAAGTCAATTATGAATATTCTGCATTTCTAGACTGGAAAGCTTGGCTACTATATTAAGACATTCAAAACAACTAAACAGTATTACTCTTACCCGAAAATAACATGAAATGGAAGCTTTCGCTGCAGTATTGTACATTAGCATTTTGTATTTAACATAGTAAAGCTGTACATTAAAAGGCATACACTGTTGCATGTACCAGGAAGAAATGATTTTGCCACTCAGGGATGCATTATTTATTTATTGATCAGGAGAAGAGATACCTGAAACTGTGACTTTCTCAAATTATCTACCTTTGCTACCACTGAGCGAGCACTGAACAAATGATACTGCTCTCTCTGAAATCAGCACATAGGATAATTTCCTGATAATTCTATGAGATCTGTGGAAATGATCTTAAATTAACATCTTTGCTCAAGCTCAGAGCATTATGCAGAGGATTAACTGAAACCTGAAGCAATGAGTGCCAGTTGCAAAGTCACATGCATTCTGTGTACTCATTTCCGCCCCAGACTGCTGAAACACAGAATATTAAGGGCAACAAAAAAGTCATTACCAAAATGATTTTAGATTGCCATAGCCTTTATCTCCAGTCAGAAACAGTGAACCTCTGAGCAAGTAACAGGAACACTAGTAAGCATCTTTGCCTACAATACCACAGAATTTGCTTTAGAGTTTGAGAAATTCACATTTTGATTCATATTCACATTGTTTCATACTTTTTACGAAGGTGATGGAACAAAAGGTCCTAACCTGAGACTCAAACTTGCTCTGTGTTAATTAATCTTATATCTAGAGTTGAAAGGAGTAAATTGATATTTTTTCCCATATTATGTTCTTCAAGTATGCTTAAACAAGACATAATAGATTGTACATTTCAATTATGAAAAAGTGCAAAGGATGGAGTCTCATGTTTTATTACCCTTAAAACCCCATAAACAACATATAAGTATTAAACAAGTTCATTGGCCTTAATACCCCTTATTGCCTTGATTCTTTCTCCTTTATTTTTTAGAGCCAAAATCAGAATGTTTTGTTGTGTTCATCTTAGTTTCATTGCAATTCACTTTCAAGCTGATTTTGAAAGCTGTTTTAAAGTTCTAACTTCAGTGAAAATGCAGCTATTGCACAATAAAATCCTGAGGAAGAAATGTGATTTATGCAGATGAGTTTGTTAACAAAATTTACACATAAATGAGAACATTTTTTTCCATTCCGGTTGCTATTACAAAGAAACACTGGGAAGTAAATTATCTGTAGAAGAGTACAAGATAAAAAATGTATTAAAAGCTGTAAGAACGAAATTGAAATGTCAAACATAGTTACGTATAAAAAACAGGTGATAGGCTCCTCGTAAGCTACCTATTAAAAAGAGTAATCAAAGTGAACTAAAATTACTTTAGTTCTCCC
The DNA here is from genome assembly GCA_013396935.1 of Baryphthengus martii. Classification (NCBI taxonomy): domain Eukaryota; kingdom Metazoa; phylum Chordata; class Aves; order Coraciiformes; family Momotidae; genus Baryphthengus; species Baryphthengus martii. Next base: position 131,990 of record VWZK01004170.1, read on the forward strand.
ACCAAACTTGTGGCTCAAATTCTCTGCAGGTTTATTGCCTGTTTGCAGAGTTTGACTCGCTTCTAGGCAGTGCAGGCTTTCTAAAAGTTAACATTATATATGATAAAACTCTTTATTACTCACATACATAATATTTGAATTCTGCTACAGGTTTTCACAAAACCTAAATACATGCTTCTCGACACAAAGCTTTTATGCATGCCCTAATCGTGATGTCCCGTAGCCTGCAGAAGAGGGGGATGTGGGTGCAAATATGGCTTTTAAAGCCGCAAAAGGACGGGAAGTCAAAACTGGGAGACGAGGTCATTGTAACCAAGTCTGCTTCTGGCTGCAGCACACTTTCTCCCCCTCCCACACCCCAGTCCATTTCCAACCACTAGTTCCACCACCCTTGGTCGCCTTCTGGTGGGATGGTGACGCCTCCAGCCCAGGACCTGCGGCCTCAGGACAATGGGGCTGGGAGCGTAAAGCATAGCGCCGTGACCGAAGCCTCCTTCGCTGGCAGGCCTTTTCAAGCCGATGGGAAGTAGGGCCACTTGAGCTGGACATGGCTGGCTTGTCAGTTCCTGACAACAAACTGTGTTTGGTACGCGGTGCATTCATGGGCAGTGTCATGCTTTTGTCCAGAGCCATGCTGTCTTTCCCTGACTTGGCTTCTGGCTTTTGCGGCCAGGCAACTGTGTTGGGAAATCCACCCAAGCAGAAAGGGCCCCCCTGGCTGGTGATTTCTCACATTTAATTACTTGATTTTCCTTTCCTGCAGTCAGGAAGAAAATGGAATTACATCACGCGCCATGTAGTCTTGGAAAAGGACCAATTGTTTCTAATAGAGCCGCTGGTGACAGGCACAATACATGCACTCCTTGTTTCACATCGGATATTAGATCCTCCAAACAAGTCTGAATGCTCCTGCTCGGAGGATCCTCAATAGGGAACAAAGGGGACCAGGCTTCTCCTGTGTCACTCCCAGCACCCCACAAAAAGGAAATCTTCATTTAGGCACACTTCATCCTTTTTCATTCTTTCCGAGCATCTTCTGAGGCTCAGCAAATGGCTCGGAGGGTACCGGTTTGCTACATGGAACTTGTGAGCTGTTATTTTAATCTGTCCATGAATGCATACCTCTACCACTGCACTGCAGGCATGTCTGGTTGTAAATCTACAGTTACTAATAAGTATGTGATGGGCCTGTGATACTTGGCTCTGGGACTGTACAGTAATGACAGTTTATTAAATTAGGTACGTTTCCCCCAGGTAGACAGATTATGTCACAGATCTTGTGCAGATGCTGCAGTACAGTTAACATGGAAAAAAAAAAAAAAAGACCCACAAAAAAGCCCATCAGAATTACCATATTTGATCAGCCCAGTGTTGTATGTCACTGGGTACTGAGTCTCTAATGGCAGCGTACAGAGGATATCCAGGGAGAAGTATGGGTACATAGAGCAATACGCTTCCAGAATACAGCATACATGTCAAAAAAATACATAGCAGTAGTTCCCCACAATACCTTCCCCACTCACAGTAATTTGTAGCTTAATAATTTTGTGAATCAGAGTATCTAATATCCTCAGATGGACTTCCCTCCTATTGATCTTGGCATTACCAGCACACTCAGGCCTTGTTGCACAAAAGATCTAAAAACGCTTTCCACACACACCTCTCAGTCTCAGGGAAGCTGAGTGCCTGAGGACCACCTGGGTACACCTTTCTTCGAGCAGCTATTCATTCTCACCTCTCAAATTGAAGTTTAGTGCCTGTGGTTCTAAACAAATTTTCAGGATCTGAGAAGAGGTTATTTCTTCCAGATGCTAAAACATGAATACTGAAACAAGCCTTTCCTCAGCAAAACACTTTAAACTAATCCACCGATGGGAAAAATGTAGGCAAAAACTATTTCTGTTAACTGCTGGAGAAGGAAGTCACTATTTTGTGTACTCATGTTAAAACATTTTTTCTCTTCTATCAATATCAATGTCTGTGTGTGAACTGCATGAGATGAGTTGTTCTTTCATGTCACATATGGCCAGGAGGCCACAGAGTCACCCTACATCAAAAAGCAGTACCAGGATGCAATCACAATCAACAGCAGGGTATGGAGGAACACTTGGAGCAAGCAGACTTCAGGCAGAGAGCATCATCAGGGTAAGATACAGGGAAGAATAGATTATATTAGCTGATGATACACCTAAAAGAAAAATTACCGGACCATCACCTCTTCCCAGATGATGCTGTAGATGAATTTATCAGAGAACTTCTTATTACTGATAATGACATTAATACATAAATGTTCTATTATCCTAGTTATTCATTCCAAACAACCACAAGGCTCTAGGACTGACAATGTGTAAGGTAGATAAACTATGTTCCTGTATAGAGAGAAGCAGAAATCTCTAAGCTTTCAGTGAGAACTTTTGGAATCAATATTAATGAACAATGTAGTATGAATCCAATGTAGTATGAGTCCATATGGCTGGTGAGACCTGAGCTGAAATTCATAGGACATCAGTCAGCCTTCTGCAGGAGTAAGGTCTTACATATTTTAAAATAGAGTTGGCTTTAATAGTGTGTTAAGCCACTGATGTCAATAATGAAAGAGACAGATGCGCCTAAGCAGTTCAACTAAGCTTTTAAAATGTTTTGAAATTATTTGTTCTGTCATAGACCTATATTACCTAACAAAAGAAAAATAGATTTGACTGGTATACATGCTAATTACTTGTATAAAGTTAGTCAAAAGTAGGAGGTTTGCTTTCATACATGTTCTTTTGATACATTTTTTAATGCTTTCACTCTGAACTGGAATGAAACAAGTAATGTTGACATTTCCAAACCACTGGCTACACAGATTTTCTTTTGTCACAACAATAACGTATTCAATTCGCAAATAATATTTCAAATTTTCAAAATAATAATTAGCTAGAAGAATAGAAATCAGTAGAAAAAGCACATTAAAAGAGGTTTTACAGGAGTTTATGACAAAGTAGGCTTAACACAAAAAGCACATTTGCCAAAACTAGTTGTTTTGTCTGAAGAAAAAGAAAACAAGAAATTTGTTTTTTGATCAGCTTGTCAGTCAGCAGAAGAAATCCCAACATGTGAAACATACAGAGTTGAATACAGAAGATAGAAATCACTGCACTTCAAATTGGACCTCTACTCTGGGCTACCCACAATGCAGTCTTTTTAAGATCTATGCACCAAAAACATAAAAAAACCAAAACTGATCAGAGTGATCGATTAAAGAGCCGGATGCCTGCACTGTTAATATACAGTCACTCATGGCCACTGAGGCAATGTTGGACTGTAGGTATCTATGTTATAAAACTGTACCACACCCATGTTCTAAAACTATGCCACAGATAAGGAACCTGGATGAATATGATGTATGAATTGTAAGATTAAATCACCCGCCTCTCCTGGTGTAAGTGAACGTTCAGCGGAGTGTGAAATGGCCTGATAAAATATAGTTTTTAAACAGTTTAGGAGATGGCACTTCACTGTATCTTAAAGCAGGGGAAGCCCATCGACTACAATGTGCAAATCCTGTAAAAGTGAACGATGACCGCTCAGCAGAAGTGATGAAACCACATTAACTGCCTAGGTAAAAGGCTGAAGGTGGATATCTCCTGCACATTACAGCAGAGCAAAGACTAAAAAAGATGTTTTCCCAGAAGGGAGGTGATGGGTGCTGGATGAGCTGGAGAGCTCCTTGATTTAATAACTCCTTAAAACTTGCCATAGCTGCTCTCTCTACAAGCCTATCCAACAATAAGATACAATGAAGATAAAACTCTCTTCATCCTGTGGATAGGCTCTCTGTATCAACTCATAGTCATTTACTGGTATCTCCTGAAAATCCATGATTTTGACAACTCCTTCAGCTCAAACATTCCCAAATAACTTTCCAGTCATTATATTAGAGACAAAGTTCACTTATTAATTACATTCACTGTATTTAATTTAAATTGATTTTCATGACAGTGGTTGGTAATGTGTTGAAATGCTATTAATATCCAGAAGTTATACTAAAGAAATTAGTATTGAGATCATCACATACCTGGCAGCTTTACTGGAGCCTCAGAAATACAACAAAAGTTGGCTTTACACATGGAAATGTTCCACTATGACCGTGAAGTGCTGGGGTCTGAATCCCGAGTCCTGAAGTGAACTTGACACCTGGATCAATTTCCCAATCAGGTAAAAGGGGCTAAGGCTGCCCAGGTGCCTCCTGTTGTAATCAAGGGCAGGACTGGGTCGGCCTCTGTGTTTGCCACCAAGGAGATCTTTTAGCTCCTCTGCTGGCTGCAACCCAGTAGGCGTTGAGTGGTGGGGACACATGCCATGCCAGACCTTGATGTCAGGGATTGGCCCCCTTGGTTGTAAGAGGGTTAACCAGGAGGGGAGGCCAGGCCAAGCACACCCTGAAATAATGAGAAACAGCTGGGTGGAGATAAAAGGCCAACAGAGCTCCTTATTGGGAGCTGCTGCTGCTGTGAGCTGCTGCTGGAGGGGTTTGTGAGACGTTTTGTGGAGTACAAGGATAATGGATTGGGTAATATATCTTTCTGATATTTGTTGGATTGGTTTGTGCTTGGCTATGTTGGGATACAGGGCATGGCTGATATCTCCTTATGTTATTGAGGTTTTGGCCCAGTGTGGCTTTTCTTCTGCTGTGTCACCTACAGTGAGTGGGTTCAGTACTTCTTTTGTTTCCCCTGTGATCGGCCATGCTATATAGTTTATGGGGTCCATAGAAACAGATAATAAAATCTGCACGAGTTTCACTGTATGTCTTCTGCTGATGGCTGCCTCCTTTTTGTTGGGCCATGTAGTTAGCAAAACAGACCTTAAACACCTCTGAAATATTTCAACATCTGTATTGCTAAGTCATGGTTTAGACAACTTTCTTTGGCCCCCTTTAAGTGTTATTTTCACAGTAATGTATAAATTCAAAGCATCATTGAAGGGCATAGTACTTTCCTGGTATTTATTATAAAGGTGAAATTTGTATGTTTGAAATTCCACAAGTAAACGCAGATAGTGGGCTCAACATGTAATGAAGCCCGCACATCCCAAACTAACAGAGGTAGCATCGACTCAGTCAGTGCTTGAGTTAGGTAGAAACTCAAACCATGTTTCCCGGCTACTTGCTTTAGGTGACACTGCTTTCCCATGGTCACAGAAGAGAACTCCGTATTTTGGTTCAGTATTCCCACGTAAAGAACATTTGTTAATTGTCCATTTTAACACACAGTGAAATGTGTGAGCTCAACACAACTGAAGACTTAAAGCCGTTTGACACCTATCAAATGGGCACACTGAAAACGCAACTTCAAAAGTGAGGGATTGTTTTAAGTGGTTTAAACCTATCCTCTAAGCCAACTTTGTAGCTAAAAAGCTGCAGAGGTTTAAAATAAAAATAACACATTCTTAGCCTGTTTGCATTTGCTATTCAAAGAGCTTGTTCATCTTTAATCTTAACTCTTTATCTCCAGAACCTTGAATGGGGGAAAAGGACAGAGACTATACCAGAATCCTTTGCTCTATCAACAGATACATGGGAATTAGAAAATAACCCTCTGCTCATTTGCCAATAGCCCTTGCAAGTCACCTAATTAGATGATTAAGTCATTAAAGGAATATGCGCATCTGAAAAGCCTCTAGTCAGCCTCTGAAATCAGAGGAGATAAAGACAAGACTCTTATTTCTTTTTTCTTTTACACTGAAAAGGTAATTAATCCATTTAACTCTGCCTAGCAGTGCTTTTCTATAGTAAAAAGGAGAGACTGAAGCAGGATAGCTTTTCAGAAACACTCTTTGAAACACCAGAAAGACAAATGCCTCTTTCTTTTGCATGCCACATGAAGAGGTTAGGCTTAGACCCCAGTGGTCAAAATTATTTAGACAAGAGACCAGCGTCAATGTGTGTAATCCTTACTTTGGTATTTATGCTGTTACTATCTATTAATTTGACTGTTCTGTAGCTCATTACAAAGTCTTTCTCCAGAGCAGCATCTGAAGCTGGCAAAAAAAAATCTGGGGAGAAAAATATTTAGCATCATTCACCTCCTCCTATACAGGCTTCACAGAATCAGTCATGGGTACATGTCACCTATAGGATTGGAGGTTGCTTCCAAACAGCAACAACAGTGTGCTGTGATTTCCAGGCCTCTACTGTAAAACTGGAAGTAGTGTGTTGGAAATGACAGACACAAACACAGGCTCAGCTAAAAGTAGCCAACTACATTGCAGATAAATCAGTGGTCTCACACTCAGAATTGGTAAGATCTCCCTCTGTGTAAGGTTTGGAGTTTAATTTCTGTTAATACGTTTTGGTGTTTGTAATGTAACACAACTATAAGAAATTAGGGTCAAGTGGCACTTCTAAGTCAACAGCAATAAACAGAGCTCAAAACTCCCTTAATCCATGATGCTGTTGTAGCGTCTTGACAGATCAGGGAGCGCAACCCAATAGCCCAGCCTCATCACTTCAAAGGTGTGAGAGGATCTGAACACAGATGACAGTGGATGGAGATCTTACACTCTGCTTTACAATTCACTTCTCTAGAATTAAAGTTGGTGGATGAGGTAAATTTAAAAAAGAATATTCGCATGAGTTTAACACAAGACACTTTCTTTTTACTTCACTACTCCATAATTTTTCCTGGGCCTGGCTACAGAAATCCCAGCAACACTACAGCAACATCAAACATAGAAAGCGTAGTATTATAGCTAATTGCCATTATCATTCTGACTTCTCTATGTCAAAACAATTTCTCTTTTTAAGCCACGTTTGGAGTAAAATCGTACGTCCACTGTTTTGTATTTACAGTGATGGGTTAAATGAAAACATTTTACAATTTCCACAATATTTTTTGAGAGAGTTCTATTCCCTGCTATTCTACTGTGTGTAACCCTGCTAACGATTGCATATGGTATCAAGTGCAAGAAAAAACATAGACATAATTCTAAAAGGTTTAGTATACGTTTTGGCCTGCATTTTAGTAGTACATTTTGATCGAAATTTTCAGTGACATGTAACAGAGGCAAAAGACCTGATGGACAGACAACACTTTCCAGGTTTTGTGACCATACTATTGTGATATGCCTGTATATATGCACACTTTCTTGGGAGGGAGGGTGCAAAAACTCAGTGAAAATCTTCATGAAATACAATAGATCCTTAAAAATCCATGAATTGTCAAAGAAGTTCAAATATTTCATTTAAGAGTCAAACAGCATCTTGATTTCAAATAGATATACAGCCAGGATGTGTTTCTTTAGGCAAAATGATTATCAGTCATCCTTAGTTGACAGCAATTTAATAATAATACCAACATGAATTATTAATTTCTAACAATACTAGAAATACATTGAAAATTTCTTGTCATCTCTTGCCTAGAAGGCAATAAATGAAACTTCCTCAAGATAAACTGAAATATAGCTCTTAAGTCATTACTTTTCTCTGTAAAATGCAAATGGCTAAAACATCACTAAATTAGCAAATGTTCTTTATTTTATTCTTTCTTCAATAGTTTGTGCTCGCCTAAATTTATAAGAGTTTACGCTTTATTTTCCTTATTTTTTATCATCTCTACAATTGGTATGCACAAAAGAAATACTTGCTTCTCACCTCTCATGATTAGACAACAGTTCATTGTAACACAGAAAAGAGATGAAATAACGCTGTCTGTAATTAACATGTAGTAATTAGGTCAAGATTAGGAAAACAAGATGACAAGAAGGGCAGGAGAATTCTGCGCAGCTCTTAATTCACCAGTGAGGACTTCAGGAAGTAGCAAACATATCTGTATAAAAGAGACAGTTAAAATTCACTTTTAGGGCTCAGGTAAAGATTTAATAAGATATAGTTCTTGCACACATTCAGTGTAAGAAATAAGCATTACTGAGTTAGCATTGAAAATCTCTGTCATCATAAAGTTCCTTCTTCCATTTGTATCTTAGGTTGTCGTACTGTTTCCAAAACCTTCTTAAATCAATAGGAAGTTTTAATTTCCTTTTTATTTTTGTCTCTCTCTTTCTTTTTTTCGCCAGCTGCTTCATTCATACCTCCTATACACTAAGGGCTCCCCCTGTACACAAATTCCCATAATGCAGTCAGGTAGAGAAAAGACTATATGCAGGAGCTGAAAGAGGATTTTTCAGTCAGTCTTATGTTAGGCCTTTAACGTTTGTTGTCTAAAGTTCTTTTGCCAGTGCAAAAACATCAAAGCGCAGTCAAAACTGTAATCTTCCTGGCTGGCATAGGTCATGAGAGCAAGTTTGATGTAAGTAAGCTTTAAGTATCACAGTCAGAGGTAAACAGCAAAGCTTAACAACACTTTCCAATGCAAAAATTATTTACTGCATTTTGTTCCCACATGACCTTTTCCAGACTCAATACTAGACAAGCTCCAGGTCATGCTGTGCAGAAGCTTAAGATGTTAGTACCCCACTGGCCTGTTCTTCCCCAACAACAAAGTTAGCAAAAGGGCAAAGCTGACGGAGTACGAAGTTTGGCTGCTTAGCATCAGCCCACTACCACTGGTGATGTAAGCCCTGGGATTTCCTGCTGATGCAGCCGAGGTGCAAACACATGTTCCTATTTTGTAGTGGGGGGTAGTAACTTCCTAGTTCGAGAAGTCAGCTAGGGACTTAAAATTGCTGCCTGTAAATTCATTACAGGTCTTCTTTAAATGTCATAACAGAAATCCGTGTGTTCACAAAATGGTCTTGCAAAAAAATTTTCAGACTGCACAGCATCCTACTAAAAACCGTATCCATTGACTTTCAGTATTATTATATCATCACTTTGATGTCAGTTGGATGATTCTCATAAAAGGACAAATGCACAAATGCAAGACTTGCCAGGATTTTCTGTTGGCATTTATGCACTATGAAACAGTTACCAATACCTGCTTTCCAAGACATCGTTTTGCTTTTTGCACAGGATAGAATAGTGATAATGAATGGAAAAATACAGGTTGCTTCTATCCCAGGATTTATTTCTGTTCAATTCAACCTTGTTTTGCTCTTCAGACAGAGTGATAACTTGAAGAGAAATGACCAGGGCTTTTTGGAGCACAGTAATGCCATCTCAAACAATCCTCCATCAGACCTTGGCATGTCCCCTCTGCCGTATTCTCTCCTGAATTCAGCAGGAGGCTTCCAATATGACAACTGATCTACTAGACTTCCTACTGAACAAGCCAGAGCTTTATATTGGATAAGCCACTTTAAAGGTAGCTGTGAGGAGCCTGCCAGCCATGAGCTGCATGCAGATGAAAGTGAATAATGCAACATGCAGCATGCAGCAATATTCTGCCAGTACTGATTCCATCTACACAACAAATACTCATCATGTGCACATAGACAGCAGCTGAATCAATTATAATCTTTCAAGAAGGATAAAAACAAAGACCTATGTTTTCAAAGTAAATGTCACCAAAACAGCTAAAAAAGACAAATGCCAGATGAAAATACTAATAGAAAAAGATCTCTTGATTACTCTTCTCATTGTAAACTGTATGGTGAGGGCTGGTTTTTTTTCTCCTGCTTGAAGGATCACAATAAAAAGTCTGAAGTAAAAGCTGCATTTAATGTTCATCCTTGAAAGGATCTACTCTTGGTAAGAAAAGAGTTGATACTATTTTAACACATAGGGATCAGACTAGTAGTGCCACTCACTATCAGAAAGTAAACCATATTTGAAGCATGCTATTTTCAAACTTTCTTGCCTTAAAAAATAATGAGCTTTCTAGTGAAGCTAGGGAGAGTAAATAATTGCTAATAAAAATACAGCAATGTCAGATGACTCCCTCATGGTGGGGGAAAAATAATGCACTAGCCCACACTTACTGTTTTCCCTTATTTCTTCAACGTATAGTGGCACTAGAGCTTCTACTACTTAGACAGGTTTGATAATTGAGATGCAGAATAGACATACAAAATGTGTTTAATCTGTATTCTCAGGGAAGAAAGCATAGGTACAGAATGCACAATCAAACACCTAAGACCTGCCAAATTGAAATGAGATCCACGCTGTTTCACAAACTTTATATTATGTAGTATATTTAAGCAGTGCTGCATATTGAAGAAAAAAATCTACATTTTATCTTCAAGCTTCCATTCTCACCTACCTACATAGATTAAAACAAGCAAGCAGACATATATGCCAAAACACAATTAAATAATCAACTCTGTCCACACCTTCTACTCATTCCCTGCTCCCAAAGCAGTTTCTGCGGCAGCCAATAGCACCCTCTGACTTGTGGTATGAATTAAGAAGGTGCTGCTTCAGAGGAAATCAGGACCACATTCAGGTTAGTGGTTATCTGAAGGTCTTGTGCCCCACAGTGGTCATGTCCATCTTAGACCAAAAGTTTGTCTTGTCTTTCAGGAAAATATATTGTAGTCCTGTTTACATACCATTAATTGCTGATTAGTGAAGAACTGAAGTAGTCAAGATGATGTTTGAATGTACTGTTTATAGGCTGTCAATCAACCTTTCTACAATTCTAATCTAAATAGAAGACACAAAGTAAATATAAGCAATGTTTAGTTATTATCATTATCATTATGCATTAAGTTTATTAATGAGACAGGGAAAGTATGAATGTCCTTTTCACAGGTTAAAACAAAGCTGAACAAAGTCATTTTTTGACACTACACTTAGTTATTAACGAAATATTGCACTGCTGTGAGAAAAAAAAACAGAAGTTGGACAAGTTTAAACGCTTTTCCACAAAACAACACTTCCCGTTTCAAAGACAATCTCAAAATGTCCAGCTATGTCAAAAAATCATACCGCAAATTAAAATAGTTGTTTTTCTCTGTTTCAGTGAGACTTCTGCAGTGCAGCACGCAGGATATGGATGTGAATCACTGTCTTACAACATGGAAAATAAAAAGTCACAAGGAAAACTAGAGCAGACATACATTTTGAAAAATGCCTTTCATTGTGCTGTTTCCCTCTGATCTTTGTTATATTTCCCTACACCTTAGCAAAAGCCACAGAAATATGTGAAGTAACACGAATTCATGATAAAGGAAGCAGACGGCGATGAGTGAATTTAGCTGTTGCTGTTCACCACTGCAAAGAACAGTCTCCCCTCCCTATTCAGTGCCTCTCTGAAATAGAAAAATCTGTCTCTAATTTTCCATTTACCTTCAGCGGTAGATTAGAAAACATTCCCAAGTGGAACTGTAAATCTTTGACCACACTCCTTAAGAAAGCTAAAATTCTTTCAAAAATGAGTTACCCAAGTTTACAGTGCAGAGAATTGATTTTGTCACATTCTAATATGTGCCTAATTTGAGGTATTTACAGACTGTGTAACAGAAATTAGCAAATTTCAAAATGTTGAGCATGAATTCCTAAATGAATCAAATGCTCAGCTTCCTAAAATTGTTTTGTAGGCTATAGCTTTCTAGTGCTGCCAAAGGCTGCTTCTTTTCTCAAAGGTATAACGTGCTCTCACATACTCCCTTTCCAGAAGAAAATTATAAGATTTGCTTGCACGTAAGGAAGGGTCACTGTGCAATTTCCTTTTACTATAATTTGAAATCCCACAAATATAATTTCTCATCATACTCTAGGGAACACAACAGTTTTGGCAAAGTCCGAAGAAAAGGTAGAGCTAAAAAGAAGAAAAAAAACCAAACAAACAACACAGCAAAACCCCACTATCTGGAAAGTGGTTTTCTCTGTTTTCTCCTAAAAAGGCATCAACTACCACTAGGATAGTTGGAGATATTTGGTTTTTAATGAAAGAAACAAAGTTGTCCAAATAAATACCCTGGGATTATTTTGGGTTAGAATGTTTATTTGACATTTTTTCCCAAACCCACATATTTAATTTTGGAATCATACCTCCTATACATTAAATTTTCTTTGCTTGTCTCCTGAAGCATAGGATGCTGCAACTTCTTATTTTTAGTGATTACATTATTTTAGTGACTATCACAAACAGAACTCTCCAGGGCAAGAGAGTTATGCTGATTTGTTTATCTATCAGAAACTACATTTTTGGCAGGTTAAAACTGAGACAAGAAAATATGGCCAAGTATCAAACTGGAGAACATTGTGTCCTGTTTGGATTTCTTGCTCTTCTTAAAGGAATGAGGAAGATCATGTAGCAAAGTCAAAAGATATTTGTGGATGCATATATGCTGGGCATCTTATGTCTTTTGAGGACATAGGAAAGCGCATGTTTCAGAAAATGCTGGTGCAGCTCATCCTGTTTAAGGCACATATATGCTGCTGTCTGCTATTTTGGCATACAAAGGCTCTGAATGCCTTTACTCAGAAATCACATTTATTAAAATAACTTGTCCAACAATCATGCTGTTGAGCAGCAAGGTCATTTCCACGTGTTAGGATTTTTCTTTCTAGAATGAAAAATCATCTTGCATTTTTCCCCAATATATGCTAGATATGACACAGTAAAATGTGATCTGTGCCTAATCAGTGGAAAGGGTGGGCTCTGTGGTTTCCCTCCTGTCCTGGTCTTTTCAGCAGTTAAAGCAGGAAAAGACTGCAGCTCCGTTCCTACCTATGTGGGGATTTCCTCCTAAAATAACCAGTGCAACCAAAAGGTTGCCTGAAACAGGAGATGAAGTAGACTACTGGCAAACAGGCTAGGTAATAATCGTGCCTGTACATTTGTAAGACCTTTCAAGCTGCACAAGTTTTCTGCAGTTTCTTTGCATTACTGATTCTTATAGTATGCATGAAAACCAGCTAGATTTCTAACTGTTCCATCCAGTAACTATTCAGTCCAGAGACCTCCGTCTTTGGAGGAAGACTGAATGACTAATTAAATGTATTAGCTTTATTTATCCTTTAATTGATGCTTTCTCTAACTGTTCTGTTTTCCTTTGTTTCTTGCATCTCCTGCAAGGAATACTAGTTCAGACTACCTCAAGGTTCTCCTTGTTTAATAATTTGTTTAGCAGTTTGAGCTGTTTTGCAGACCTTTTGAGCTTGTTTACAATATTCAGTCTTTCAAGTAAAACCCAAAACTTTGCAAAAACATGCTTCAGGGCTGTAGTCTAGGAGAACATGAAACTACCATAAGCCTGTATGTGAGAACTGAGAGTGAAGCCAACAATAATGACAAAGAGCCTCATGGTAATATGATGCCAATATTTTTCTTGATGCAAGCACATACATCCTCTGGATCCTAGAATTATGTTCTATTTCCGTTACTCCTGCTTTACATCTTTGTATGGGACAGTTAGTCAATGGTCTATAAACCATTAAAGTGAGGGATAGTCAGACATTCACAAAATGGATGGCATCTCATGCTACACAGTGAAGAAGACTGATCTTTCTGTAGGGTTTCAGGAGTTCCCAAGTTCTTTTGGACCTAATTTGGACTCTTTCTTAGGTGGAGATGTGTTATTAAAATTTTTAATTTCTCTTTCCTTTCTGCACCCCTTCTTGTTTCAGATGAATGTGGGGCAGGAGGAGTACTGCCTACAATATTGAAGACACATTTTGCCCTCACTCCACCCGTCTACACATCAGCATCCCCTACTTTGTTCTGTTTCTTTCCTAAAAATTCCTGAGATTCTGTGTGCTGGTTTTGGCTGTGGCTGAGCTTGGAACTGATCTTTTTTGCAGAAAACATTTTCTCCTGTTGTGTTTCAGGGTGTCAGAGTCCGTTTCACCCTGTCCACGAGTGCATTGTACAGAGTGCTACAAAATTGGAGAGTGAGGAAGAGCAATATATATATACCTCAAGATGGGCAGCTGTTTCATCTCCATGAATAAGAATAAGAAATAGTGTTTCAAAAACCTTCCCTGAAAAGAGAAACTGTCTTTGTTCTCTTGGCTATAGGGAAGAAAACAATGCTGGTGTACGAGCCATGCCTCGCTCGGAGGCCATTCCTCCCTCTAAAGACTCCCTCTGCGATGTGATGTTTCTGACCACGGTCAAAATCTCTCCTCACCCACTCCAGTGAAAATGTGGACCCGCTCCATCGTTTACTTACAGGATGTTGTGGTGTTACACAACACAGTCCATTTTAGAAATGCAGGATAAAATACTCAGAACTTCCTTTTCATGTCTCCTTCTTTTGCAACATGTTTCCTTTAGCAGCAGGCAGAGTACAGAAGGATAGCAGATCAGATGCAAGAGCCAGGTGATCCCATGGCTGATGAGGGGGTTCACGTCGTCACTGCAAGCACCAGTGAGTGACTGAATGCCTGGCATTTCAGAAAGAAGCCTGACTCTTATGTTCTTTTCTCGCATTTGAAGGAGCTTCACAGTATTTGACAGGTCTTAAAACTGTGCGTATCTGCTGCCATGTAAGAAGCTTGCCTCTAATTTAGATAGATACAGTAGATAAACATTACCTCAGTAGGGTTTACTAAAAGTCTTTCTTAAATCAACAGCTATGCGGTGTAGTTAGAACTATATGCATGCAGAGCAATTTTAGGCTTTTTGACATCTTCACAAAGCCAGTGGTGGATACCCATTTTCAGACTCTGAGAATGATTACATGATATCTTGGCAGGCCAAGATGACAGTATGCAGCTGGTAAGCTGTTTCTAGCTGTCATAATAGGTAGTGTTTGAAAAGGAAAAAAAACAAAGGCTTGCTTTAATGAGGCCTACAGCAGCAGCAAACTGAAGTTATAAACACATTTGCTGCTATCTTGAAATTTTCAGTGAACTTTTTTCTTACTTTACATTCCTTTTTTAAACACATTTTGATGTCTGCCTTTATAACTTCAGCCACTGCTGTGTGTCGTCTTGCATAAAACTTGCTGGGAGAGATTTAAGGGTTATTTTTTGTTTGTTTGTTTTTGGGGTGTTCTTTTTTATCTTTATCCCATGTCTCCTTTGAATTTTTCCTTGAAGAAAGAAACTGTTTCCTCTAAATACAACCATTTGGTTGAGTGTAAAAGTGTTAATTGGGGCATTTATTTACTCTGCCGAATTAAATTCCACAGTGATTCTACACAGAGCTTCAGCAAATCCAGTATTTTTTCTTCTGAAAGCCTATGCAGGTGGCGTCAGTACTGGATATTCTGTTTACAAATCATTAATGAAGTGATTGTGGCTTTTTTCATTTGCTCACACTTTTGAACTGCTCGGAGCGACACATTCCTAAATAGGGAACACAAGAGCAGAGAGAAGCACACAATAGCCTTATTATGGGGGCCACACAAACACTGGTAGTGCTGAGGGTTTATATTAACCCAATCAATTAAAGATGTACGGAAAGAGTTCAGCTAGTAGGGGACTGGGAAAAAACGGTGCACAGCAATGAGTTGCTAGGCATGCTAATCTGGACTCTGAAATTTTCGCTTAGTGCTATATCTGAGCTTTCTTCCTGCACAATAAAAGGTCCCTTTCAAAGCTGAGAGTCCTTAGCAGTGCAACCATTGGAAGTCACTGCATTCTCTGAAAGAAATAAATGCCTTGCTTTAATTTCTATAAGGCTTGTCTAAATTTCCTTCAGTACTAAACCATTAGAATTCCGAAGGAAAAATGCATATATTAGGCTATACTGTATCCCTATTGTGCACTAAACATCAACTCATGCTACTGATATGGAGTTTAAAAGCTTAAATAAAGTGTGGAGCTCCTGCTGGGCAAACAAGCTGAACTGGCCCAATGAAGTAACCTTTTTGTTAAGAATTCTTATTTGAATAAACAGCATGGTAGAACTGCTG
Organism: Baryphthengus martii; assembly: GCA_013396935.1. Taxonomy (NCBI): domain Eukaryota; kingdom Metazoa; phylum Chordata; class Aves; order Coraciiformes; family Momotidae; genus Baryphthengus; species Baryphthengus martii. Next base: position 147,680 of record VWZK01004170.1, read on the forward strand.
AATGCAGATGGCTTAAGTGCTTGGGTTTCTTCTGGAAGAAAAAATAAGTTTCAGTAGTTTTCTCTTTTACGAACTAAATAATATTTTACAAAGGACAAGTTCCACAATTTCTCACAGATTGCATGGTAGAAATGAAAAGAGTTACTAGATAACTGGCTCATTTTGAAGGTTGAATCAAGGCAAAACAAATACAGATTTTTTTTCTGTAATTCTCCTGCTATATGCTTGTCTAGGCAAACACACATAAATGCACACATGCATACAGAAAGACATGGCTCTAAAAGCTATATAAGATGTCCAAGGAGTAAATAAAAGCTCTGTGCTTAAGTTTGGCATTATTTTATTGGTTCTGCACTTATCTGTGATACTTTTTGAATTGAATGCAATACCATGAGGCTATCAAGAGCTATGAAAGACTTAGCACAGCACATAGCCTGTCTTAGAATAGATGCTTTGCGTCAACTTTTATTGCATTTCCTAGCACTTGCTAGGTAGATATTTTCCCTCCTGTCAGCAGAATGCAGGTCCTGTTTGCCTCCTTCATCTCTGAAAGTGAGCAGGTGGTGGGAAACTCTACTGATCACGAAGAGAGCTCATAGTGCCATCTCAGATGGAATACAACTGAGAGATACAAACATTAATTTGAGATAGATACCGTTTAATGGGATGCCATTGTGCAAATGAAATTGAGAGTTGACTGTGCTCAGCTGTCCAGTAGATAACGCATTCTCTGCACCTTTTATAGGAGGTGAATAATCTATTAACTGTTGTGTGAAGCATCAACCAGCTATTTCTACAGGCTTTCTTCCCCTATACTGTAAGAACTCCATTGGTTTTAATTGTTAATGTTGGATATCTAGTTTTCTTGAAGAGATATTTCTCTGATCTGGATAATCTGAACAGAAGCTTGTACAAGAAAGTGTTAAAGATGTTGAGATGATTTTTTAGCTCCACAAAGTGACTAATGGGAAAAATGAAAGACTGGGGAGGGGGGAAACAGTAAACACATCTGACAAACCTCTATCTTTGAAAGAGTCTACTGAATACAGATGATGACTTGTATTGAGGAAAAAAAAAAGGAAAAGATGGTGAATTGTCAACAGTTGTGGAGAAGAGAGGGAAAACTGTCAAGAGTCAATCAGGTAATCTGATTACATTTATATCAGGAAAAGCTTTCTAACAATCACCATCTGTAAAACCAGACGTCTGCATGTTGAAAAAGAAGAATGGGTACTGTGCAACAAAGCTCTTAAGACAGAACTTTCCTCTAGATGTTTTGTTGCTGTTTGGCCCCATAAAGGTGAGGGTGAGGTAAATTTCTACCACGTACTAAATAGCACTAGTCTTTAATTGTTACTTTTCTGCTGATCACATAGCACTTTAAGTAATTCTATAATTCCGTTAAACTGTATATAAAGTATCTTTTCTCACACTTTTCTACAGAAAAAAATAATACATAAGAACTAATAGCAGTTTTTGGACTGTATATACAGAGACAGAGAAGTGCAGTTATGTCCCTAGCCACGTGCAATAGTCTCTAAACAGAGAAAGATCTCCAAGGTCAGAAGAAAAACTTCTGACAAAAAAAATCTATCTTGATTTTTCTCATGAGAGTGTCTGTTTTTCTTCTCTCCTTTTTTTTTTTTTTTATGGTGAATTCTTGGTGATATTTTTCAGTTGCAGGCCACTGTTGAAGGCCACTGTGCATAGAGAGCAGAACAATGAATTCCTAACAGTCATCACTACAAGTATATTTTCTAGCAAGCCAAAAATATCAAGACACAAATATCAACATTTTTTGTTTTAAGGAAAAAGATTATTTATTTCTATTATTAACTTGAAAATACAAGTGTATTCAATATGCAATTTTGTTGGATTGTGTCATATATCCGCTTAGAAATAGCAAACCTAACACATTATTTATGTAGTTTTATTTGTATTGAGAAGATATACCTTGCTATGTAGCTTGTTTCAAGTTTCTAATGTAAAGATCATTTAAAAACTAAAAACTGAGAGGGAAAAAAAAAAGAGTGCTGCATAGCTTAATCTATTAAGATAGCTAGCAATAGTTAGTTGGAACTCTTCTGCAATATGTCTAAATGGAAATTATGATTATCACAAGTAGAACTGCTATAGTTTAAATAAATACAAGCTTACCATCATCAAGCAGTAAAGTAGCTATTCAAGATATTAACATGGATTGTACTATTGCATGTCAACTACATTTTCTGAAGGAAAATTACCATGAGCATGGACTATTTGAAAAAGTGATTTTCAGGAAAAAATCTCAATTTTTTTCTTAGTTTTCTTTTTTTCATCTCAGAGTTTAAGTTTCTTAGCTTTTCAGTATCATTGTTCTAACATGAAAAATGAAAAAGCAAAACCCTAAAATTAATGGTCGAACACTTTTCCAAGCTAAAAAGTATTTTACTGTGTCATGTATGGTACGTTATTACAGTCAGAGTTGCTCTCATTTACACCTAAACTTACTCGCTAGTTTTTTTGCACAGGGACAAACATCAAACCAAGACTCTAAGAAATCTACAGTGATCACAGGATCACAGAATAACAAGTTGGAAGGGATCTCAAGGACTGCCTGGTCCAACCCTTCCTGGCAAAGCACATTCTAGACAAGATGGCCCAGCACCTTTTCCAGATGAATCTTGAAGGTGTCTACTGTTGGGGAATCCACCACTTCCCTGGGGAGATTGTTCCAATACCTGCTTGTTCTCATTGTGAAAAATTTTCCTCTTGGGTCCAATGGGAATCTCCGCAGAGTAACTTGTGCCCATTACCCCTCATCTTTTCCACATGACTCCTTTTACAAAGGGAGCCTTCATCTTCCTTGTAGCCACCCTTTAAATACTGGAACATGGTGATAAGGTCTTCCCTAAGCCTTCTTTTCTCAAAGCTGAACAAGCCCAGTTCTTTCAGCCTTTCCTCATATGGTGGCTTCCCAGTCCTTTGACCACCTTTGTGGCCCTTCTCTGGCCCCTCTCCAGCCTGTCCACAGCTTTTTGTACAGTGGGGACCAAAACTGAACCTCTGCCTTTCCAGCATCGTTGCTGACTAAGTCACTTCTCCTGTTTAATAGCGGACCAATATTTTCCTTCTGGTTCTGCTTGTTGTTTACATACCTGAAGAACGCTTTCTAAGTTTTCTAACTGTATCTCGGCATGCCCTGGCAATGCTCTCATAATTCTCAATGGATTAACTAATGTCAAAGGTTCTGATACTAAGCCTAATTTGGGGGAAAGGAGCAGCTATTCAGTACATCAGTCATTTTCATAGTCTTTGGTTAAAAAAACGTAGTGAGAAGGAAGTAGAATTTGATTTTCAGGCTCAATACAGGGGTGCTGGCATACTCCTTGTCCTAAGAGATGCTTTAATTACAGTGAGCCATCCAGAAGGTTCTACATGACATGTTCTGGAGCTTTAAAATGCTAGACGTCTCCTTTCATGAGAAAATGATGACTCTGCTGTCTTCTTTTCCCTTATATATCTTTTTCCTACTCTTCTTTCTGACCTCTATTTTTTCCTTTCTGCTCTCTAAATATATCCCTCTCTTTTGATACTACTAGGACCAAAAGGACACTCAAGTAAGTGGTGTGGCCTTGCAAACAGAGAAGCTTTCAGATGTCAGTGTCTCGAGGAATGAGATACAAAATGCCACTCGGGAGACAAAGGTCATCTTGTGGAAGATTTCTCATATTGATACACACAGACAGAGAGCTAAGTGACAGCAGGACTTCTAGTCAGGGCAAGCATTTCTTCTTTCTGGTAAGAATTATTCATTGTTTCTTGCATGTGTCTAGAGGGATATCAAGTCCTTGTTGCTGTGCACCATTGTGTATTTCTAAAATGGCAATTTATCTGGACATGAGATTTTTTTCTTGAATCCTGTCAAAAATTTTCATTAATAATGAAATGATAACAAAGGACTCTAAGGGAGGATTAAACCAATTAATTAGGTAAATAACAGACCAAATTCTACACTAATTTTAACATGAAACTATTTTTTCTTCTAACAACAGTTATGATAATTTATGCGTTGTGAAGAAGAGGAAATTCAAGAGACCCTCAGAATTTTTCATCTAAGATGAAAACAGAAAGAAAGACATGAAGTTGGATGCAAAACAGTTCATTAAATATTCAAACCTAAGCCAGTCTCCCAGCCAACCTGGCAGAAGTCCCATTACTTGACATAGGTGCAGCCCAGTTTCACCAGGTTCTCAGACCTGAGAAGCAATGCTATCAGACTTTCTGATGCACCTCTATCAGCACAGCGATTTACCTTCAAAAGTTGATTCATACATTTCTTAACCAAAAACAAAGTGGCTTTTAAGATATAACTTGCTGTGGCTGACATGTGTTTTCTGGTATGAAAGTAAGGAATTTACTTTCCACCACCTCTTTTCTATTTCTGAAAACTCTATCACTTGTTACCAAGCAAGCCATAACTGTGATTCTAATAAAGATTACACTGGTATTTCTGTCCAGCTACATGTCCTGCAGGGCTGTTCTGCAGTCTTCCGATCAGTAAAAATGTAATAACATTTTCACATAGTCAATATTTAATTCTGTAAATGCAACTGGTAGTTGTAATCTAGGTTATTAACCACATAGTGATTTATGATGGAGGGCAGACAGTGGAGGGGTGCAGAGCACTAGGAAGGTCCTCTGGTGACAATAAAAAAGTTATAAACTTCATAGCTCTGCCTGAGAAATGTATTTATATCCTATATTAAGAATAGCTTTTTATAAATTTTAATGATCCATGTTATTAATGGTGCTGTCATCATTAGTGCCTGTGCAAGACTGCAGTCTTTTTTTCCCCTGTTATATTTTTCCATCAGCTGAAGGTCTTATATTTTTTAAAAAGCTCTTATTAGCAGTTTGCCAAAAAGATCTTTAAGAGTTATAAGTCTATCTTTGTTTCATTGGACTGCAAAGACTGCAAGGAATATTTTGCATAAAGTTTTATGGCCAAGGCAAAGGTTAGGCTAATTGGACAGAAAACAATTGCTTCTCTATCATGTTTACAAAGCCTAAGTCAATATATAGGAATAAAAGTAGCACCATATCAAAAAGAGGAATTTATACATGAAAATTGTTCTTAAATAGTGTAGTGTTAGGTGACTAGAAGATAGACAGTTATATATCAAAGATCCAATAGAAACATGCATGGAACCATGGACTCCATGTATGCTGAAAGAGACAGCAGTCATATTTACAAAAAACTCACATTTTTATATGTTTTACATCATTTCAGAATGTTCTATCAATCACACTTGGCTGAGTTTGTCAAGGAAAGGTAGCCTATGGCATTGCCTGATTTTTTTAACAACTTTCCCATTTATCTGATCTTCATGCAAGAATATTACAAATACAAAAAGAAGTTTGGAAATGGATCAAAAGACGAAGGAAAAGAGAAGAGAGGAGAAGTAGCACCATTTCAGTTTTGAGTATTTCTCATTAGTCACCTCTAAAAGCAGAAGCAGATTCCTACAGCAGCCACCTGCTTTACCTCTCTCTGGGATGGAGGCAGGTTTTCTAAGACTGTCAAAAGTCTGGCAGCAGTCAGCATACCTCCCATTGTAAGAAGCCAACAGAATAAAAATAGTACACAAATATCCGATCTGTAGACAACGAAGAAAGGGATGGAGTTCTGGCAGATGCGTTCAGTAGGGAAGACACACAGCTGTGTACGACTGTGTCAGTCACATGAGTCCTCTAACTTACAAGCACGGTTATTTTTAATCATAAAATTGTAAAAAGAAACCACATCCTTATGGGCTATTGGGCACTCTGATGCTTTGGTGATGGCAGCTGTACAGTTCATGTAGACATATTAAAGAAGATATGTCAGTTGGAGCAAGGTCCTGTGGTATCATATGCCTGGTGTTTAGTTTTAAAATATTCACCAAAAACCAGAACAATGAATCCTATCATTGCAATGTCCAGGCAAACATAAGCATCTGCTATTTTACAGGTATTAGTATCAATCATGATTTTTTTCAGGCATGAAAACAAATTTGCGACACTGAGAAAATATTTTTTCACAACTATTCTTCTTTAAAAAGTGTATCATTTTCTGTCTCCTTTATTTTGACATCAACTCTGTTTCAAGTCAATACAGGAAATGTGATTTTTCCCCTTGTCTTTCAGCTACTCCTCTTATTTGTGGGATAGGAAACATGAATATTGCTAGTTAGTAAATACAACATTCCACTGCAAATACTGCATTTCACCTTTCCAGATCAGCTTGAACTGTTTTCTTACCTCAGTACCTACGAGTTCTAGCCTAAATACTATTCTTTTCCTATTGTATTTCTGTCTCATATTGGCTTCAAGTGTTAGATGCGCAGCCTAATTTGAGGTAAACCCTGAGCAGAAAATGTAAGTAAGTAAGTGGCAACCAATCCAGATTCAGAGGATGAGTAAAGAGTAAGACACCAGTCAAAGTGATTTCAACGAAGGCAGGAAAGAAACTTTAAAGACCACTGGCAAAGCATTACTTGACTGTTCTAAATGTGAACCAAGTTCTATTATTTGGAATCCTAGGAGAGTATTAGAGGCTTACTCCAAATTTGCTTTCATAAGAGAGGAATTTCCATGCCATTCCTAATCTGAGAAAAAACATCCTCTCTAGTGTTAAAACAAAAATCAATCCTCCTGAAGCCTAGTTTTCTTGCTTCCTTAAGAAAACTCTAACTATATCATGCTACATTCCTGTAAACTCACGAGGAAATTATTTATTTGAAATACAAATGCATTTTCATTCACTTGAAACTCCTCTTAATGAAATCAGCTATTAAGCCGAAAGAACAAAAAGTGCAACTCACTTTTAAGACACTTTCCTAGGACTCTTTTTTTGACTAGTAGGACCTGCACAATACTTAATGTATGTTGATATATTAAGCATTATCTCAATTTCTGATGATTGTTTATAGCAAGGTAATAAGGATGTTGATTATTGTTGTAGGGAAACTGAGTAACACTGATCGTTAACAACTAGTACGCCACATGCAGGATGACTTGGCTCATAGTATGTGTTTCAGCAAGATTAAGTAGGAGAAAGACTACGAATTACTAAGGAATAAGTCTGTTCGAATGCCTTTGTAAACTAAAGAGTTTGCCTAAAACTTTGGAAGTAGGAAATCCATTGGTTCTTAAGCAAAGCCAACAGAATTTGGCATCAGTCTGGCTTAGGAAAAAAAACAACTGTTTTGTTCTTCAGGATAAGTCGCTTTCACAACATAACTCTATGCAGTGTAAGAATGCTAAATAGTGCTTCTCATGAATGAAAAAAGCTTTTATTCAAGGTGATTACAGAGTACTCTATTGATTTAAGCAGTGGGTATTGACTCTAACTTTCCCCTAAATGATTGGGGTTTCACCCCAGCTAACAGCGTGATCTTAAAATGTAAATGTACAGTTCCAGGGCATCTGTATGTACTCATAGAGATTACTATCTTATTTTATGGAGTAAGCAGGCAGAAGAACCAATATTATAGATAAAAAGGTGATGTGCTACTGCTACTTATTCTGAAGTCAGATAAAGCAAAGCAAGGCAGGAGCAATGATTCAGCAAAGGAAAGAGGAGTGCATCTTGGTAGGAATGGCTTGTTCCATCTGAGTTTTTCATTTTAGCTAACTTAAAAAATAATAGTAAATGTGATACTGATTGATACACATTTGAAAGCTGAGGAAGGAAAAAGCAAAGAGAAAAGCACTTTCTCAGTTGTAACATCATATGAAAATATTCTAGAAAGCAAGCATCAAACTGTGAGGAAAAAAACCCCTGAAATGTCAGGGAACCTCATTGTAATTCTAGAAGCCTCTTTGAAAGCTTCCAGTAGCATTTTTAAAAGTAAGCCTAGATGTACTTACCATCTCAAGGAGAGGCAGGAGACGTCCTATTCAGCAGACAGGGAAAGTGAAGACAAAAAATATGATTGGCAAAAGCTTGCTTGCTTACTGGGAAGCTGCTGAAAGTACACAGTGGGAAGGATCAAGGAGACTGTGACTTGATCCCATTTAAGAAGCTTTCTGGGAAACAGGTGAATCTGATACTCAAATATAACCTGTTTTACTAGCCAACCCATTCTCACAAAGCATGGGTGTCTGAGGATGTTGGGAGATCTCCACTTTCGTAACAGTGTCTTGGTTCCAGTAGCGGTTCCCAAACACACTGGTCCACTGTAAACCATGTTTCTTGGTGATCATTGCACCCCTTATCAAACTTGAATTTCAAACACTTTGACAGCCCTGATGCAGAGTCATACTACGGCCTTGTATTTGTCTGTTTACCAAAGGACCAAATCTGGAGGGGCCTCTGGCAGAGGACTTGCCCAGGCTATAGAAGAATTCCAGTGCATGAGAGAATTGAAATCTGCACCTTCCCTCTCCCTGGGTGTTATTATAACCACCAGGTTATACATACTGTATTCCTGGACAGGATGCTCCATCTCACACTGCTGCTTCTTTTTCCAAGGAAGGTAAAATTTTCTGTCTCTTCTACTGATTCCTCAAAACTACTGTTCATTTGCTTATTCATTTACTTTTCCATTCTACTAATGGAGTCTGAATCAGTGAGGAATATGGCTTCTTGTTGGCTACCCTTGCAAAGGAATGCTGTCTAGCAGCTGTCTTAGGGGGATTACAGCAAAACAATCTATTCAAATAGGACTGTGGAAGTCTCACTGAAATCTTGCCTTAGCTCTCAAACCTTGCAGCCTTCCCAGTCCTATCTGTACTGCTCTCCTGTATCTTTAAGGTCACTTCCCTTCAGTTTCCTTTTCTTTCTTTTTCTTTTGTTCCTCCTGCTGTTACCCTATACACTGTAACTATCCTAACAGAAATGGAAACAAGGCCTTTCACATCTGTCAAGTAAGTTGTCTGCTGTGGTTTTCTGTATAATCCTCTTCCATTTTATCTGTTTTGTCATTCCAGATAACAACCATTTTTCTACAAGGAATATGTCTTATACTTGTTAAGAAAGAAGTCACACTATTTTGGGTACTGCTACAACCTAAATCATTATTATCATCCTTTTGAAAGAATTTTAAAGATACATATATGTATGTATATATATATATACACACATGTATTTTCAAGTGCAAAAGGCTCTTCCTTTATTTATCAGAATGAAAATCCGGAGTGGCTTCCACAAACTACGCAAGAAATAGATGAAGAGTGCCAGATCCCACACTGGCAAGTGGAAAAGGACAGCCACAAACCCTCATCCTCCCATTAGAATGATGGAGGAGTTTCAAGATAAGGAAAGAACTGGACTGAACTAATTGCTAATGTAACTGTTTGAAGTTTTTATTTTCTTTTAATTAAGTAATTGGAAAGAATAGTGAAAATGACAAGTACAGGAAAGAACTGACTATATTAATGAAATAAGAAAGATCTGGAAAAGAAAAAGGCAGCCTGGCCACAAAAACCTTATTTTGGTTCAGAAAGACCCAGTAGAATCTGTGATGAATCTCCCTTTGACTTTGGTGGGATACTCACAATATTCCAAGCAAGAAGAAATGGAAAAGATTTTAAAACAACCAGTGGACAAAAAAAAAAAGGCATCACCTGTGTGCTCCACCTATTAATATCTACTTCTTTCTCTGCACTGCTTGCTGAAATCCACTTAAGACCCAATTCTGCAAATACATGCTTAACATTATGCAACTACTGAGAGTCGCTGGAGTCTGTGATGCTGTATTTTCAGATAAACAAAATTACTCATAGTAAAAGCAAAAAACTTGCAGCTATAAGCTCTCTAGAGTAGAATTCTTAAAGAGCAACCCAGCCCTCGAAAATCTGTATAGACTCAAAGAGCAGTGCTAGGATAAGTCCTTCAAATTTCATTCCTACCATTTGTAAGTCCTACTTCATCCTAAAATGCATTTTATAAGCAAGATAGCAATGATAAGGAATGGCTTTTGTGGGGTGTTTAGCATCTCTTCTCTAATCCCACTCTGCCTAGCTTCCAAGTGCATTTAGGACTAAATTACTAAGAATTTATCAACTGCTTCCACTTTGCTGGTCATATACATGTGACAGGCTTCTTACCACCTGTGCAGTGGAGTTCGGTGATAGAATTACAACTGCAGAGGTATGACAGACAAACTTCCCTTCTACAATCATAGACCCAGAAAAAATAAGAAAGTAATAGAGCTCACTGACTAGTGTCATTTCATTCATCTTCAATGTTCTGCAAGTGTTAACTGGTTGCTGTATAGATCTGTGCAGGAATTGATCAACACATTGACAGTCCTGCAGTCTATCGTCCAATTGAAAATGTTATAGCTCAAGCGAAAGGTCTCCCAGGCTCTCCTGAGTTTAAATTCAACAGGAGAGCAGGAAAATGTATCATTAAAAGTAAACATTTCTGCTAAATTTGAGTCTCTCAGATGTAAAATATTTTACAAATGAGAACTATAAGGGAGTGTTATTTTCCTGTATTTTAACAGTTTTTGTTCCACCAAGTGTACTTTATTATTATTTTACTTGCAGAAGTTAAAGATTTACAATATACTTAACTGTATGCTAAATTACACTTTAAAAAATTGAAAGTAGTCAATCCATCAATCCCAAACACGGCAGTGACCTCATTCAAAGTCAGACACTGAGAATACACCTAAATTTCAGGACAGATATGTCTGAATTATCACGTCTTCACATCTTTTTCTACTGAAGAATCCTCATTTTGACTTATTACAAGTAAGAACGAACACTTGGCTCTGTTATAATCATAAAACAAGAACCTGTCATCTTTACATAACCTGAATGTTCCAGGAAACAAAACAGATGTGCAAAAACAGATCTGAAAACTTTAGTTGTATTTTTTTCTTGACTAATTTTTCTCTCTTTATGTGATAAATATACTGTCTTGAAAAAGACATATGCTGACTTTTTAAAGTCTAATCAGCATTTTTTATTATTACTTAGACAAGCTAAAGCCTCATAGAATATGCTTTTATTTGGATGTTTCAGTAAGAAAAGAACTGGAGCTTGATTCTGTAAATCCGTATCCAATTCTACTAGAGCAAGAGCACTTCACAGTTCATACCACAGTTCTGCAACTCTGATCCTCCAAAGTGAGGAAGCCACATTGGTTCAGCAAGGTAATAAGTGCCTACCTGCTTCTCACATGACAAGTATTCAGACTTAGCCACATTGCAAGACATGGACAGTGACAGTGAGAAAGCACTGAGATAAGAAACAGTTCTAAACTAGCTATTACAAGGAATCAGTTTAGACTCAAGTCAACCTTGCACTGATCTTAAAGAAACTTTGCAGTAAATAAATGTGGAGTCTGATTCAGCTCTCACAGCACAGTGAGGTGGGATATAATCTCTCAAGCCAAGGGATCTATATGAGTGAAATCAAGCATAAAGCAAAACGAATCGGTAATGTAGTGTTTAAAAATAAATAAATGTTTGAGAAATATTTGAGAATGGAGTTGGAAGATACATTCTTTTGGCTACACTGAGTACATTAGAAGAATAAACATGTACACATACTGTGACATCATTCTTTAGAACCTGACATTCTTAGAGTTTGTAGCAAAGCCTGGAATTTGGTGGGACTATTGCAGGTTTACAGATACGGAGCCACGCTCTGTATAAAAAGCAGAATTATGGAGGATAATCAGCTCTGCCATATGAAGAGAATCTGATCTTATCTTGAAGACAGAATCTATTTTTTCTAGCTTGCCATCTCAGCTGTTTTGCTGCAGTGGGACTTCTCCTGCAGAATAACAACTCTACCATGGGAACATAACAGCTTTAGAAAGCCTTGTGCTGGATCAGCTACAACAGGGAAGCTCCTGACTCCAAAAGCAGCTTTGCTTCAGAGTACAAGGGTCTGAACAAAGTGTAGCTGTGATTTTTTTTCTTTGCATCATCTCTTATAGACTTTTCTTGTTTCTGCAACTGTTCTATTAAAGCAGTTGAGACGTGCCTGAATGGCAACTAGAGTGTAAACACCAGGAGGACAACCCATTTTAATCGGCAGAAGTAGACTCCTCAGGTGACTATCTGAGTGCCTTATAAAATCCACAAAACGAATGAGGCAATTTTAATTACTATTATTTGCATCTACAATCAAACCAATAGCAAATCTGATCGGATCAAATCTACATAATGGGTTCTACCTATTAAGCAAGACATAATTAGCATACCTGTGAGAACATGCTGTCTTGATAATTATGATACTCGCTCCCTGATACTAGATAATATAAGGAAACGCAAAGGTTTGGAAACCATGTTCTCTATAGGTGTGTGTAATGGTGAGAAAATAATTTAACAGATCTCTGGTATTGCAACTGTAATTCTTTATCTGTCTTTCCAGTACCGTAACAATGATGTAGCTCATCAAAGCATATGAGTAAACAAAGGAGCTCTTGCAACATCATGGGTAGGCTACATGTCAGAAACCATCTTTATTGATCAGAAACACTGGGATAACAGAGAAAAATCAGAAAAAGGTGTCATTTTAAAAGCATGTTTAAGCCTTGTAAACATCTCTGAAAAATACCAGCCTGATTCTGATACTCATACCACATTCTTATTCTTGTGTGAAGTCTCAGGCAATTCTCAGAAGAATTTAATGAAATAATATAAAAACTGGTGTACTAGGTCAGACCAGAGGCACAAATTATATCTGCTCTCTCATAGGAACAAGAAAAGGATGTCTAAGCACAACAGAATACTGACTTCACAGGGGTACTTCCCATTGGAAGTTCCAGATTTGAACAGTTTGCAACATGAAGATTCGGAGCCACAGGTAATATCTTTGTACTTAACAATCTTTTTAATTTTAATTCTCTTTTTCACTCCTTTTCTTTTTCATTCTCTCAGCTGTTCATCTCTTGAATTCCTGTAAATATTTTAGCACTAATAGCATCATCCTTAGGTTGAAGTTCCTCGGATGAGATGTGCAAATCACATACATGGGTTGATGTGTATGTGCTGCCTTGTTAAGACAACAGAGGTGAAAGTATCCGCCTGTATTAAATGCATCATTTAACTTTACCAACCTACAGTCTCCCACACCACTCAGGTCTTCCTCCTCCTGTTCTAGTCCCCTCTGAACAGTTTCAAACCTCTGTCACTTTCTGACAAATGTCTCAGGTGAAAAATGCAAACATCCTCAAAAGATCTCTGAAATCATCATAATAATGACAACAGCGACAAGGTAAGCTAAAATGGTAAGATTTATTCCTTGGCCAGCAATGGGTCAATATCCCATTTCGCACAGGAGAACTTCTGAACAGTTCATTGTCAACATTCAAAAATATTTCCAAAACATCACTGCAACATATAGAGCAGAGTACACAACTGCATTCAGGGTCATTCATTGCTCAAGAAACAGAAAGGAATGCACTAAGGATATGACTGTATTTTTTTTTTTATCCTAATAATTATTATAGCCACTAATAACTCCTTATTATAATTGCACCTGAGTAATTATTGAGGTCACAGACACATTGAGCAAGGCACTGCATGAACAGAGAAAAGCTACGCCTGTTTTAAACAGCTTAAAATTAAATTAAACAAGATATATGAAAATGACAGGAAGGAATAAAATTCACAAATTGAACAGTACGATTGCAACAAATATCAACCTACAACTGCATTTCAAGGTAGAACAGGATGCTATTAAGCACAGGCAAGGTATATGGAAATGAATGGATGGAAACAGCAGAAAAGGTAGGACCAGTAGTGACTGGATGCAGCTGAGGTGAAGGACATGATATAGTCAGAAATAAATCCAGCAAAGGGCAGACACTCCAGTAAGAACTGTGAAAGGTTTGCTGTGGCTATGTCCACACAAATACATTAGGAAAGTGTCCCAAGATGAACTGCTTTCACACTTTCATATCGCAGGTTGTTTGGGCACGCCCAGCCCAGGCGTGGGCTGCCCAGGCACACTGCTCTACACTCACAGGGCTCTCCAGGCTCCTTGGACATGACAGTCAGTCATGCCTTCTAGCAAGAACAGAAAGGAAAGGAAAGTATGAGCAAGGCACTGGGATCCATGGGTAGCATTCATGTCTACCACCTGTGCCAGCTGTACCCTGCATTCACTAGGTTGCATGCTGCCTACACCCACTCCCATACTCAACAGCTTTCTCAAAGGCCAGGCATGTCCCAAGAGGCTGGGGCAAGTGCTCCGTGAATATGTTCTTAGTTACGTCCATGCAAGATCAGAAAGGTTCTAAGCAACCTGAGACACCCTGTTTCAATAATCCCACCCTGCCAAAGTTGTCCTTGAGAAGGACAGCAAAACAGGCCCGGTTGGGCTCCATCTCCAGCATGCAGGGGTGTTTACAGCATTGACAGAGACATTTTTAGTGCAAGCCAAGCGCCAAGTTTGCTTCTGCATCTTGGCCAGCTTCCTGAAAGACAATTTCTCAGACGAACTTTCTGACCTTGCGAAGCCAAGCAAAAGCACCAGCTTGAACATAATCCTTCCAGGGCTTGAACATAATCCTTCCAGGGCTGTGGGCTTTGCAATGTTTAAGAGACATAAAGGCTTCACACTGCAGGACTTTGAATATTCTTTGTTGCAAGAATAGCTGTATAACCTGAAAAGCCCCACTGCTGTCTTGTTTTTATCTGGTTTGTGACTGTTCTTATGCATGCTGGCTGCTAGATAACACAGATATAGTCGGGCCAGGACCTACTGACACTAGGACAGGAGAACTATATATCTATGCAGGCACCAGAAATGTGGATTTGGGCCCCAGCAAGTGAACATTATCTAACCTCATAGACTAAGCAAATTTTAATTGTCTGGCAACAGCTTTTGGTGTTGGAGCAGGAACTTCAGTGGTGCAAACACTTTGTATATGAAATGCAGTGAACTTATACTGGGAGGAGGAGGGCAGTGATGTAGAAGGACTGTTCCTTCCAGCAGTTCCTGACTTCTTACAGTGTGTGCCTGCAGTCTGCTTCTGCTTCAACCAAGTGCATACATCTTTCTGAGAAAGATAATCCTAGGACTTCCGTGTCGTACATCTACTTTGCTGCAGTTGAGGTCACCAAGTGATACTCAAGAAGCAAAGTGCTCTCTTTTGGATCTAGAAAAGCATTGCGAAAAATGTAATGCCTCATGAATCCAATTTAACTACTTCTAAGTCTCTTAGGAGGCCTCATCTTCAGAATGGGTAATAAATGACTCAAAATTATTCTAGTTATGTCTCTGTTCCATGAAAAATACACACATTCCTGCATGAATTTAAATAAAATGAGCTTTTCACACAATGGGTAAAACTGTGGCCTCCTGAAAATCAACACTTGCTTAAAAAGCAATCCAAACTTTTATATATCTGTTCTGTCAATTGGAAAACAAACTCCACTGAAATTTATGCTTTAGAAAAGAATTGGGGAGATATCAGTAGCTGACAGGATAGCACAGTCTTCTCCACTGTCAAAGGGAAGCTTCTTGACCATTTATGCATTATTCCAACCAACGCTTGGGTCTTCTTGAGGGAAACCAATGATCTTAACTTTGAGTGAGAATTAAATATCTCTTGAACTCATTTAGTTTGCTAGAAACTTGTACATACATGAAACCGGACTTTCTCAAGCTGTACACCATAGAGCAGAAGCATTCATCAGGAAACATCTCATGGTGTATGGAGAGGTGGTTCACCACCAACTGTTGCCTCTGCTTTATAACTGCTACGGTGGATTTGAAGAAGCTGAGAATTAATGGGATGTTTGTCTTAATATAAGAAAAAACTGTGAAAGAAATTCCTGAAAATACTACAGAGGAAAAGTGTGTAAGACTAATTCTTGAGTAGTCAAAGTCCTCTATAAAAAGGCCTGACAACGCTTGTAGGAAAAAAGATTTTCAAATTGTAATACCCCTAAATGGCTTATTTCATTACAATACTGTCAAGGAGTCTTTTATTTGTCTTGATTAGCACACAGTCGACTCTTAAGAAAAATAAAAACATAGACTGTGCTACAACATAGATATTATTCTTTTTATTTATTTATTTCATACTTAATTTGTAAATTAAACCACAATATTTTTGGCTGTCTTTTTACCCCATTAAATAAACAAACAGTGCCCGTTTATTTCTACAGACAAAAACCACTGGTCTGAACTGCAAAAATAGCTTTTGTTCGATAATAGATAAAGATTGAAATTACATTATTTTGCAATACCCCTTAAGAGAATATAAATGGCGTAATAACAAGAACAACAGTAATAATAATACCATTGTCTTCAGCTGTCTTTTTTTAATTTAAAAAAACTTCCATTACTTTTTAAAGTCAGGATGAAGAACATGGTTTCTCTTGGGATTTGGGAATTTTTTTTCTTTCTTTTCTCTTTGAGATGTTTAGTCTTAAGCGGCACTGAAATTAGCATTACACATTCAACAAACATTTATTCTATTTTGTGAAAACTGCAATTCCTGGCATATTTTCTTAATTATATCAATCATAAACACATGTTATGTGGGTGTGCAGTTATTTGGTTCATTTGTAAACATGAGTAATAAAATATCTGTATTGCAATACCTCTTTGTATGCAGATTATTCATGTTATTTCTTCCACTGGAGTTTCCTCATTAATCATGGTGACAGCTGATACTTTTTTTCACTGACATGAGATACACAGTTGTTAAAAAATTTGTTATAAAGCTAAGTATCATCATTTATGATATGGGCAAAATAGAGAGAACCTTCATGGAAAAACTAATATGACAAATATTGGTATCAATGGCAGATCTTTTTTTCTCTCACAAGTGGAGACCTCTTTGAAAGGCACTAAGGTGTTAAATGCAAAGATCACAGATTTTTTAAAATGTATAATGCACGTGTACTCAAGAAATTCTCATGTAAACTTAAAATCATCTAAATGACTCTAGATATCTTAAGGGGCAAATAGAAGCAAAAGTTCCATTCTAAATAGGATAACACACACATACAGAAGTGGAATAATTAATTTAACCAAATATGTCATGTCTTAGAAAAAAATAATTGCAATCAAAGTATCATCTGACATCTGAAGCAAGGGGTGAGGCTGTAAATTGTGATTTAGAACAGGAGCAAAACCCATATCTGAAAACAGATACACTTCAGAGCTCCCCAACTGGATAGCAAGAAACAACCATAAAGGATAAACTCTCAGATTAACTCAGTTTAGATTTCACTTTTGACAGGATCCTCCATATTAAATGTATTACATAATAGCCTTACAAGAAAAGAATGATAAAATTTTTGGAGGCGGTGACTTCCTCCAGGGACCTCAGGTGGATGAAACCCAAGAAAAGTTTAGGAAAAAAGGCTCAATGAGTTTAAAAGAGCAAAAGTGAACTGTCAAAGGAAGCCTGGGGTCAAATTGGGAAAAACCCTGGCTTCTGTATGAGAAGGGGAGAAAGCAAACCAAAAGTAGTCTCTCTTCTATCTGAGTCAAGCTCCTGTCATACTTATACTTGGTCACTCCAGAAAGAATTCAGGCTTCCCAGTTTCCTTTTGTGCTAGCACAACTAAGCATTTTGAGTCAGAATTAACCTCCTTGGACACTCATAACTAAGTTCAAACTGTTAATAACTCTCTGGCTTGTATTTTCTTTAATTTACATACACCTTAAGGTGTTGCTCTATGATGAGTATTAGGGATGCCTGGAAAATCTAGTACCAGTTTACTCTTCACTTTCTGTCTTTGCAAGTGTCACCAGGAAGTTTTGCCTGTTGGAGAAAAGACTATTTTAATGCATCATGACCAAAGAAGGAGAGAAAGAGCCTGTAAAAGGAGTCAAGAAACCCACAATATGCAGAAAGTCTCAGAGAAATTATGTAAGCGTGAGCTTTAGTGATCTGGTAAATAAATTGTTTAATCATCATCAATTTCCTTTAGTTAAGACAATAGAAAGTTATTTATTCTTTGTGGATATCCCTTGGGATTTTTTTGGCAAAGAAGATTCATATGTGTAGAGAGTGTTTTGACAAGAGGCTCAGGAGATACACATTTTTTGTATGTAAAATATATGTTACTGAAGTTGCTAAAAGACTCAGAGTAGAATTTTGTCTTTGAATATATATGCCACTGCTGTTTACTTTAATGGGAGGTATGTATCATATTCCAGTGATCAACCTTGGCATTTGTAAAAAACTCCAGCTAGGAAACCAAATGCTTATTTCATAGATACGCTGCAGTTACTGTTAGAGAGATGTAGACAACAGCTTTTTTTAGAAGCATATCTGGTCCATGGCATGCTTGAAGAAGCCCTCTTAATTCTTCCTAACCTCTTCTCCTGTATTAAACTGTCATAGCACCATCTCTTACACTAAAATCTCTGTGAATACCCCATCATCTTTTTTCTCTCAGGATGATATACTAGCTTTCAGAACACACTCTTACATTTCTAGGACAAAATTCAGATGCACAATGTTCCTCAACCATGAAAAAAAGAGGAAGAAAAATCAAATGGAAAGCTTATGAAAGTCTCTAAAATTTAGTTCTACATTAATTTTGGGGTATTTTTTGTGAAAGCCCAAGGTATTTTTCTATGGCTCTAGCCTATTTATTTTGCCATAAAAACCTCTGATTGCATTCATCTCTATCATTTAGTTTCAAAACACCTAAAATCAAAGATTTTTTTTTTATTTTATCAAATTCCACAGTCCACCAAGTTAATACATTAATTTGTCGTAGGACACAGAATATAAACAGTCATTTGGGAAGAGACGAGGGTAGGTACAAGCAATTCATTTTGAAGGAGAAAGGTTTAATTCCCTGGAGATAGTATAGCAGGTATTTTGCAAGTGGAGTCATACTATCACTTAAATCCTCAAATACTTTTGTCTATTGTCTTCAAAAGTAGAACAAGCATTAGCCCATCTTAATTCAACCTCACAGTGACCCACAGCAACATATCACTGTCCTTAATCTTTATAAATGGCTTTTGCACTCTGCACCATCAAAAAGTTTCTTTTTGCTGATCAATACAAAGTGTATTTGAAAAGAGCATTATCTGCCTTTGAAAAGGCCTTCTGGACAATCAATGGTCTTCAGGAGCAGATGCTGATCAAGCAAGCATAGGCAACATTGTAGAAAGCTAGTAAATATTGATCTCAATTCAGAAAAGGAAATTGCCTTGTAGTTGCAGTGTCTGACTTCATTTAGCCTGTAAGTTTACTAAATGTCTGATTGGCTGATCTGAGAAACAATATGGTGCATCATCACTGATTAGCCTGCTTCTACGGACAACATGCCGTAAAAGTTCTATGTGGTCACAGCATGAAATTAGTTTTCATCTAGAGTTGAAAAAAACTTGAAAAATGTTGATTTCTGTTGTAAAAAAAACCCCAGAAATAATACTCACTGTCCATGTGATTTCACAGTACATTGAAGAAAGCAAAGCAAAAAACTCAGATACTGATAAATCTGTAATCCTTAAAAAAAAGCCATAACAAAAAAAAAACCAACAACCCATTTTTATATATCAGAGAACCTTCTGAACTCACTTGGTTAGACAAAGTTACAGACTCAATTAATTTCCTTGTTTCCCAGGATTTTATCAGTAGAGCCTGGTATTTCCAACAGTAGAAACAACATTTTAGAGTAGGCCTAGATCCAGTCAATACAATCCCAATATCGTGGAGAGAAGAAAAGATGCAAAGGAACCTCAGTAGATGATCTAAACTTCCATGTAATGCATTACAATAAAACCTGAATTATTCTAGATTTATGATGTTGTTTATGACAGAAATCTTGTTTAGTACTTCCAAAGTGTGAGAGTCATATAATTAGCTGTCAGAAAACTGCACTCATCGTCATTCTGTAAAAGATATTTTAGCTTGCAGCACCATATAAATCACAGGTGGTGTATGGCCATATCCCATGTCACTGAAGTCAATAGGACTTAATTCAGCGGCCTATCTGATCATTCCTTCAGATTATTATAGGAAAGGTTGTTCTTCACAAACACAGGGTAAAAATACACTAATTTCAGGTCTAAGATTCAGATGTAACCACAGTGATAGAAGTGTCACTGATATGTGATCAGCCCTCCTCACTTGTCCAGTCAGTTTGCTTCCTCTGGAATAAGAACTAATCCCCAAAATCTCAGCAGTCACAGTTACCTCTGAGCCAGCCACAGCGCTAGGCAAGAAGTAAAGGGACAATACCACGACATCGCAAGCATTTTATGCCAAAGAGCTATTCTTCATCCTGGCTCCTTGCTGGAAGAATGGAATTGCGCTAATGGAGTCTAAACAACATTGATAGAATTACTCAGAAATTTATTCAGCAGAGCAGGGATGTAAAAGGTGATGGCCATTCCTCTAGCCCAGCCTGAAACGAGGGGAATTCACTGGCCTTCATCTCTCTGCAAATCACCTTTACCAAAAAGGCCCAAGTGGACTTCTCACAGAACATTTGTCTTCTACTTAGCAGGAAAATAAATCTGAAATGCAAAGACTACCTCCAATATCACAAAAGTTTATGATAAAGCACTTTACTCTTTTTATTACTTTTTAATAGATTTACAGACATTAGTTTCTACATAACTGCAGAAGATCTTCATTTAGACAGCCAAATGAATAAAGAAAGAAATACGTCACTACATGGATAAAACTAACTTTAAGATTTAAAATATTTTTTTACAACACAAGAAAGGTTGACATCAAGAATGATTCTGACCCCAAAGCTTAGACCTTATCTGAGCTGAATAATAATAATAAAAATAAAAAGGAAAATCCATACTCTTCAAACCAAGGTCTGAAACAAAGAACTTTGATTCAAATTTTCTAGACTGAGCCTCCAATTTTGCACACATAAATACAACAATTAGGCATGAAACTGCTCATGTATCATAAAGTTCTTATAGTGTGGTATTTGATCTATATCTTGTGCAGTTACTCAGCCACTACATACTTTGAAGAGTGGGAAGAGTAACTTGGGTTGTCCAGATCATAGCCGAACAATGAATCTGAAACAGGTTTGTTTCTAGAATGTACGTTGAGAATAAAATATCAGAACAATATTTCTCACTGTCAGTTCGTGGGCAGTTAAGAAGAGTTCTTGGTTTGGGTTGACAAGCCATATGTGATAAACAGCGTCTAGTTTTGTAGGGCTGTATTTTCTCAGCAAGAGGTGAAGGCTTTGTCTTATTTTGGAAATGGAGTGAAATGACTTTGTTTTTGTAGAATGGCAGTCTGATGCCAAAGACGATGGGAAGAGTTGTTTGTGAAACTTCACATACATATTGCCACCATAATAATGTAAACTACTTTCTAGCATTATTTTGCAAGAGTACTCAGAACCCCCAGTGGAATGTAGAATACACTGCGGTCTACATTTGTTTCTATAGTGAACAAACATATAATGGAATTGGGTTCTTTACCTAACGGGAAAGACTATTCTTGTATCCTTGCTGCTGACTCATTATATTAGAAACATATTAGCAGAGAAAGGTCCATATAACTGCATTTGCCAACTACATGCTAACATACATGGCTTAATTTACATCTCCTTTGGTGCTGGTACTCATGGCTTACACAATACAGGAGGCCCATCAGAGGGCTCTTAAACTATTTTAGAATACTAATCAGACCCTACACACCACAGCTTTTATGCCATTTACAGCAAGCTACAAAGGCAGAAGCAAGCTGCAAGTGCAAACCTCAGCCAGGGCAGCAGTCCTTAGTGCTGTACCGTTACTGGCACCCAGCAAAAAGCAATTTTAAGGAAATTACGTGCATGCTAATCAACAACTATATTCCTATTGCACATCAACTACTGCTTCTCCCTAAGAGACCCCATGTTCCTAACGAAGCAGCACTATTCAGAAAGCCCTGAGCAACCTTGGCATACCCAGGAGAGCTTGCGCTGCACAGGTCAGAGAGCATCTCCACCACATCCCAGGCACTGGCTGTGCTGGGGTGGAGGCACAAAGTCAGGATGGTAACTCCTCAGTCTTCTGAAACTGTAAGGAACAAGTAATAGTGAAGTGCACTGCTGTGTTAGAACAACTGGGAGGAAAACTGCATCAAATCCGTGTATTGAGGTGGCATTTAAATGATCAGTCACCAACAACGTAACCCGAATAATGACTCACATGATAGCACAAAGAAAAACTCCCAGGTAAAAAAAGCTATTTACAAAAAAAAAAAAGGTCATTTTTGTTTTATGCAATGTAATGTGCCCATTTTAAGGATAACAGCATGTCTGCAAGCTCCTATTTAAGAGTTCTATTTCTTTGGCCCTAGATAAAGTGAAAACTGAAGTTCAGCACAGTAACTTTTTGCTTTAAACTGAGAAAAGAGAGCTTGATCCTCTGACATAAACGACAAAATCCTCTAGGCTTTTGCAGCTTGGTGGAAACGGCCAAATCTGCATTCAACTTGTTTTTCACATTTCCATCATTGTGCAGAATGAAGCCTTGCAGAGCCCAAGGGACATGTGTTTAGCTGCCATTCTGCAGCGCTTGTAGCATTTTAACTTCAAGCCTCTGGGAAAAAGCCACATACCTATTACTATGGCTTTGGAGTTTAAATTGTTAGTTGATGTGTCCTGTTTATCAAATCCAAAAAGCAGTTTGTGCCTGAAAAATAGATCTGGCCCTGCAAGCAGAGAGAGGTTTTCGCCGGTTGTTTGTTTTTTAAATAAGAGCCTGAAGAAGTGGCAGTCACAAGTAAGTAATCAAGTATTTGTCCCTCTTGTCTGCCTCTGAGTTATTTTACACTTAAATTGACTCATTGCTGACATTGTAAGTTTTGCAAGGAATGGTGCTCACCTATCTGACCTTCTCTATGAAATATGCTTATGAGAGTAAAAAGGAGAGAGGCTGACCCATTCTTCATTTGGTGGGGTTTTTGTTTGCATGTTTGGTCCGTGAAAAAAAACAGAAAAGAAAAAAAAAGAAAACCTAATTCCCAACTCCTTTTCCACAATCTCATATAAATCCCATCATACATAAACAAACAGGAACAGTGTTTTGCAAGTAGCAAGTGATTTCACTTTCTACTACACCTGTTAACAAGGAAATATATATAACTTTTATATATAAAAATATATCTGACATTTTTCAGGTAAGTAGGTTAAGACAGGTATTTTGTTGATTTTCGTTAATGTAAATAATATGCCATCCATTTATTTCATGTGATGTAAAAGAAACAGTACCTGACTTACAGTGCAAAGACAGTCAGTAATACTTTTTAAATCTAAAGAAAAGCCTTCATAACTGAAAGGATTAACTTTTTTCAGTTTGTTTAAAACATCTCTTCTTAAAAAGAAGTCTATTGTTATGAATGAGCTTATGTTGGCCAGTGAGACTATTATCCAGGGATCAAGTATTTCCTTCTGAGCATGAGAAAACTTGCAACTTTTATTATAGTATTTCAAATAATGGAAAGTGGTAGTAAAATTGCTGCAATAAACTCAAAGAAAATCTTGATAGGTAAGTCTGTTATGCAATACGTATTATTCTCGTCGTTCCCTTACCAGTGCCAAAAGTATGTCACTCAGGTAATTTGTTTTAGACCCTTAACAAGAGTTAGAAGCAATTATTATGAAACACTGACACAACAGATCTCACCAACAATTGAAGTTTGACAGCTTGTGAGAAAAGTCTCATGTTTATGTCACTGGAGAGGTGATCCTTGTATGACCTCCTTTTTCACTGCTGTGAATGATAAACTATCATTTTTCAGTGGTAGCTCACCATAGCTGAAGGCCCAAATGTACTGTACTTGTAAAGGAAATTTTCAGCTGGCTCTCTGAATCAAATAAAGCTTGAAACTCCTTTGGTTCCTTTGACTGATCTAGTTTAGGCTTTATGATACGCTCTAACTGGGTAGGGAGCCAAAAGCCTAACAGATATCCACACTGCACACTTTGCAAAGAACTGTAGAACAATAAATAGAGATGCATGTGCAAAGCTAATGCACATATACTTCCTGATTGAAAATAGCTTCACATTTGCTTTTCTCAGGAAACTGAACGTGCACGTGAGAGAGGGAGAGAAAGAACATGTTAATATCTATTGCAATGTATTTGCCTTGTTTCAGAGTAGACCCTGGAGGAATAATTTACTGCTTTACAATCGGTCCAGCATCTGCATGCACCCAAATCATCTACTCTTAATCTACATTTCAGAGACAAGTGAAAGATGACGCAGTAGGCACGACCACATAGTCATGCTGCAAGACTTCCTCAAAACTGGCCTGAATTGGTCAGCACTGCCATGGAGCAACAGAATAAAAATAATCTTCAGGCAGTAAGTTTAAAGCTCCCTGCACTCAGTTTGAACAGCACCAAAGACTGCACTTCTCTCTTTGCTGTTAGGTAGCTTTATTGATGAAGATTATTTTCTAAAAAGAACAACAAGCCACTAAAACTGCAAATCATGTCCCACAAAAAAACCCCACAAAAAACCCACAAACTTTCTAACAGTTTTATTTGTCTGTGTACTCACATCTTAGTTTCTTGATTGAGGTGGAAGTCATAGAGAAGCTGTTTCCCTTCCCTGGTGTACAGTTGCCAGGTCTTACACTTCATATTGCATCCACTGTGAGCCCCATGAGAAATTCTCTTCTATCTACCATTAAGTCACACATTGGCCAAACTACAAGTCTTCCTCAGAGAAAACTTTATCTTAAGGTTTTGATCCCTTGGTATCTTAGAACAGTATAATTTTTCGCTTAAGGACTCTAAAAAGATTAAGACCTGCTACGCATTTGTTCTAGGTTACAAAGTGATTTACAGGACTTCAGATAAAAATACCTTTCTTTGTGTATTCTGACCCTTCATTTGCATTGCGGGCAGAGTAAAACTCTAGCCTAAAATACTGTTCTGCTTCAATTAGTATATTGTGCAACTGATAATTTATCACAGAAGTTATTTCTTTGGTGCTTCCACAACAGTATCAAACTACCCCATGTTCAGCAGTTTTAATAATGGCTTCTAATCTCAAACAACAGGATTTCTGTTTACATCCAGATTTTTCTCCATATTACTGAAATAAGATCATGGCAGGAACTTCTTTCTTCCTCTCTATTTTCAGAAAGGAGCAAAAGTGAGGTCATCATTAAGAGTAGATGATGTGTTTCTGAATCGTAGATGCTCCAAGTGGCAATTTGGTCTATCATACCTGCATGTCATTGTAGAGAACAACAGCTATCACATTTAACTACTACCATAGGAAATCAAAATTCTAGGAGGCAGGATGGAGTTTGGAAGTGACAGACTTCATGCATGTTCCAGAAATGTGTTGGCATCCTCTGACCTTGTTGTGACACCTGGACATTAGTCAACTTGTAATTCTGTGATGTTCATCTCTTGGAACAATATGGTTACAGTGTGCTTAATACAACCATTCTTGTTCACCCTGGAAAAATAAGCACACATGATACCTATACATTCCACACTCCAACACAAGCCTCACTAGAATCTGGGCCATCAGAAAGGCCTGAACTTTTGGAGTTATCTTCTGTTTCTCCTTTGGTTTCTAAGTGTTCAAAGCTCTGCTAATTGTATCAAAGAAGAATGAATAAAAGCAACATCAAACTCAGCTGGAATGAAGGCTAGCTAATAATCTAGGAAGTAATGGTGCACGTCTCTTGCATCAGAAAATTTCCAAGATAGAGCTGAAAAAAACCAAATGTTTGACAGAACAGCAAATTGGTGCAAAATATTGTAATTTTCACACAAAGATGTACTGTGGTAGTTCGGTGACAGCCTGGCACACTTGAGTCGTATGTTGGAAAAAATTAATCTCGTCCCAGGAATCTGAATACACGTCCCTGAGATTATTTTAGATATTTAAGGCATTAACCTAATTGACCAGTGAATTCCTTGTTGAGTATGTAGCCTTCTGCTACCTTGGGGTTTTGGCTCTCCTACTCCTATAGCTTATCATCTCAAAGATCTTTAACAGAGATCCTTCTTCAGTCTCTCAAAAAAAAGGTGTGAAGCTTCAAACATAGCTCTTGGGATGTCCCCACCAACAATGGAATACAGATCGATAACTATGTCACTAAGTATGACTGAACATAATGATTTCTTTGGTGTAATTAAGATGCAGCACACCAGTAAGTTAAAGCTCTACAGGTTCATACAAGCATGATC
This sequence comes from Baryphthengus martii, assembly GCA_013396935.1. Lineage (NCBI taxonomy): Eukaryota > Metazoa > Chordata > Aves > Coraciiformes > Momotidae > Baryphthengus > Baryphthengus martii. The sequence goes on from VWZK01004170.1 coordinate 173,779, forward strand.
CCTCTAACATTACTGCTTATGCTCCATGACGAATCTTTGATCACTGCCCCTCCATATATCTGCACCCCTCCTCCCGTTATTATTTACTGCCAGTGAAACAGACTGAATATCTCAAGGATATGAGGTGTTTAATGTCTTGCTCATTACTACAAAACAAATGAAGGTTTGTGTGGATCACCGTCATTACCAGAAATGAGAACGCTCCTAATCAAACAATTACTCAACAAGTGTTGCTCTTCCCTAAGAAACCAATGAAGTGCTCACAGTGGAGCCTTCCAAGACACTTCGGTTTGCCATGCGAATGGGGACCTTGCCTTGGAATTTGACAACTTTTATCCAGTTGTCTTAGGAAGGTTGGTATGTACTCATTCAAGTTCCTAGGCAGAATATCCACAAATGGTACAACTTGTCATGCTTACCTATATTTTTATACCACTGATTGCAGGGTCCAAGTGTTGGGTTGTTGGGCGGTTTTTGTTCGTTTGTTTTGGATTGGTTTTATTTGTGTTTTCAAAAATCCAAAACCAACAAAAACCAAAGCTGCCTTCTGGCTCAAAAGATCTCACTTCAGAAGTGAAGCATATTGATGTATCTTAGCCATGTTTCCCTATGGATAGACAAAGAAATCGGTCTTCCAGGGGCATTAGTAGATATATCTTTTATCACTAATTGAACTTTAAACAGTTTAGATTTCTGTGCAGTTTGCAACTGTCTCCTTGATCCCAGGTAACTGTTCACACTTGAAAAATTGCATCATAGTATCACATCTGAAAAATCTCAAAACTATGTTTTCTACTTTTCTTCCCCCTAAGGATAGAAGTCATAACTCCATACTTTCAACCCCAAGGTTACAGGAAGAGCTCTGTTCTTCTTGTGCAGCACCTAAACTAGGTGCTGGACACAGCAAAACTTCTGACATTTAGGAGTTAATACAGCTAGTGTGTGTGTATGTGCGTGTGCACACACTAATTATGGATCACAGCATGCACTAGGATGCTGAGGAAGTTCAAAGAGAATATTAGATCCCTCACTCCAGCAGATGCACAGCTCTGGGGTATAAGAAAAAAATGTGTGAGCAAATCACACAAGCTTCCTGAGCAGCTAGAAACAAACCTGGAACCCTGCAGGCTATTGTTGGATTTGTAAAATTGACAATAGCCTCTGCAACTTGTAATTTAGTCTTGTTTTTCCTTACTATTAAGATTATTGTTTCAGTTTACTGAGCTCATGAAAACATAAGTTGAGGAGAATGCAGGGATTCTCTGCCAGTATTTATGCTACAAATATTAACCTGTTGACACCTTGCATTAAAATGGATTCATTTCTAGATAAAGCATAATAGTTCTATCATCTTTATGTAAGCATTACACACTATTTGAACTCAAGTGCCCTAAAACTGCTCCCTCAGTTCTGTGTATCTAAACCCATTTTATAGAATATTGAGAATACACTTAACATTTAATACACACAACCCTTGTTGTTTGAAGACAACCAGATCAGGCCATGAGCTGATGGCTGTGATGTTGCCTTGCAGCCGTTTGGGCAGAACAGGGCAGGATAGTTAAGGTTAGAAATACATAGTAAAGGGCTCTTTCACTCCTCTAATGCAAACCATAGTTTTTAAGGCCAAAAGCAATTATTTTGTTGTACCATCCGGGTCATCTTAAAAAGAACTTCACAGTCAGTAACAGGGCAGAGAGCTTCATTCCCCAGTTGCAGTGGCAAAGAGCTAACTCGTAGGTCATCCATTATTAGTCAAGCAGAACTGACCTCCTGACTAATATCAAGCCTGCCTTTCACCTTGTTTTCTCTGTGTGCAGCACAATAGCTTTGAGTAACACGTCTTCCAGAAAGACAGCCAGCCCTGAGTTGAAGACATCAAGAGGAGGAAAAGCCACCACTTTACTCCCATAATCTGTTTCAAGGGCTTCTCAGACCTACTGTAAAATTTTGCACTTGATTTCTCAGGTGACTCTGACTTGCCTCAGCCTCCAGCCATGGGTTCTAATTATGCCTCTCTCTACTAGATTAAAGAGCCTTTACTATCCCACAGTCTCCCTCCTGACATTACTTTCACAGCGAGATAAAATCATCTCTGACATTCTTAATACAATAAGCAGAAAGATCTTTACATTTCTTGCAATATAATGCCTCCTCCAAGGCCTCAAACAATCACTGTGGGTCTTCTCTCCAATTCTGGGCATCCTCTAAAATGTGAGGATTAAAGTTGAGTGCACGGATATACCTACATATTTGTTCTTTACTTCCCTGTTATCACATTCAAGCAGCATATTCTTGGTTTTTGCCTCAGCTTTGCCATTCAAACACCTCACTGTCAGGATCAGTTGCTTCTCAGGATGCATTTCTCCATACTATAGCTATACAGAGTGCTCCCTGACATGTCATTTTATATGTCCCTCCTCTCCTCCCACCCTCTATGAATGCATTTTTTTCACTCATGGAGCAAGACTAGACCACCTAGCCCCAGCACTGTTAATCTGTTAACCCCGCCCCCTGATTCTTTTCAACTGCAGTTCTGTACGTACTTCCAGATCAAAGTCTTGAATATCACCAGATCCGGGATCTTTTATAGATGCAGCACACTCGACAATGATCCTCCACTGACATATCTGGAACTTTGAAATCCGTGCAAGCTATATCCGTGTAACACAAATCAGGGATGAGCACTGCCAAAACATGGCATGGCCACATAGTACAGTGCAGCACCAAGTAGAAACCCGGTTATTGTAGATATCCTGTTGTGGCTCCCGGTCATCACTACCATGTAGAATACTCTACCGAGTAGCACACATATGCTCTGGGTTTACCCATGTAATACTTCATTGATGCTACCTCCCAAGCGGGCATTGATGGCTATTCTCACAGAATTGCAGAACCACTAAGATCAGAAAGGACCTCTGGAGATGACCTAGCTCAAGTCCACTGCTCAATACAGGGTCATCTACAATGGGCTGCGTCTTTAAATATCTCCAAGGATGGAGACTCCAGGGCTTCTCTGGGCAACCTGTTCTAGTGAACACTTATTTATTTTTTTCTTCTTATGTTTCTGTAGAATTTCTTGTGTTTCAGTTTGTGCTGATTGCCTCTCAATCTTTTAGTGGATACCACTGAGAAGAGTCTGGCTCCATTTTCTTTACTCTCTTCTATCACACCTTGGTAAGATTTGCCCCTAAGCCTTGCCTTCTCTAGCCTAAAGTTATTCCAGCTCTCAGCCTCTCATACGTCAGAGGCTACAATCCCTTCAACATCTCTGTGGCCCTTCACTGGCCTATAGCGTTGCCCTTTGTTCAGCTCTGGAGGTTCCAGCTGGCCCATTTCAGCAACCTCTCAAGATCCCACCTAATGGCAGTGCAACCATTTGATGTATCAAGCACTCCACATCTGCAAATCTGCTCTGTCCCATCATCCTGGTCATTCATGAAGTTATTAAACAGTACTAGCCCTGGTATCAAACCCTGGAGTAGAGGACTAGTGAGGAGATTGCCCTGACTGTGACCCCAACCCTGCAAGTGGGAACAGTCCAGACTGTTTTCCATCCAGATCACTGTCCTTTTATCTAACTGTGATTCAACACTTTGTCAAATGAGGAAGTCACAGGTGACAGCACTAAAAGCCTTACTAAGGTCAAGATAACAGCCACTGCTGTCTGCTCACCCAAGTCACCTAATCATAGAAGACTATGGGGTCGGTCAAGCATGACTTCCCACTCCTAAAGCCATCTTGAGTACTTCTAATCACCTATTGTCCTTCATATGTCCAGAAATGCTTTCCAGAATTATTTCTGCATCATATTGCACACAATCAGTGAATTGCACACAATCATGACTGCAGTTCTCTGGATCCTCTTTCTTGTCATTCTTGAAGATAGGGATGGCATTTACTTTATTCCCATTGTCAGGAAACTCCCCCAGTCACTACCTTTCAAAGATAATCAAGAGTGGCCTCATGATGACATCAGACATCTCTCTCACTGGGTCACACAGACTTGTTTATGTCCAATTAGTTTAAGTATACCCTAAGTTGATCGCCCACCAAAGTAAGGTTTTATTTCTCCAGACTTTCCCCAATGGCCTCAGGGACTTGTGATTCCTGAAGGCTAATTTTACCAGTAAAGGAATGAGGCAAAGAAGGTATTGAGTACCTCAATTTTCTCCATGTCCTTTATTGCAAAGACCACTGGAAACTACAGTATTCAACCATAACAAAGGGAAGAATCTTGCTGTCCCCTTTCTTCTTAATTCACCAACCAAACAAATATAAGGTTCGATTTTAGTATACCACACTGTCTAACATGCTAGAAATTATGACACAATAAAGAAAAGAAACCGTAATTTCAAATGCTAAGTATTGTTTTAATTCTGCTGATAGTCTGGAATGTTCTTAAAATGTAAGGAAAATGAAAATGGGGAGTAACAGGAAAAAACATAGAGGCAGTAGGTAAATGAATTACAGTATTTAGCATGCAATATTCTTCATTAGAAATTCATCACAAATCTATGATGTGATCAGAGGAAGAGTGGTAGGAAGGTTAGGTGAACACAAACATTTTAAAAATGAAAGATAAAATGTAAAGTAAAAATAGCGTTCTGCATATTCCTTGTCTTGAACTATTAATCCCATTAGAACCCTAAAAGAAAGCAGGAAGGATTTGAGTCCTGGAAATGGAAACACTTTTGAGTAACCCATACTGAACTTGCTGAAATCATGCTAGGAATGTCAGAGCAACCATATTGATCAGCCAGCTGGTAGAGACTTTTGTCTCCAATCAAGAGCAGTAGTGGACACTCGGTGGAGGATTAAGAGAGAAAGGCACGAAAGACTGGACAGTTTCTAGTATGACTGGACTAATCTTTCTTGAATGCATTCTTTTCTTTTTAAATTCTCTAATTAGAGAGTCCATAACATCCTTTTTTTGCATATGTGGTTTAAACCTGTTTTCTGATACCTTCCTTGGATGCGCTCCAAAACTTGTGCTGAAATACTGGAAGTTGCTTCCTATTCAGTCTCCTCCAAATTACTCACAATTATTCCCTTTTAGCTACCTCTTTTTAAAGCTGAAAGGAATAGTGTCTGTACTCATATGAAAGTTGCTCCATTCTCTGACCATCCTTGCTCCCCTTCTCTGCTACAGAGAACAAAAGGAAGAGATATACACGGACAAGGTGCACATCCTGATTTGTATTATGTAATCTATGCAGAATGAAACAAAACATCACGTTTTTCAGCATGGGTTCAGGTGTATTCCACTTTTTCAATTTTAACTTCTGTCTTTCTGCCTTTATTTATTATTTTTGCAAATAAATGAGTCCATTTGACTGTATCCCCAACATCCCAGCATGCACATACGGCTGCTGGGAGAAAGACATGTTTTTCTAAGTCCACCTAAAAGTGTAGCGTCTGGCTCTAATTCACTATTCTCCCATGAAGGCCATGGGGAGGATTACACTTCTTTCTTCCCTATTCCCTCTTCCTTAGCTAGTGTCTGGTGCTGTCACACACTGCTGATGGCAGCAGAGCGAGATGGGTGAACCAGATCAAAGAGAAATGTCAGCTCCAATTTTTGCCCATAGCATTGAAAAGTAACAAGGAGTTAAAACAGAGTCATGCCATTTTTCAGCATTTACATTTCATAGCTGGTACCTCTTTGCCATACATCTTGCATTAAACAGCTTCATGAAAAGTAAGAAACAAATTCCTCACCCTCTAGAGCTTCATCGAGTTGAAAAAGGTCTGCAAGGAGGGAGCACAAGGCTGAATTTGGCTCTGTGCTTCAGAACCGACATCCTGCTGAAGCAGTCTGCAGCAGCAGCAGCACACAGAGGAAGAATTTCCTTCCCACTGTGGATTGCTATTGCAATTCTTGACTCAGCCTTTGCACAGATTTACTCTGAAAGTCAAATGGGAATTTGTTGTACAGAACAAATGCAAAATATGCAGCAGCGATTTTTTTCAGGTGAGATAACTGAATATAATCAGAGAAGGGAGTTTTGCCTTTCTCTACCGCCATATTTGCATTCAGTGATAGAAAGTCTGTCCTAGTTGCAAAATGCTCTGTTAAAAGTAGAATCTATCACCACAGCATTAAAACCTTACTTGATATTCACACAGTGAATAACTTCAAACAGAACAGTAAAGGAAAATGAAAACAACCTCAGCACCTACAGCATTTAATGGCAGCGGTACTCAACCTATGGAATTCAGTCTTCAGAGGCCCGTATAGAGCTCTTATCATGAGTCGGAGTGAGAAATCATATGAAAAGCTGGCTCACTTCTGTTTCTTTTCAGCTATTCTGCAAACTTGTTGGATGATACTTTCGACCATTTCCTTCCATTTACATATGTAAAGTTTCTTTTTTCCTTCTTGTAAAAACACACAATCTACCCAATCAGTTACTTTGCACTAAGACACAAATTGCAGAGAGCCTTTGGATTTTCTTTATTGCTTTTGGTGAAAGCATTCATTCATAATTATTAATAAAACTGTCACATGCATTTCTGTATTTTTGACTTGCGTGCCATTTTGTGATTTTAAATGGCTCTCTGGTTGTTAAAGGTCGAGTACCATTGCTCTAAGGGGCATATTTTCATTTCGGTGCACGAAGAGTTATGCATGTCAATCTTTAATCAAGATGAAAAGTCCTCCTAATGCTTTCTGCTCACAAGCTCAATGCATAGCTAAAGCAACTTAAAACAGAATAAAAGTTGCGAGTTTCAAAAAAAAAATATATCTATTTTGATAGGTTTTCATCTACCAAATCATTAATAAATTCACGATTCATTCTGAGTGATTTTACTCTCGGAAACCAATGTCACTGATAACATGTGCAGTTTCAGAGAAAAGCCTGTGTTACCTTGTCAAAAAAACGGCTTTACCATAAGAGGCAACTGCTTTTAATAAATAAGATTAGAATGTACTTTATGGCAGCTTCTGATGAAAAATTATAAATGAAATTATGCACATGGGGAACAATTCTAACTTCCACGAAAAAAAACAGCAACAGATGAAATTCTGAGATGTAATAAAAACCATGCATTTGAAAGCAGGATTTCTCCCATACAAAAACAATATGGAAACAGAATCTTGATCAAACCGAGACTACAGCTCTATATGCTAATGCAGAGTGCCCCATATAACCACCATAGGTAACACGTACATGCCCTGCTTCATACCGTAGCAGTCCTGTTGATTTAAACAGACAGACCTGAGAACTCCATACATTTTTATATGTTTTGCCTTATGTTCATGTCTATAAATGGATCCAATTTCTTATTTACCTAGAAATGGAAGATATTTCCTGTAATGGATTCATAATGAAGAAAAAAAAAAAACAAACTAAACAAAAGACATTCGAAATTCCAGTGTTGTTGCTTAGTTTTGAAAATCCAGAGAAAATGAGTATGTAGCAGTATTTCTTTTACTTCTTATTTGACTGATTTGGTATCTGTTCTTTATACAACTGACCAAAGAAAACATTTAAAAATTACTTTCTAGTGTATGAAAATATGCCAGATTAAAATACATGGCTTTTTTTTGCAAGCATTTATAAGAAGAACATAGGAAGTTTGCAAAAAAGAAAAATAGAGAAAAATTGTGTTTAAGTACAGGGGGAAATTTATTTGTACTGTTCCCTCACATTTTGGCCAGATCAGTTTTATGCAATTCCATTTTCAGTGGGAAAAATAACAGTAAGATCCCTCATTTTGATAGCAAAAACTGTTTTATTCTTTGGAATCCATTTTTCATCAGAAATCTCGGAAAAAACAAAGGCAGTGCAGATTTGGAGAGAAGACTCTTCCAGCGTCGTCTATCTACAGCAAACTAATTTGTGACGCATTTTCTGAATTTGCAATTTTGTTCTGATATCAAGTTAGCAATAACAGTGAGGAGAAATTGGCTGGGTGGATTTTTTTTCCCTACTCAGGTAGAGTGGATTGACACACATTACGACACACTTACTTCATTCACAAAATAAATTACACTTTGTAGCACAGCAAATACTAAAGTTAGAGCAGTGCAATCTTTTTTTAGACTGAAAATATTCTGGTAAATTACTACAATATTCTCTCATAAGAATATTTTTGTTAAATATGTTTAATTGCTGAAGTCTCCCTTATATAATGTTTCGTAACATTCTTCCTAAATATTTGATATCGTATCATCCAATACAAGTATTGAATTAATTTTCTCCCCTTGATGCTTTTGCACTTCTGTGGGAACAAAATGATTTTTTCAAGTGCCTCACACAGCTTCCGTTGGCTTTAGTTCCCTCTAAACGTTGCCAACTCAGGCTGCACAGATTTGGATCCTTCCTTTTGTACCTATTATTTTCAGGCTTAACCCTAATTTCAGTGTTACAAAATTCAGAGCTATAAATAATCAGTTCATACTTTAACAGCAGAGGAGCTCTGTTAATCCTTTGAGAGCCACATCTTTACATGCCTGAACATTTCTTCAATACCTTATTTCCTGTTGTCAAGCTGTAGACACCCAACAGACAAAACATGCATGCAAGAACAAGCAATAAATACCAGCTTGCTAAAACTCTCCCCCTCGCTCTGGTGGGAAATGCATGTGTCCCGACTGGATGTACATGTGTTTTCCCATGTGAGAATCCCCTCTCCAACAACAAACAATGCATGTTTGTCACTGCCATTGAATTGACTAATCCAGGCAGTATAGAAGAGGACTTATAGATCACAAAACAATAGGACTAATTTGAGTGACAACCACTTAAGCAGAGCAATCTCTTAAGTGGCACAGGGAAACACCAAGTTCAAAAGTGAAATGTACTACTACTGCTTAAAAGTAAGTGAATAATAACGATAACGCACGCCACAAAAAAACCCCAAACCAACTCAAACCAAAACCAACTCTATCATTCTGAGGAAGCCCCAGAGAAGAGAAAATACTAGCTGCAATTATAATAACAAAGAAAACTCCTCA